>JAJHZJ010000127.1:3538023-3944765 GCA_023548195.1 Bettongia penicillata ogilbyi
CTATAATAAGAATCTAATTTCATTGTCTATTTCTGCTTTTTCCTCATGCTGTTTGACTTTATAAATTGCCTTTCAAAAGTTGATCTCTCTTGATAGAGTACAAGGGGCACTGACACAATCTTCTTGTGTTGGGGGCCAGGGACCTGGTCTCTGGCTTTGTGTCCTGGGGCCTCCTGAAGTTGTATTGAGGCATGGGAAGGTTTAGCTGCTGGAAGATGCCTGTCTGCCAGTCCACTTGCTGGACTTTTAAACTGGATTCTACCAGTGGCTCTGCTGTGTGAAGGCACTCAGTGGATCTTGGTGTTTGTGCTTGACTGCTCCACCATGTTGGGGCTCAGAGATTCCTCTTATCCTGTACCACTCCCCTTCCACCAGAGAAAGAACCTTTCCTGTTAATCCTCCAAGCTACAAGACTGCTGCATCCCATCTTTCTGCTGGCTCACCTGTTCCAGGCGTTTCTCTGGGGTGATATTTTCTAGTTTTTTGTAGGTCTATAAGGGAGAGTGGGAGTGAAATTACTTCTTACTCCACCATCTTGGCTCCCAGAAGTCTCTAGAGAATTTTTTCTTTCAATGGGCCTGTATGACTTAGCCCCATTAAGCAAAAAGGAAATATGATAAATATATTGACATTCAGATGAATTGAATTGTTCTGGAATTGCAGAAATTCTCAAGTGAAGATGGAATATATCAGTATGAATATAAACCATGCCATACATTGTGCAAAGTTAAGAAATCTAGAAATTAAGGTAAACACATTTCAATAATCTGGGGAAATTGCCTAATTGAAGCCCCATTAAGAAAATGGCCACGGGTTCTAATTAAGTCTACACCTGAAAAATGAAGTTTATTAAATTTATGCTTAATATTCAGTGAGACGTGTGGTTTGGAATGAAGAATTGTGGAATATGTGTTACAATCTTGTGAAATCAATGCCAAATCATGTAAAATATGCAGTTGAAGCAAAAGTAGGCTATACTACACATTAAAGATTCTATCAAGATGTAAAGGCTTGTAAAGTTTATTGTACATGTCAACAAATGTAATTACTTTAACTTGTCCTACGTAATTTGAACACAGCTGTAGGACCATGATTGAAAGATGATTTTGGAGGTTAAAAAAAGATAACTGCATAACCAGTGGATTAATATCCCCAAATCTTCAGTTTTCATGAACTTGGTCTAATCTTAGAGGCCCCCTCAAAATTTCAATTTTTTTTTGTTTTCTATTGTTTCCCACTCAGAGATTCATTTAGAGAATCTCTGCATAAAGATTATGTTTAAGTCTGTGCAAATATGGGTAAAGAGTTCCCTAGAGAGCTTATATAATTAATCAAGGTAACAATACATACAAATTGCATAATGGACAGTACAGTTTTTATTTCACCCCAAACTTTTCCCTTTGTCCCATATCTTCATTACTTTTAAATTCCATTGTTTCTTTAATGTCTTGTAAATCTGAAATATAATGTATAATTGGGAGGTTTGTGCTTTGCTCGTGTAGGTTATGCGTGTCCATATGATCTGTGGCAACCAGATAACTTTAAATAAATATTTTCTGGAAACTCCTCCAACAACCCTTCTTCTCTAAGGGATATTTTGGTTCCTGCAGGGAGCAAATGATTGGGGCCACAAGCCTAGGTACTAGGTACTAGGCTATAATTGTATCCATCCATCTTTCTAAGTATTGTTAATCTAAAGGAAATTGTTCAAGTTCAAGCCACTGTCATGATTACTATCCCTTTAACAAGGAAGAAAGGCTCTAAGCTATACATGCAAAAGTTTGCATCCCTTTCAATCCAGTACTACTTTCACAAAGACCATTGCATGTAGTGAAAAGCAAATAAAGTTATTCACTCAAGTCAATAGCAAACAGAAACCAGAGCAATTGTGTGGATAAGAATATATCCAGCAAGACACAGAATGAATGAGCTCTTGTATGATTTTGCATGTTTCATATCTCACCCAAGGAAAATTCTCTGAATTCTCTAGCATGACAAACTAGGAAAGATTGAGGCAGTAGATTCTCTACATGTTGGCTTCTTCCAAGAGTCTCTCTCCTTTCAGGAATTTCTCCCTGTAGAGAATCTGGAACCATGTGTCAGAGCTGCAGGTCAGAAGAACACCAATTATTCTCCAATAATTCTGCTGTTCAATAATTTTTCTGTCATATCTGACTCTCTGTGACCCCATATGGGGTTTTCTTGGCAAAGACACCGGAATAGTTTTCTATTTCCTTCTCTAGCTCATTTTACAGATAAGGAACTGAGGCAAACAGGGTCAAGTGACTTGCCCAGGGCCAAAGAACAAGTAAGTGTCTGAGGCCAAATTTAACACAGAAGATGAATCTTCCTCACTCCAGACCCAGTACTGTACTGTACCCACTGCACCACTTAACTGCCTATCAATTAGGAGAATCTTAAAATGACAGGCTACACTAGCATCTTTGCCAAGAAAATCCCAAATGGAATCAGACATGGCTGGAATATCTGAACAATAAAAGCACCAAACTGAATGAACAAAATGTGTCTGCACATATATATATATATATATAATATATATATATATACATATATATGTATAAGTCATATATGTATATGTACATATGCATGTGTTATTATTATTCTACTTTGTTGATGAGAGCAAGAGGCTAATACTTTTTTTTGTTTGCTTTCAGAAAAGAATTTTATTTTTTTTCTTTCATTTTTGTATGTCATAAACTGGATGTCTATAGGCATCTCAAATTTACCATGTCCCAAACCAAACCCTCTACACTTCTAAATTTTCCTGTTTTTGTGGAGAGAACTGTCTTTCTTCTAGTCACCCAGGTTTGCAACATCACTATCACTCCTGACTCCTTTTTTGTTTTTTATTTATAGAACCAATCAATTTCTAAATCTTTTCATTTCTACTTCCACAATATCTCTTACATCTGTCCCCTTCTTTCTAATCATATGGTCACAACTCTGGGTCAGGCCTTATTTAATGTCTCTGCTGGACAAATAGCAAAACCTCCTACTTGGTCTTCCTGCCTTAAGTCTCTCTCCTTTCAAATCCATCCTCCACACAGATGTCAACATGATTCCCTAACATGCAGGCTTAACCCTTTATCTCCCCTACTCAGTAAACTTCAATGATTCCCTCTTCCCTCTAGGAGGTATAAATTCCTTGGTTTTAGCTCTTTAAATCCTTCACAAGGTATATGCTGATCATTATATACCTCACTTCATGTCCTATCTCTGCACATTTACAGTTTCCCCATGCCTGAATTTTATTCTCACTTCTTCTCTGCCTCTTAAAATGCCTTAATTCTCTGAAACAACACTAGACAGTATTTTTAAGATGAAACATTTCTTAATTCCTATAGTTGCTGTTGCTCTTCCTACAAAAAGTTACTTTTTATTTATTTTGCATATTATTAATATGATACATCCCTCAATAGACTATCAACTTCTTGAGGGTAGGGATTACTTCAGCTTTGTTTTTGTAGTTCTGATATCAAATTCTATGCCCAACTCATAATAGATTAGTTAATAATTCTTAGTAAATATTCTAGTCTACAGTAGGAGCTTAATAAATGCTTTTTGACTTGACTTGTTGACCCATATTTAAATTACATTATAAATTACTAATGAGATGCTGATGTGCATGGGGAAGGTGGTAGCTATTGTAGCAGTCCTTCACATTGATTACAGTGTCTACACTTCCATCCTTCCCTTCAAAAATAATAAGCATTCATATACGTGAACAGTAACGAAAGAGAGGACTTATTACCTCTATAGCTTTGTATAGAGCATTTCAAGTTTCTGGTCCTTATTTTACTCATGTGTTAAATAAAGAGTTTGTGAACTCCAAGGTTTTCTCCAGGTCCAAATTAATGTTCCCAAGTACAATTTTTTTAAAAAAAAGTTGCAAAAATGAAAAATGATTATCAATGAATATACATTTAACATGTATGTTATAACTTTAAAGATAGCAAAAGTTAAGTTTATTAACTTTAACAAATACTGCCAAAGATTCCCTCTTCATTTTCTGTTGTTGACAAAAATTTAAGCTGTTATATTTAAAGACAAATGAAGAGGGAGTTTCATTCAGTTTTTTTTGCAAACATCTGACAAAGTATTTCCCACTACTTTTGTGTAAAAATGGAAAGATGTAGCCTGTAGGTGGATTCAAATTAGTTGAATGGCCAGATTCCAGGAGTGATTCTGTGTCAACTTGGGTGGATATTTTCAGTGGAGTGCTCCAGGGAATCTGTGGTTGGCCACAGACTATTTAAGTTTTATCAGTGACTTCAATAAAACATAGATGGATAGATATGCTTTATCATATTTGCAGATGACATAAAGCTGGAAGGAATAGGTAAATGACAGAGTGAATACTTGAAGAGATCTTAATAGCCTAGAATTTGAGCCCAAAATAAGACATATATGGTAAATGTAAAGGTCTTAGATTTCAAAAATTAAAGAGAATAAATGACCAAATTATAATTCATAGACCTTCCCCCCAAAAGATGGAGAGGCCTTAGTGGATTACAAGCACATGATATTAATCAATAGTGTAATATGGCAATCAAGAATTCTAATGAAATCAGTTTTATGCCACAGAGGGATGCAACATACTCTTTAGCCACCAGAAATTCAGATGAATGGTGTTACGACTGAAAATGCTACGGTGAATGGGAGCAATAAGCTCCTTTTTTTTTCTGGAGTCTGCTAATGAATCTACTTCTTCTATCCCACAGATAATGCGCTAGACCTAGTAAGATTGAGTTATAGTTCTCCATCACCAGTAGGGTACTGAATGAAAAAAAAACACTGGCTACATAAGCTTATGATGTATGAAATCTTGAAGGTTTCCATGCAATCATAAGGAGCCTGTTGTGGATGAATCTATGATTCTTCTGATTCTTTATCTAACGATTGATATTTCTGGGTGGTGAAAGGGAATATCATTTGGGAAATTTATCATATGGTCTATATTTCTTAATTTATAGGTGGTATGGCCATAGAGGGCTAAGCAAGCTAAATTGTTCCTTTTCTCAAATTTCCAAGGTTGCCTACGTATTATTATATAAAGGTGCCAATTCTAGAAAAGCTAACATATGCTCATAGGTTTTTTTAAAAAAAATTAATGCTAATATTAGAAAAGAAACTCTATAAATTGAGCATGTTTGGTTTGTTCTCATGGGGAAGTGACTCCACCATGCTCGAGCAAGGACTTCAGTGTCTGGTACCTTATCCTGCCAGGTGATCCTCATCCTCACAATCTTCCTAAGACAGTTCAAATGGAAGCGATTCAGTTTCTTGGCATGGCAATGATAGACTGTCCATGTTTCACAAAGCATATAACAATGAGGTCAGCACAATGACTCTTTAGATCTTCAGTTTGGTAGTCAGTCTAATACCTCTTCTCTCCCAAACTTTTCTTCAGAGCCTCCTAAACACTAAGCTAGCTCTGGCAATGTGTGCATTAACCTCATTGTCAATGTGTACATCCCTGGAAAGTACACTACCAGGGTAAGCGAACTTATCCACAGCATTCAAAACTTCTCCATTTGTTGTAACTGATGGTTCCATGTGTGGATGGGGTGGTGATGGCTAATGGAGCACCTGTGTTTTCTTAGTGTTAATTATCAGGCCAAAATCAGCACAGGCAGCAGAGAATTGATCCATACTTTGTTACATCTCAGCTTCAGAGGCTGAAACTGAATGCTATACTGTAGATGTCTGCCTAGGAAACAGTACAAAGAGACTATAAATAACCTTCCTTGTTTCTGAGCAGGTTTTTTTTAAACTGCCATTGTTTTCTGTTATCAAACATTCAGGCCACTGAGACCAGAAGATGTTTTTTACATGAAATATTTTTGAATAATGTGCAGTTAATTTCTTGATTCTCAAATGGACAATTTTTATAATTTTTCTCATTAAATTTTATCTTATTGGAAGTGGATCTATCTTTTCATCTTGTCAAAATTTTTTTGGATCTCCTTTCTGTCACCTTGTGTATTACTTATCCCACTTAGAACTTAGGATAAGTGCCCAGAACATTTAAAACCACACAAATTCATAATATTCTCACACATACTCTCATTATAAATGATTCATACATAAAGAAGTAGTGGGTGCAAAGCATTACTATGCTAGCTATCATACTCATGAACTTGGTAGATGTTATCTGTCATCTACAAATTTACATCCAAATCGTTTGGAGCCTCGTCATGTAATGCACGTATGTGTGTTTTCATTATCGGTCGTATAGAATGGCATAGTAGGTGGGAAGATATCCATCATTTTGAATTCTGACACTATGATTAAGCTGTTATTCCATCATGATAGCTGTCGAAAATAAAGGTGTAAATCTTTTTTTCCCCTTTATCACATGGAGAAAAACATTATGTGACTTGAAAACAGGTGACAGCTATTGTAGCTCAAAAAAATTTGTTCTTATATGAAGTTCAAACATGCTCAGAAGAGTGAGTTAGTCATGGTTTTTCTGCATCAACTTTTGAACTAAGTATTCAGATACTTTGAGAAAGTTCACTCTTTCACTGAAGTCCTCTCAATTCAATAAAAGTGGATGGAGCTTTTACCATATTCAGGGCACTCTTCTAGTTGTACAAGGAGTACAAGGATGAATAAAACACCCTTTGCACTCAGAAAAGACGTAACCTAGCAGGGAGGATTAGACATGGAGATAGATCACTACACTATATGGCAGGATAGCTTGTGACATGAGAGATATAAGATATCAGACTAAGAAACAGAGGGAACAGAAGAAAGAAAATTTACTTTGAGTAGGCACTGGTGTGGTACCAAGCAGGTTTCATAAAGAAGCATATGCTTTGACTTTTAATGGTTGAGGAAACATTTCTATAATCAAGGTGAGAACAATTTCATTCTGCAGAACCCAAAAGCACAAAACCAGAGAAAGTGCAGGGTGTGTATGGATATCAGAATGTTGCAATCCAAATAGAGTGTACAGTATATTTAGGAGAGCAGCAGGAAATGTGCCTGGGTTAATACATTTTGCCTGGCATTTGGTACTTAATTTGGTTGTCACCATATAGTGTTGAAATCCTTTCCATTAGGGGTTAGTAGAATAACCAGAATTATGCAACTGAGCTTTCACATACTAGATTTAAAGCTGGAAGAACTCAGAGGTAATATAGTCCTACTCTGATTATACAGTAAGGAAACTGAGATTCAGGGATTAAAAGTCCAGAGGAAAGCCATGACTTGAAGCCAGCTCTTCTGAGTAACAGATGTAGTGTTATTTTAAATAGAACTACATGATTTCAGTTTAGATTGGGAGAAATTGGAAGAGGGATTCATTTAGAATATTATTGTATTAGCCTTGCTACAGAGAGTTAATGATGGACTGCATTCAGAGGGTGACAGCAAGAACAGAAAAGAGGGAATTGATTCCAAATATCATAGAAACAGAATAGCAGGACTTGGCAACTAGTGGATGTCAGCAGTGCAGGAAAGGGAGGTGTTAAAGATAGCTCCAAGGCTTAGGAAAGGATTACTCAACTGGCCATATTTTCTGGTGAGGAATTTCATCTTTATCCTACAGGGAGAAATTATCATTAATTTGTACTTGCCACTAACTCCCTTTCCTATCAACCCATAACTGCTTTTCCTACATCCTGACAGTTTGGCATCAGCTTTTTCAATTTAATTAAGCATTTATTAAGTGCTTACTTAGTGCCAGATACTCTCCAATGTGCAAGGGATAGAGACACAAAACAAAACAATACCTGACCTTGGGAGCTTATATTCTATTATAGGGAAAGCACACACATAGAGAAGTTAAAACCAAAAAAAAATTATACAAAGTACTCAACACTAAATGCCTTGGTTCTTAAGTTCACACGGCAACCCCTTGGTCCCTGTGAGGACAGCAAAGAGAGGAGAATGAAAAAAATGTATTGGCAACTTGTCCAGGAAATAACTATTGAACAGACTTTAAAGGAAAAGACAACATCCACTCTCACTCCTTCTTGCCTCTCTCTAAAATGTGTGTCACAAAATTCTTGGTCTTCCCAAGAGCTGTGCAGAGAAGGACTCTTCTCATCCATCTGGAGATCACACCTATTACTTGTACATGACAGTGCCTACATGGACTGCCTAGATGAGCTTGACCTTGAGCTTTGAGTTTCTGCTGCTGCTTCTCTTTGTGTGTCTATTTTCTGAGCTCAGATGACTGAATATCAACCCTAAGATAAACATTTCCAGTCTTGAATGTTACCCATAAGTCTGAGAGTGGGGGCTTGCTCATCCCTCAGTTGGAGTTGACTGGCAGCTGAAGGAAGTCTCAACAGCCATATTCTTCCTCATCAAGGGTGATGAAAACAAATCCTTACCTGACTGATCAGAAGATATGGACTTCAAAGGGGTTGTGCAGACCACATGGGGCTGAAGTGAAAGTGAAGTTCCTATATTGTAAGTATCAGACTACAATAGAAATTAGTGGGATGATTATTTAAGTCTTTTTCAATGAGTCTTTTGTACTTTAAGCATTTCTTTTGAATTGAAGAAATAAATTAGCTATCCTATAACTGAGCTACATTGACCCCAAATATGA
Source organism: Bettongia penicillata ogilbyi (assembly GCA_023548195.1). NCBI lineage: Eukaryota > Metazoa > Chordata > Mammalia > Diprotodontia > Potoroidae > Bettongia > Bettongia penicillata. The sequence continues at coordinate 3,546,611 of JAJHZJ010000127.1, forward strand.
AGTTTATTTAAACATTAAGCGATTTTTCTCCAAGGCTCCCAGAGTAGAAGAATAAAGAGCCGGTTAAAATGAGAAAAGATTTTTGAACCTTGTTCTCTGGAATAAAGATAGTAGAGTAATAGGAGGAAGTATAATAGGAGGAAGTTCCTCATCACACCTTTTCCACAATGATCTGGAATATGCACCAGACTGAATCTTGTTAAGACAACCTGAGAAAAAAAATCACAGTGAATCACTCCCTCCCCATCATGTGGGTATAAAGGCACACAGAGAGAGGTTTGCAGATACTGGGGAAAGGGTCTGGCCAGGAGTTCACTGTGGGGAGCATCCCACAAGTCAAGGACTCAAAGAAAATCTAGGTTGACCACTGGGGCAAAGTGCATTGGGGCAAGAAGAGGTTCCAGAAGCTCCCTAAACTAGTGTAGGGTGTGGAAATTGTTTCCAATTGACAACTTTGTCAATTACTACCCGGTTCTGGGTCACAGACATAGGGTTAACTAAAGAAGAGACCTAGGGAACCTGTACCAAGGGTGTCTCAAAGGAATATTTGTACTCAGAGAGACTATCTGTATGTTGAATAAGGAACAAACTCAGAAGCAAAGAGTATTTCTATGACTCTAAACCCAGGAGCATAGCAGGGACTCAGCTCTAGTCTCCAGCCTTAGGTAAAGACTATAAGGTTATAAGCAGGGCAGGAATCCTAGACCAAAGACAAACCTGCAATTCAGTCATTTTGAACCTATAGAACCTCTCAGTGGTTAATAGTGACTAAGTCCAGTAGCAGTCTATTGGAGCTTTCAACCAGGGATAAGGCAACAAGTGTCTTGCTCAGACCCAAACGTGGGTAAGAAACTTGCAGAGTTCAGACCGGAAGGGCAGTGATCACAACATTTAGGAGTACTGAAAGGTTGCAGGTTCCTAGACCTGTCCTGAGGTCCTGGAATAACTCAATATCCAAGAAAGAAGCATAATAATCCAAGAAAAGAGACCAGCCTAGATGTTTTCTCCAGAAGTATGCAGAGCCCACTCCTGAGATTAAAATAAAGTCCATACCCTGGAAGAATGAGCAAACAACAGCAAAAAGAATCCTACCATCAAGAGCTACTATGGTGACAAGAAAGCTCAAGTCACAAACCCAGAAGAGAATAACTCCAAAATATCTGCTATTAAAGACCCAGAAAAAAAATGCAGTTTGGGCACAAGTCCAACTAAAATCCTCGAAAAGATAAGGAGAGAGAGAAAGAGAGAGAAAGAGAGAGAGAGAGAGAGAGAGAGAGAGAGAGAGAGAGAGAGAGAGAGAGAGAGAGAGAGAGAGAGAGCGCCTTAGGACTGATTGAACCCTGACATGCATTCAAGGAGCCCCGTTGAGAAGGCAAGCCACCCAGAACTCAAGTTCCACAGGATCTATTGTTATACAATCCTTCATGGTTAGTTTTTAGAGTCCTTAATATCCTAGCCCAATTCTACCTTTCCAAACTTACCATAATTACTCTCCTTTATATATTCTACAATGCAGCTAAACAGAAATTCTTGCTTTTTCTCACACATGACACTTCATTTCCTATTTCCATACCTTTGCATTGACTGTCCTTGGGATTCACTCTGACTTCATCTTTATCTTTTAAAACCCCTCATTTCAATGACAACTAGAATTATAAATAGAACTGTAAGATTCACAAAACATTTTACAAATAATATTTCATTTGATCCTCACAACAACCCTGGCAAGTAGATGCTATAATTATCTCTTTTTTAATAGGGGAAAACTGAGGCATAGGGAAATTAGGTGACTCATTCAGTCACTAAACTAATAAGTAGCTGAGTCTTATTTGAATTCCAATCTTCTTGACTCCAAGGACAGGGATCTTTCCATATCTCTACTTAGTTACTTTTGAAACTTTGCCCTAGTGATAACTTCAGATGAAATTTTTTCCTGATTTCCCCAGCCTCTAGGACCCTCTTCTCATCTACCTGGTATTTATTTTTATCTATATTTTGTTTATGCTTATTGATGTGCATGTTGTGTCTCTGATAGCACAGAAGATACTTGAAGGTAGGAATTATTTTGCCCTCAAAGGGAAAGGATTGTGGACAAGCTCTGGTACTTACAGGGACAAAATGGATTTGGTATGCCTCTAAGTCACTGGAAATTTGAACTGGAGGTCTCAAAGGGCAGAGGTACCATTTTGGAATAGTAGAGGCAGGCTTCTTTCCAAGGTTTGCCAGTGAGTCTCCTCCATTCCTCGGCTCTATACTGAAGCTCTATTTAACTTCAGTAAGAAACAATTGGAGATTTTTGAACAAATACTTATTCAATGTTTATTTCATATACCCTGAAAATGTGTGTGTGTGTCTGTGTGCATACGTATGTATATATATATGTGTGTGTGTGTGTGTGTATGTATGCACACAGATATATATGTATATATACACTCATTTTTGTATATACGACAATATACATATTACATATAACATTGCATTTTAACATATGCTTTATACATATATATTACAAATACACACATGTGGCATAGTGAATATAAAACTAAACTTGGAATCAGGAATATCCATCTTCCTGAGTTCAAATGTGGCCTCAGACACTTACTAGCTATGTGACCTTAGGCAAGTCACTTAACATGTCAGCCTCAATTTCCTTGTAAAATGACCTAGAGAAAGAAATGCAAACCACTACAATACATCTGCCAAGAAATTCCCAAAAGTGCTCATGAAGAATTTCACATGACCAAAAATGATTAAACTTACACATCTATCATCTATCTGTCTGTCTATCTGTCTATCTATCTATCCATCTATCTATCTATCTATCTATCTATCTATCTATCTATCTATCTATCTATCCATCTATCTATCTATCTGTCTGTCTTTCTGTCTATATATCTTTCCATCTATCTAGATATGTGTACATATATACATGCTATATATGTGTACATGTGTGTATACATACATATATACCTAAGCTTATGTGTATGATAGATACATACAAACAAACATGAAAATAATTTCTATAACACTCACGTTGTGCTAGTCACCGTGCCAAGTACTTTACAAATACTGACTCATCTGATCTTTCCCACAACCTTGCAGGGTGGATGTTCTTATTAACCCCATTTCGCAAGTAAGGAAACTGAAGCAAACAAAGGTTAAATGATTTGTCTAAGGCCACATTTTGGAACTCAGTTCTTCCAAAATCTAGGCCTAGTGTGCTATCCACAATATGTTTGTGTATATGTCTGTATGTATGCATGTATGATATGTGTATGCCATATCCAATTTATGACAACTGTAGAAAAATAACTTCTCATTAATACTAACATATAAATGTGTATCAGATTGCATGCATGCATATATGTGCATGTAATATATATAATGCACACATGTGCATGTGTCTAATAATATACAATACAACATATGCACATATGCTACATACATACAATGTGTGTTGTACATTCACATGTACTATAACATCTTATACTATATTATATACATACACTATAAATGTTATGCTTATATATTATATGTACACAAAATATGTGTTTGTGTATAGATATATAATTATACATATATAACTAACTTTAACATATGTATATATAGACACATACAAGTACACACACACACATATATATATATGTGTGTGTCATGTATTTTATTAGGCAGTGTGATTTAGTGGCTGTGAACAATAATATTGGATTCAGGTTGGATTTCCACTTCTGATGTGTGTGTAGTCACACAACACACTCACACATATCTATATATACACAATACACATGTAATGTATATATTTGTTTCTCAAGTGTTTATATACATGCATGTATGTACATATTATATACACATATGTATAAGCGTCATATACACAAAATAAGTGTGTATCCATATGCATATATGGATATAGATGCTACAACACATGTTTTATGTGTATACACACATTTAATGTATCTTAAACTATATTGTATATAGATATTGTATATGTGTATATATATATCTCATATATATAAAACCACACCCCAAAATATATGTGTATGTTTATATTGGTGCATCTAACTCTAATGTGTGCATGGGTGTATATGTATGTACACATATGTGTATACAACATGTACAGAATATGTGCATATTAAGTATATTGTTAGGCACTTTGGTTTAGTGACTATGCAACTGCCATTGAATACAGACTGGAATCTCTCTTCTGATGTGTGTCTACACATACACAGACACATATATGTATATGTATATAATTCTTATATAAAATTCTCTATATATTTCATATACACAATTCATATGTGTGTCTATACTCATATCAATAGATGAGTATATATACTATACATAAACAATGGATATGTGTGCATAAACATTTAATATAACATACATTTGTAATAAACACATCATATATTTATAATATATGCACACACAAAATATATGAGTATATTTGTACATATTGTGTGTAGATATATACAAACTTGTTCCTGTAGGCATCTCAAACTCAGTATTTTCAAAACAGAAGTCATTATTTTGCAACACAAAAAAGGAACAAAAAGGAAATTTACATGATAGCTCTAAATATAATAAATATTTTGAAAGAATAGCAAGTTGTGCATAATAGATTTGCATTTTCACGTGCAATCTTATTTTTACAATACTATGTTATGAGAACACTTGTTTTATTCCATAAATTAAAAAATATTTTTTTAAACTTTTGATCATGTTGCCCCTCTATTTTGTAAAATCCAATGGCTCCCTATTGCCTCTAGGATCAAATGTAGATTCCTCTCTTTGACACTTGCAGTTTTTTATGACCTGAACCATATTACAGTCCCCTATGCACTCCTATAGTTCAGGTTATGTAGGCATAATTGTTGTACCTCCTCTATGGTGCTCTATGTCCCTTCTCCATTCCTTTTGCACAGACTGCTACCCATTTGTGGAATGCTCTCCTTCTTCCTCTCCATTTCTTACTTTACCTGGCTTTCTTTAAGACTCAGCTCAAACTGAGAAACAGCTAGATGGCACAGTGGATGGAGTACTGGACTTTAATTCAGGAAGATCTGAACTCAAAATCTGACCTTAGACACCAGTTGAGTGGCCTGGACGAGTCATTTAACTTCTGTCTGCCTCAGTTTCCTCAATTGTAAAGTGGGGATGATAATAATATCCACCTCCCAGGATTGTTATCAGGATCAAATGAAATAATATTTGTAAAGTACAGTGCCTGACATATAGCAGATGCTTAATAAAGGCTTGTTTTTCTTTCTTTACCAAGCATTACTTCATCCATGAGGGTTTTATTAGTTCCATCTCTGCCTCCTCTAGCTGCTAGTATCTTCCATTCTAATATTATCTCTTATCTACTCAGTATTTACTTCACATATACTGATGTGTGTGCATATTATGTATATGTGTATACATATATAAATATATATGTAGAGCACATATAATGAAATATGTTCTAATGTATATATGCAGTAATGTAGTATCTACTATATTATATGTAAACTATATGTAATTGTCCTCCTGTTAGTCCCTTGAGGGTAGGGGTTTTTTTTTATTTTGTTCTCTTTGTATTTCTAGTGTTATCATAGTGAATATAAAAGTTTAATAAGTGCTGGTTGATTGACTGACTGATTGCTTGATCAACAGTGTCTGCAATGTCTCAACCCTAGACTGCAAGGGGTTGAGTAGTGAGTGATTTGATGTATCATACTGACTTTTCAAACGTCCTTACATTCTCCATAAAAATACTGTTTGAATAATTCTTTGATGTATTCCAGTATTTTATTTAATGCTTCCACACTTTTATATATATATATATACATATATATATACATATATATATATATACATATATATATATATTTGGGGTATGAAGTGTGTGCATATACATGCATGCACATGTATACACACATATGCATGTATATGTATGTGCATATGTATATGTATGTATATATGTGTAGATATATTTATATATATTTAGACAGATATACACACATATATTTATGTATATATAACATATAGTTTCCAATTTTTGCCATATCTTTGGCAAGATTGAGAATGACGACCATATTTGTTTTTAAGTTATGATCAGGTAAAATGTGGACATTTTTTCCTCTTTATATTGTATATTTTATGTGTATGTGTATTCATTGACAGGCAATGAGGTTTAGTGATAAGTCAGCTGATCTTGGATTTAAGAAGACCTAGGTTTTGGTTCTTCTGACATATATGGACTATATGACTCCTGTTAAACTATTGAAGTTCTCAGTCCCCAAGCAAGTACTGAAAATGATGATAAGTTTCAATGGTTTCATGTCTGCATCTGTAAAAGGAGTTTCTTTACTATGGCTACCCTATGCTAACTAAATCCCAGTTCTAGACATGATGATGATAGATTGATTTGTTGGTGTGTGTGTGTGTGTGTGTGTGTGTCTACTACACTGTAGCTATTCACATATATACATACACACACACACACACACACACTCATTTCCGCATCCTGGATATCTCATTGAATCAACCAACATTTTAACCAAATGAGAAATCTGTTTAGATTAGGGAGGAACTTGGTAACATCCTGTGGGATCTGTAAAAAATCAGCAAGATGGATCAGATCCCAATAAAGTCAAGCAAGTAGACAAGAGAGAACATTTTGGTTAAATTTTTGGGAAAGAATACATTAGGCAGTCAAGAGAAGATATCCAGATTTATCTGGTCTTGGTCTCCTTCTCCTATATCCTCCTGGCATGAGAAATGGAGGTTGTAAACTTTGGAGTATGGTAGCACTTATCATTTTCTCATTGGTATCCTAACAGCATCTTTACATCAGCTGATGACAGTTGTAAATAGGAGCCAAGGACAGAATGAGTGAGATGGGGAAAGGCAGATTCAAAGATACATAAGGAGCCCAAAAGAGAAAACTATGCCACACCTAAGGAGGACCACCTTGAGGACTCCAATGGAAGGACTTCTAGGAGCTGAATTATCCCTTTGCTATGTACTCCTCTGAGTCTGAGACCACTTTCTTCTGGATTCTGAGTGTTCTGATCATAAAATGTATAACTGACTTTTGGGGAAATGTTTGTACCGACTATATTATCATAAATATGTCATAAATATAAATATTCTAAAAGCTAATTAAGTCTGGCTGAATAATTGACATCTATGGATAATCATAGCAAAAAGTAAACCTTAGGGTCCTGTGAGCTAGAGCACTAGAAAAACCATTCCCAAATACACTTTAACTCTTCCCACATAGGCCCATAAAATACCTGTAAAGAAAGACTCTCAACAAATTCTAGAACAGCCCAAGTCACAGAAAAGTGCAGTGGAGGAGATTTCCAGCCTAGGATGACCTGGAAGGTCAAAGGGAAAAGGTCTATCACAGAGGACGTGGAGCGGAGCCCAGCATAGCCTCAGCCATGTAACTCTGGAAGGAGAAGGACTGGAGCAGGCTTCCAAAACGAAATCCCCAGAAATAGCAGCAGTTCACAGATCCCTTAACCCACAGATGTTAAAGGTCAGTGAGAGGGCATTTTCTATCTGAGCAAGAAGGGAGCAGAGTCCACCTCTGGACCCAGCCCAAGGTGGCAGTTGAGGCTGGGCAGCAGAGACTTCTGGAGGCCATGGCAGTCAGGCAGCAGCTGGCATCCATTGTTCCATTGTTGGAGCACTGAGCATAAAGCCCCTGGGGGAATTGAGCAGCTGATCTGCATCTCAGCCCTGAGCATGGTCCTGGGGAGCACTAAGACCCTCCTCTTGAAAAAGGATTCAGAAGTCAAGTAACAGACTGGAAAAATGCCCAAAAATAGGGAAAAAAAGTAAGATCATAGAAGGTTACATTCTTGGTGAACAGGTGTTTCCTTCCATCCTTTCAGATGAGGAAGAACAAAGCAAACTGTGAGAGGAAGTCAAGGATTCTGCATCCAGTACTTCCAAAATTAAAATACAATGGGCTCAGGTAATGGAAGAGTTTGAAAAGCAAATCAGCAGCTTGCCAAAGGAGATGCAAAAAAATACTGAGGAGAATAACACCTTTAAAAATAGGCTAACTCAACTGGAAAAAGAGGTCCAAAAAGCCAATGAGGAAAGGAAGATTTTAGAAAGCAGAATTAGCCTAATACAAAAGGAGGGTTCAAAAGCTCACTGAAGAAAAGAGTTCTTTAAAAATGAAAGTGGAGTTCAGGGAAGCTAATGACTATATGATAAACCAAGAAGTTGCAAAACAAAACTGAAGAATGAAAAAAATAAAAGATAATGGGAAATATCTCATTGGAAAAACCACTGACCTGGAAAATAGATCCAGGAGAGAAAATTCAAAAATTATGAGAATGCCTGAAAGCCATGATCAAAAGAAGAGCATTATCTTTCATGAAATTATCAAGGAAAACTGCCCTGATATTCTAGAACCAGAGGGCAAAATAAATATTGAAAGAATTCACCCATCACCTCCTGAAAGAGACACAAAAAGAGCAACTTCTAGGAATATTGTGGTTAAATTTCAGAGTTTCCCAGGTCAAGGAGATAATACTACAAGAAACTAGAAAGAAACAATTTAAATATTGTGGAAATACAATCAGGATAGCACAGAATCTGGAAGTTTCTACATTAAAGGATCATAGGGCTTGGAATAGGGTATTCAAGAAGTCAAAGGAATTAGAATTAAAAGCAAGAATCACCTACCCAGCAAAACTGAGTTTAATACTTCAGGGGAAAAAACGATCATTCAATGATATAGAGAACTTTCAATCACTCTTGATGAAAAGACCAGAACTGAATAGAAAATTTGACTTTCAAACACAAGAATAAAGAGAGGCATGAAAAGGTAAAGAGGACTTTCTAAAGCTGAACTGTTTACATTCCTACATGGAAAGATAATATGTGCAACTCTTGAGACCCTTCTCAGTATTTGGGTAGGTGGAGGGATTACACACACACACACACACACACACACACAAACACACACACACACAGAGATAGGCAGACAGACAAACAGAGAGCACAAGTTGAGTTGAATCAGAAGGAATGATATTTATAATAAGAAAATTAAGGTGTGAGAGAAGAATATATTTGGATGAGAAAGGGAGAAATGGAATGGAGCAAACAATCATTCATAAAAGAGATAAGAAAAATTTTTTTTCAATGGAGGAGAAAAGAGGGAGGTGAGAGGGGGAAAGTGAAGCTTACTCTCTTCACATATGGCTTAAGTAGGGAATAACATGCTCACTCAATTTTGTATGAAAGTCTATCTTACACTACAGGAAAGTGGGGGAGAAGAGGACAACTGGGATAAGGCGGATGATGGAAGAGAGGACAAATGGGAGAAGGGAGTAATTAGAAGTCAACACTTTGGGAAAGGGAAAAGGTCAAATGAGAGAATAGAATAAATGGAGTACAGGGTAGGATAGAGGGAAATATAGTTAGTCTTATACAGCATGGCTATTATGGAAGTCTTGTGCAAAACAACACACATATAGCCTGTATTGTATTGCTTGCCTTTTCAGTGGGGATAGGTGGGGAGGGAGGAAAGGAGAGAAGTTGGAATTCAAAGTATTAGAAACGAATGTTGAGAATTGTTATTGCTTATAACTGGGAAACAAGAAATACAGGTAATGGGGTATAGAAATTTATCTTGTCCTTCAAGAAAAGAGAAAAGATGGAGATAAGGGAAGGGTGGGGTGTGATAGAAGGGAGGGCACATTGAGGGAAAGGGTAACCAGAATTCAAGGTGTTATGGGGTGGGGGAAAGGGAGAGATGGGAAGAAAAATTGGAACTCAAAATTTTGTGGAAATGAATGTCAAAATCTAAAAATAAATAAATTAAACTCTAAAAAAAAGAAAGAAAAATCATTCCCTGATCCCTCAAGGCTACCTCTAAAGCCCTAAAGGGACATCACAACTACAAATTTCGGTCTTCAAACTTCTAGTGCAAATGGAAATTTGAAGAGGGAGTTCAGAACATGATATTTTTCCTGTAGGACAGACACTTGGACAATACAGTCATATCCACCCAAAATCTCCTCTTCTTCATGCTATATATCACCAGTTCCTTCAACTGAGAATTTTGTGGCATGATTTCCAGTCCACTCATTAACTAGTTTGCTTCTCTCTGGGCTTATTACAGTTTTTCAATGTCCTTCCTAAAACAGCATACATAGGGCTGCATATTATACTACACATATGGTCCCAGCAGGACAGAGTATAGGAGGAACATAAATAACCTCTTTTGCTTTAGATATCTCATTTATATTAGTGCTTAGAGGATAATTTATTTCTTTTTATCTGCACCTTTACCCTGTTTCTTCCTACTTAGGTTGCAATCTATTTAAAAAAACACATCATTTTAAAATGATCTAATATCCACTCATATATTTGTTCAATTGATAAATTAAAAATCAAATTCAGGACCTTACAATTATTCTCATTAAGTTTCATCTTATTATAATTTAACTAAATTCTTTCAGCTTATCAAGATGAAAAGTATGGGGGGGTCCCCTTTTGGTCACTCTGTATTATTATTCATTCAATAGCTTAGGATAAATGCCCAGAATAATTAAAAACCAAACAAATTTATAATTTCATCCTTACATCTCAATGATTTAAATGATTCATAAATAAGGTGTGGGTGCAAAGAAACTGTTATGCTAATGAAAGTATGAACTTCGTCAATGTATTTGTCATCCTCCAATTTGGACCCAATCATTTGACATACTGTTACATAAATGTGTATTTTTATTATTGGTCATATGGAATGCTATCGTAGGTGGTTAGATATCACTTTGAATTCTGACACTATGATTAAAGTGTTATTCAAGCTGAAAGCTTTCAAAAATTAGAGTGCAGAATTTTTGTCTTTATCCCATAGGGATCTACATTAAGTGACTTGAAAAAAAGGTGACAGCAATTGTAACTCAAGAAATTCTGTGCTTATATGAAGAACTTCAAACACTGCTCAGAGAAATGATTTAATCACTGGCTTTGCTTCATTAACTATTAAGATAAGGATGTCAATACTTTGAACAATAAAGATGGCTTTTTTATCAACACAGAATTTTATGTTCATTCATTTAACAAAAATGGACAGAATTTCAATTATGCTATGGGTTATAGGGTACAAAAATGAATACAATAGGGTCCCTGTATTTTTTTAAAAGGATAATATAGTAGGAAGATAGGACATATACGCAAATGACTATACTATAAGTATACTATACTATACAATATGGCAAAATTTGTTGTGACATAAGAAAGAAACTGTATAATGGAGTAAGGGTAGCCAGGTGACACAATGGATAGAATGCTAGCCCTGGAGTCAGGAGGACCTGAATTCAAATCCAGCCTCAGACACTTAGTAGCTATGTGACCCTGGGCAAGTCACCCAATCCTGTCTGCCTCAGTTCCTCATTCGTATAATGAGATTGGGAAAGAAATGTCAAACCTGCCAAAAAAACCTCAAATGGAGTCATGGAGAGTTGTATACAACTGAAGAAGCTCAAAACCAACAACAAATGGAGAGAAATAATGTATGAAAGAGAAAGGACAGAGTTATTTTGAGGTAGGTAGAAGATCCAAAAAAGTTTCATACGGAAGATACATTGTGGTGCTCAGAAGATAGGACAAGATTTCAAAGGTATAGTTGGCTTGAACAATATTCCAGGCAAAGAAAATGGAACAGAAGAGGGAAAGCTTGGAGCATATTTAGACAAGAGAATATAGTCTTGTTTAATCTGTTTATGTGTATATGCGTGTCACACACACACACACACACACACACACACACACACACACACCACTGCAGCACTAATTAAGCTTGGAAAATTTGTCCTAGAGTATGAAAGGCTTTTAAAACTGAAATAAGGAGTTTGGAAATACTTTGTTGGTCAATTTGGAGTCATAAAAGACTGTTAAGAGGGAGATGATGGTGAAAAGATGAGAGCAATGTTTTAGTATGCTTTTGATGTGAGTACTTTTACCGGATGCATAAATTGATACATGTAGAACCATAAGGGACCGTGGAGATCTTGTAGTCTCAACTTCATCCTTAAACAAATGAGGAAACTAAGGTCCAGAGATATAAAATGCCAAAGACACAGATAATAAACAGGGTACTGAAGATTTGGAACTAAGTTTTCTACCAAAGCATGGTCTTTTTAAAAAATATTTTTAACATTAATTTCCTTTGATTTTATATCACCTATATTCTTATTGTATCCCTACTCCTATTCCTTTCCAGAAATCCATATCTTTTAACAAAGAATAGAAAAAAAGTGTAAAAAAATGGTTCTGCAAAACTAACCAGTATATTTGAAAGAAAGTATCTGGCATTATATAGCTTGCTCCATACCTATAGTCTCTAATTTCTTAAAATAAGTTGGGTTGGAGGGAAGGTGTTCTTATATCTCTTCTTTGGGGACAATCTTGGTTATTATAATGTTGGAGCAATTATTCTTTTAAAAATATATTTGTTCTTTCCTTTCATATTGTTGCAATCATTATTTCCTTAGTTCTGCTTATTTTACTTTGTATCATTTCCCAAGGCTTCTCATTTTCTGAATATTCATCATATTCATATACCACATGAATAGCCATTTCTCAGTTGATGGGCACCGACTTTGTTTCCATTTCTTTGCTCCTGCAAAAAGTGCTGCCAACAATATTTTGGTGTCATTGACCTCCTTAGAGAATATTCCTAGGAGTACAATCTCTGAGTATAAAGATATGAACATTTTAATTATTTTCTTTACATAATTCCAACTTGCTCTTTAGAATGATTGAACCAATTTTCAGTCCCAGTAGCTGTCTTAGTGTGTCCATCTCTTCGCATTCCCTTCTCCCAGTTCCCTTTTCCCTTCTGTTTTTAAGCAGTTCTCTTTGAATAGTATCACAATACTGGAGGAGGAAATATTGGAGTGGGACAAGGTCCATTTTGAGGTTATTGCAAAAGTCTAGGGCGAGATAATAATGAACTCAACTAGAGTGGTGACAGTGAGAAAGGAAAATAGGGGACTGATTCCAGATAATATTGTAATATTGTCAAAACAGAATTAACAGTAATAAACAACAGATTGGAAAGATGATCAATAACAAAAGTGAGAGGAGGGGAAGCATTAAAAGATAACTCCTAGGTTTAGAAAGTGACTCCAGTTCAATGACTCCAGCAATATATATGGAAATAGCTACAACAACAAAAATGAAATTGAATGATATGTAATTATAAAAACCAGGCTTGGCCCCAGAGAGGAAAAAAAAACAAACTCCCTCCTCCATTTTGCAGAGAATGTAGAGTACTGAATATACATGAGAGAACCAATTGAAGCGTTCATTACTTTTGAAATATTTTTCCCTCTTTATTAAATAATATATTTCTTACAAGGGATGGTTTGTTCAGAAAGAGAATTGATGAGGAATATTTTAGGAAAATGAAAAAATAAAAAAAAATTGAAGAATTATATATATATATATATATATATATATATTATATGAAGAGAAAAGATCCACTAGCAGAGGGTAACAAGGGCAAAAGGAGACATTTACAGGAGATAAGTGGGGGTGGCAGGAATGTATAGAAGTAAATCAGTGCCTCACACATGATCTCTTCTTGGCAAGCAGTTTCTTTTCAAATGCAGTGAATACTATTAACAACACTGAATATCTTTCCCAATTTAAAATGAAGATTTCTACTTCCTTAAAATTAAAAAGGGGGGGGGGTTCTCAATTTAGAATCTTTTCTCAAGTGCTATATTTAATCTTTACCCTACAAGGAGAAATTGTCCTGAAGTTGTACCTGTCATCGGCTTGCCCTTTCCTAAAAATGGAACCCTGCAAACCAACAAACTGTGGAATGAGAAATTAATGACAAGGTATAATGACAAGTCTAGAGTAAGAAAAATATGGTTTGAATCTGTCCTTACACACTTGTTAGGTTTATGGGCTAATCATTTCACCTCTATTTGTCTGTTTCCTCATTTATGAAATGGGAATAATTATAACACCTAGTTCTGAGAGTTGTAGTGAGGATCAAATGAGATATTGATCGTAAAGCCCTTTGCACAGTTCCTGGCACATAGTAAGAGCTTTACAAAATTAGCCATTAGTTTTATTAATTATTATTATTTTCACTCTGAAGTATTAATTTAGTGGACCAATATTGAACTATTTTGCATTGATTCTTAGTAATAGTAACGGTATACACACATAAGTGTATGTGTATAATACACAACACATAGGTATACATATATACATACATAAAATTTTCTGACTTTTCTCCACCAGGTTTGGGGATATGTTTATTAATTATTACATTTAACACAGTGCCTGGCACATAGTAGGCACTTAAAAAATGTTAACTGATTTGAATTGAGTCAGAGACACAAGTTCAAGACTAGGATCAGACACTTAGTAGCTGTGACCCTGGCTAGTCAGCTTCATCCAGCCTATTTGTTCATCTGTTAAGTGAGGATAGTAATAGCACCTACTTTCCAGTAGTATTGTGATGATCAAATGATAAAATAGTTGCAAAGCACTTGGTAAACCTTAAAGTGCTATGTAACCGATAACTGTTTTTATTAGATGTAGGGTGAGAGTAAACAATAAAGGTTACCACTAGATTTCAAGCACAAGTGACTTACAGAATGGTAGTGAAATGATGAAGATTTAGAGGAATTTTTAGGGAAAGTCTATTTATGAAGTATGTGAGAGAACCATTTAGTTATGTCTCAGAGAGATTGCTTTTTGAACCTCAGTTCTAATTTGAAGGAAACCTTGTTGACTTGGAGAACTCAGGTAATGAGGAACCCTATACTTGCTAACTCCCATGTTCCTACCAGCCTTCTGTTCTTCAACCGCACATCCCCAGTTCCTTTAATTAATATTCTTATGGCATATTATCCAGTTCTCTCATCATGCAGATCACTTTCCTCTGAACATGTTTCAGCAAAGATTAATTATTCCAAAGGGTGGAGGATGACATAGACAACTTTTGTGCAGTGTTCAGATGAAAGGGCAAAACAGTAATTATTTCTCAGTCCTATCCCCCCAATAAAAAAAAAAACCTTCTTCCTTTCTATTTAACTCGAACCCCTTCCTTACTTTCTCCTTCACTTGGAGGTTCCCTCTAATCTGACCATCCATGTTGACTTGGATTCCTCTACACTTTGCTATTTCTAATCAATCCCACTCTCCAGAAATAAACCTGGCTTTGCAGTTTCCAGGTAAAAGGTAGAGGTAAAGATGCCTCAACTGATAATGAAGTCCTTGAAGGATCTAGAATGGGATAGAGCTGGGATAGGAAACCGGTTTGGTCTATGGAATATGGATAATAAATGCTTTGGCCTACAGCTCACTGGTGTCTCCTATGATGTATTGGTATCTCAGCTCAAAGTACAATCATGTCTCCGTCCTCTTCCCTCCTCAGACACAAAATGGAGCACTCCAAATATACTTGAGACCAGCTTCTCCCTATCTCCCTCCTTGCTCCCTTCACAGTTGTTCTTCCTTCTTCCTTGCAGAGTACCAGTGAGGCTGAGGGTAAGTGGGAGGGATGTCTTCACTTACAAGTGAATTGGATGTAAGTGAGGCAGAGCTGTGAAAAGTCTTGTTTGGGGGAGGGGTGGTTGTGGAACCGTCACTTGCTCCCTTCAAAGCTCAACTCAAGCACCACTTCCTAAATGAGGCCTTTCTTGATGTCCCTCTTTGCTAGACTCTCTCTTCAAATTACTTTATTTTTTCATATATGTATAGATTAATTCCCTCTGATAGGAAATCAACTCCTTGAGAGTAGTCACTCACTGTTTTCTTTCTTTCTTTCTTTCTTTCTTTCTTTCTTTCTTTCTTTCTTTCTTTCTTTCTTTCTTTCTTTCTTTCTTTCTTTCTTTCTTTCTTTCTTCTTTCTTTCTTTCTTTCTTTCTTTCTTTCTTTCTTTCTTTCTTTCTTTCTTTTCTTTCTTTCTTCAATACCCAATGCCTATCTACTACCCTACTTGGAACACCATAATTACTTAACAAATACTTTTGGACTGATTGATTCATAAAAAATATTACTCATTTCCTTAACAAATCCTTTTACAAAATTATTTCAAATCTATTCACCATCCAGGTAGCCATCTCTTGGGTGCAATCCAATGCTTTTTCCCAAAATGTGGCGTCTAGAACTAAATACTATTCCAAACATGTTCTGGCCAAGGCACAATATAGAGGGACTTAACAGGACCTCTCTTTTTCTAGAACACTATACTTCTACGAAAGCACAATTTTCAAAAATAGTCAATGGATGTATTTTGTTTACTATACTTTTCTTGTTACATGAAACACATTCTGACTGGTGGGAGTGGAAGGAGTTAGTGTAGTGACAGACACACATAAAAAGAAAAGAACTTCATTAAAATATTTTTAAACAAGCAGAAGGAACAAAAAACTGGAAAACTGTATATACAGAAAAATTTTATTTTATTTTTTCTATATTAATGTACACTTTGATAAAAACAAATGACAAGTTAAGAGTTTGCCATTTCATATACAATCATCTTTTTGTTCTTTGTATATAGAACTTTTTATTGATGACTAAGTTCATAATATCTTTTTAAAATTCAATTATAAAAATGCTTCTATGAATGCCTTGCAATAACATTAATTTTTTATGACTTCCATGTCATACAAGCTGATTCCTCTTGAACTTGCAATCCACTAAAACCCTCAGATCATTTTCATGAGTGACTCTGTCAGGTATCTGTACAGTTGATTCGTTGGTCCCAAATGCAGTACTCTGCAATTATTCTTCTGAGATTTTATCCTTATTAGAATTTGTCCCATTCTTTCTGCTTGTTAAGATCCTTTCAGTTCTTTTTTCTGTCATTCTGAACATTAGCGCTCCCTCCCAGCACTTAAGATAAATGCCTGGAACATTTAAAAACCACACAGATTCCTAATTCCTTTCTTACAACTTTCTTATTACAAATGATTCATACATAAATAGGTGGTGGGTGCAAAGAAGCTACTATGTTAACGTACTTGTGAACTTGATAAATGTACCTTTATCTGCAAAATTACACCCAAATCATTTGCCTGCTGTCACCTAAAATGTGTTTTCATTGTTGGTCATATGAAATACCATAGAAGGTGGGTAGATATCTATCACTTTGAGTTCTGACACCATGATTAAGTTGTTATTCCATCATGATAGCTGTCGAAATTTGGGGTGTAAAACTCATTCTTTATCACATAGAGAAGTACATTAAGTGCCTTAAAACAGGCGACAGAAATTGCAACTCAAAAATTTTGAGCTTATATGAGGAATTTCAAGCACTATTCAAAAAAGAGTGTTAATCATTTTTTTCTTCATTAACCATTATACTAAGGATGCTAATTCTTTCAGCAATAAATTCCTTTTTTTTCTGAAATAGATTTGTGGGGTCATTCAGTAGGTGAGTAAAAATGGTCTGAGTGCATGCAGCACATTATTCTAGATGGGTCAGGAGATTTAACGATGAATAAAACACTGTTGGTGATTTTTTAAAGCTTAATACACAGAATAACACATAGAATAACAGAGACTCAGTCTCATGAAAGAAGGAAGAGAACACTGAAAAATGAGATTTCACAGATAGTTAGATAGAGGGAGGTTCAGAGAGTGCTGAAGGGGTATTTAAATTAGGACTTTAAGACTGAGAGTATTTCAATGGGTGGAGTTGGGGTGAGATTCATCCTTGGCATTTAAAAATAAGGTATGAGCAAAGGCAAGCAGGAGGGAAATCTCAAGGTGGCTTTGTGAAACACACAACAGTCTTGTTGTGTTGTTAGAGTGTAGAGTATATACATGGGGAAGTAGCAGGAAATCAGCCTGGAAAAGTAAATTTGTCCTGGAACATAAAGAGCTATGAACGTGAAGCTTAAGTAGTTTGGATTTTATTTCACAGTCAGTATGGAGTCATTAAAAGCTTTCTAGTCAAGGTGTGTAATGAACAGAGCTGGGCATTAAGATGACTCATCTGGAAAGTGTAAGAGACTGAGGACTACACAGGACCACATAAGTCATCTTATCCAATATCTTCATTTTAACAATGTGGAAACTGAGTCCCAAAAAGAAGGTGATTTCTCAAGATTACATGGGTAGTAATGGATCCTTGGGGTTGGGGAGGGATTAACAAGAGGGAAGGAAGCAGGACCATTTTGTAGGCAATTGCAGTAGTCTATGGAGTGGCAATGAAAGACTAAGCCTGAGTAGTGACAGTGAAAATGGAAGAGTAAAGGAATGATTTCAGATATTGTGGAATGAAAAGACTTTCCAACTGATTAGAGATTAAAAAATGAGGGGAAAGTAGGTGTTAAAGATAATTCCTAGGTTTGAGATGGTAACAATATTAAATCATTATAATAATTAGAATTTCTGTGGCACCTTAACATTTGCAAAGTACTTTACATTTTATCTCATTTATTCTCACAACAACCCTGTGAGGTAGAAGGAGCAACAGCATCACCATCATCATCACCGTCACTGTCATCATCTTTATCATCATCATTATTTTATTAAATGAGGAAACCGAGTCTAAGAGAGGTTAAGCAATTTGCCCCAGGACCACACAGCTCTGATGTGTGAGGCAGGGTTTGAACTCACATTTCTTCTGACTTGCTGCCTAGTATGCTGTCTATTATATCAGCTAGCTGCCACTTTTTACTCAGCTGAACATCTTTTCTGTTACAAGGTTTGATCTGTCTCCTACAAGGAGAAATCGTCCTTAATTTTTACCTTCCTCTGGCTTTTGTTTTCCATTCAGTAAATGACCACTTATCCTGAGCAGAGTTTTAAGTAAGATTTTTGGAGCTGGGCCCACAACCTGAGTGAGTGAGTGAGTGAGTGAGTGACTTAGTTAATCAGCAAGCATTTGTAAAGCACTAAACTACAGGTGAGGCACTGTGCTAAGTGCCAAGAATACAAAACCAAGTAAAAGGAATGATTGCTCTCTACCCTCAAGAAGCTGCCATTCTTAGAGCAAAAGACAACAATAAAAAGACTCAAAAAATAGGAGTGAGAGTGGGGAGGAGGCTATGATGCATATGATAGAGAAGTCCTGAGCACAGCCTGATATGAAATGAAGAGATGCTTAGCCTAAGTCCCCCTCTTAAATAGAAGCAAGTGGTCCAAAAGGCCCCCTGTAAGGTCTGGAATTCTCCCACCTAGGGAATCCTATACCTCCCCCATAACAGTGGGAAAAGGGCAAAGAGCTCCAGATTGATTATAGGTAGTAGTTTAATCAACTTGGGTTGTTTACATTTGGGGCAATATGATGGATCCCTGCCAAGACATTATTCATTCTCAGTCTGGGTCACTGTAAGAACCCCAAAAATCTCTGTGGTAACTATTGAAAATGGACTAAGGGAGAAAGAGTTACTAAGTGTATCACTACTGATTGATAGATATTTTGGATTTTCTGCTTAGTAATGAGCTTTGGAATTAAGACAATCTTATATCCGAACATAAATTTATATATTGATCATATCCTGGTCACATTTAGGTCACAATATTCTTGTTTTCTCTTTCTCTTCCATTCTTTCATTCTTTTCCATCTTTTCATTCTTTTCATTTTGTTTGGTGATTTCTTGGTTTCTCATAAAGTCATTAGACTCCATCTGTTCCATTCTAATTTTGAGAGAACTATTACCTTCAGTGAGCTTTTGAACCTCTTTTTCCATTTGGCTCATTCTGCTTTTGAATGCATTCTTCTCCTCATTGGCTTTTTGAACCTCTTTTGCCAATTGAGTGAGCCTATTTTTCAAGGTGTTAATTTCCTCAGCAATTTTTTGGGTCTCCTTTACCAAGGTATTGACCTGTTTTTCATACTTTTCTTGCATCTCTCTTATTTCTCTTCCCAGTTTTTCCTCCACCTGTCTAACTTGCTTTTCAAAATCCTTTTTGAGCTCTTCCAAGGCCTGAGCCCACCCGACATCCCCCTGGGATGTCTGGGGTACTGAAGCCCCGCCCTCCACATCTTTCCCTGATGGCAAGAATATGTCCTTGTCATCAGATCCAAATGTGGGGATCATTTGCATTTGTTGGAAAAAACTTTCTATAGTCTTATTTTTCTTCCCTTTTCTAGGCATTTTCCCAGCCAGTTACTTGACTTCTGAGATTCCTGTCCACCCCCACCTAGATCCGCCCAGCTAGTGCTTGGAGTCTGAGATTCAAATGTGCTTTCCGTGCTGCCCAGCTGCTAATCAATGTGACCTTTAGTTCTGGTGCTGGGGTGGGGGCAGGGCCGCCTCCTAGGCTCGGCTTCCTCAGGGGCTTTATGCAGAGACTTTCAGGAATGGAGCAGGTGTGGGGGGCCGCCTCCCAGGCTCAGTTCCCTCAGGGGCTTTATGCAGAGGCCTTCAGTAATGGAGCGGGGTGGGGCAGGGCCGTCTCCCAGGCTCAGGTTGTTTATGCAGAGACCTTCAGTAATGAAGATCCTGCCTGCTGCTGGGGGAGTCTGGGGGTGCTGCCGCCGCTGCTGCCTCTGCTGCCGCCCACGCCTCTGCCTCCGCCGCTTCCTGCCCCCGTCTCTGCCTCCGCCGCTTCCTCCCGAGGGGGCCCGAGTCACGGAGACACCCCACTCCCCTCAGCCAGCCAGCCGTCTCTCTCACTGACCTGTAGCTTCTGTGGGCGGAGGGACTTTCCCGGCTGCTGGAGCTTCCATCCCTGAAGCCTGCTCGGGTCAGCTTTTCTGGGGCCGCGGCCAGGGCAGCGCTGGGGTGGGGTCCGCTTTCCGGGGCGCGACAGACCCTGGGGACGGCTCTCCAGGGCTCTCTGGAATGGAAATCTCTTCCACTCCGTTTCTGTACACCTTTCGGTGGTCCAGAAGTTATGGGGGTCTCTTTTTACATTAATTCTATGGGCTGTGGTTTTGGAGCTCATAAACATGCGTCCTTCTACTCCGCCATCTTGGCTCCGCCCTCTTGTTTTGTCTTTCATAGGTCATAGTCTCTTAAGTTTTGATTCAGTGACTAAAATATGATTCAGTATCTAAGTTATGATATTTAATAGTTCACCATGTTCGGGCTTCCACCTTAAGTTTTTATGACTTTTCACTTATTACTATATTTTATAGCATTTTCCTTAATCAGAACCCTATAATCCCTCATTTTAGAGGAGTGTCTGTAGGATGAGACAGATGTCACCCATATCGGTAGTTACCCACTTTTTCACTCCCTTCTCCCAGATGAACCCCCAGTTTATCACCCAGCCTCATTTTGTTTGAAAACTAGGTGCTAAAGTCAATTTTTTTTTTATATTTAGCATTCAGGAAACCTAATTGTGTTGATAAGTATCAGTGGAATTGTAACATGATTTGAGGGAGAGAGCTTGAAGCCAACAGTCAAGCAAAAATTATCATGGTAAAGATGGAAAGGATGCTAGGGTTCATCCATTCCAAAACTTTGATATTTGTAGAGGAAATTGAGAAGTCAGAGAGGATGAGACTTGCCCAGAGGAATACTAAATTCAGCTCTTATGAAACTGAGGTGAAATTCAGATGAGCCCAAATCTATTGGACAGGCAGGGTTTTAGAGCTATAAGGCAGTGGTGCTAAATAGAAAGGATCCCTGCCAACTACATATTGTATTAGAAAGCCACAATTTAACATCATCTGTGTTGTATTGTATTTGACATCTCTATTGTAAGGGACCTTACAATAGGTACCTTTAAAGGTACATTTATCAAGTTCACGTGGATGTTAACATAGGTCCCTTAAGGGACCTCTTGACCAACCTTTTTATGCGACTCAGAGTTACTTAAAACAGGGACTAAAACTTAAGTTTCTTTTCACTCTCAGTCCATCATCTTTTTCTGCCAGATTGTTGAAATGTGTCCTCCCTTGAGAGTATACCAGTTTTCTCACTGCAATCAGTACTCTTCATTCAGTGCAAGTAGATAAGCAAGAGATGGCAACTTTTGTCCTTCCAGGTACAACTTATCTTCTAAGTTCAATCCCCACCTTCAAGTGATCAGGAAAGTTAAAGAAGCTTGGGAGGGTAAATCTTTGAGGAAAAGAAAAAGTTAGGAATGAAGAACGCTAAGAAATTCCCAGGAAGTCATTTCCCTCCAACAGGGGCTTAAAGGTTGGCTTCCTCTCCTGCTTTTGAATTTCAATCAACCCCACTATGATTTATTTTTCTATAGATAGGGACAGAGGCAGTGGAGAATTCCTAGGTCTATGGAAGCATTGCCCCTTCCCACCTTAGGCCTCAGGATATTTTGAGAAACTGTGGAGAGTAAAATTTCATGACAAAAACAAAGTTGCCTCAATCATGACATAAACATCCCTAGGAAGATAAGACCCTTTAGGAGATAGTGTGTCCTCTGCTTTGCAATACACCTGAAAAGTCACCTTCTTTGTAAACCATGAATGTGGGAATGGAGACTTTATCCAGCCCTCTGCTGCCCCTGGATTCAAAAAAGTGCCACTCCCTAAGGCTGCCTCTGAGCTACTTCTGTGCTACACAGGGGAAAGATTTGTTGAGCCAGAGGACCATCTTTCTGGACCAGAATAGTTCCTCTTTCTCCAAGTCTAGGCTAGGTCAGAATTTAGATCCCACCAGCCATGGCCTCTATACATCTTTTTACTTTCACCATCCTGGCAGTGGTTCCACAAAGTCATAATTTTAGCCCTTGTCCCAAACACAAGGCTGTTTCACCTTTGACCCCTTACTTCTAAAAAGAATATTATTACTTATGTGTGTAACCCAAAGTCCATTGGCATGGAATTCTCTTGTCGTTGGGAAAGAATGCCTGGAGCCTGCATGAGGAGCAAGGCAGGATCGGTGAGAGTGGGAGAGAGGAAAGTACCAGACTCATCCAGTATTCTCAGTCTTCTTTCATATCTGCAGTGCTTCTGGTTTCCACCTTTGAGAGAAAAGATAAATGATGCTGAATTCCATTCAGGTCAATGAAGCAAAAGACTTTGGGAAAAGGCCAATATGAGTGGAGCTGGTAGCCTCAATTATGTATCTACCACCAAGCTGCTACACTAAAGAAGTCAAGGAATTTCTTGGGTGAGACCTAGGACTCTCTTTTTGGGTGGAGTTGAGTTATCTCACTCCCAATACAAGCTTCTTAACTGTATTGTCTGTTCTCCTACGTTTACTTTTTCTGATGTCTGTTTTGTTATCAACTTGGATAAAAGGGTTTCTTTGTTAATTTCTATTTGTGTTCATGGTGTAACTGGTGCTTAGTGTATGGGAGTCAAACCTTGGATATAAAGTTTGGGTCTCCCTTTCCTTATTATAGAAATGGAAATCGGTAGTTTACTTTCCACCCTAAAAAATCACATTCCCTAAAATGATAATATTTATGGGAGCAGATATGTATAATTTTAGCCTGATAATTGCTCTCTCTGAGAAGAGCAAAGTGGCCAAGTTCCTATCCTCAACCTATTGCTGCTCCTGGAGGGAAATCTAGTCTCTTTTGGAGAAGGGTTGGAGAAGAAGAGGCTAGAGATGTCTATTCTACCTCCCTTTGAGCTACACAATGACACTTTGCCACCCATGGGGGACAGTCCTTGCTACAATGTATGACTTTTTACATCTCCTACTCTGCAGCAAATATTTTGGTCTTGGGAAATTGCCCATAAACTGAAAGCCCTGGTCGTCTCATGCTCTAGTCCTAAGTCCTAAGAATTTGCAAAAGTTGTCCAATATTCTATTTTTCAGATCTATTGAAACCCTTGAGTATAATAAAATAATTTATTCATACATTTAGCATTCTCTTTCAATGCTTTAATTATCTGTAAAGAAAAACAGAGAAATGACAAATCCTGAGCCCAGTTCTCCCCTACATTCTTAGGAGCACAAATTGCCTTAATAAAAAGATAAGAGATGTGTGATAGGACGAATATCTATCAAGGTTTCCCCCTTCATACTCATTCTCCCTCCCCAACACATATTAGGAAATGGTAAAGAAGAAAACCAAAACAAAAGCAGGAGTTGATGTGGCATATGGGATGAGGCAAGGCTGGAACTCTACTTCCTTGACATGGCTTTCTGGTGGCTTCTAGTTCTGTTTCAGTGGCTGTCTGAACAGGTAAGGACATATAAGACCCCATCCACGTGGGTTGTTGGGGTAAGAGGTCAGCCTCTTTCACTCAGGGGGTGTCTGAGGACCATAGAAGTCACCCAAATTCTACCCAGCCCAACAAACCAGCTTCCATATGAAGATACATATAGAAGCTAAGTGCCTCTGTATCCTTGTACATCCTTCCTGTGTTAGAGCTAAGCAATTTCCTTTGTTCACTGTTCAATGACTTCTGAGTGCCATTTCATCCTAACATCAAACTTGAACTGTCGGTTTGCTGGCATCAGGTCCATCCCTTCAAGAATCCTACTTTGTTACTTGAAAATTATCCCCTAGAATAGGGTCTATAGTAGAACAAATGACTGAACCATGAGCTAAGAGCAGTGACCAGCTCCCAGACTTTCTCATGCATATCTCAGGGTTGATAATTATTGGAAATGATACCTGCAACCCCATGTATCCCTAAAATTGATTATGTGAATCATGAGAAATAGTCAAGAAATGATCTATGACAATATAATCGGTTAATAGTTATTAATGCTGTCTGACCAGACTTGTTGAAATATCTATGTGAAACACTTTTATCTCCTTTAAGTGCTATATATACAAATATATATATATATATATATATATATGAGTGAATGTTATTGTTATTAATACTATTATCATTCCCTTCTTGTAATTTATGGAGTTTAAGTAGAAATGATCCTGGGATAAATAACAATATGAAATAACAAATATTTTATATTTAATGCAATTATCATCCCATGGTTCTCAAAATTTTTAAATGGAGTTCAAATGGAGTAAGTTACTATTCTTCTATTATTATTTTATACTTTAGGTTCCATAGATTTTTGAAGAGGTGGACAAAATAAGTTTATCTTCAGTAAGATAACTGAAAATGTCTTTAGTACCACTCTGATAGCAGACAGAAAAGCAAGGATATGCACCTCAGCTTGTTCCCACACAGTTTTTATTTTTTGTTACATTTCCATATTTTGAAAGCTTTTCATTCTGCCTAACAGATATTATGAATATTTTATATGATCACATCTATTTAAAAACATTACTCTTGAGTTATTATGGATCCATGTTTTGTTGGGGCTATTAAAGCACTTAGCACAGTGTCTGGCACATAGTAGGTGTTACCTAAATGCTTATTCCCTTCCTTACTGCATCAGTTTTGTCTGGGCTAATACTATGGTTTTGATACAATTTACATGGAGAATTCTCAAGGATATTTTAAGGTCTGTATCCGTAACAGGGATTTATCATTAGGTCATGATAATGAACTCCTAGCTACCAGGTTATGTCTTCTTAGGTATTCAATAGGAGATAAATCTTAGTAACAATGTTTTGCACAATTTTCCCTCCTTTGGCATCTCCTTGTATAAGGAGATCTGCATTTGGCAATAAGTCTGAGCTCCTTATGGCACTCTTTGTCATTGCTAATGTCAATGACCTCATCCTGACTTGCCATCATCAGCCCATCTGTTTCTCTAACAAATCCACATAGAACAGTTTTTTTATCTGAAACTTCTTTGTAGATCTATTATTTGATGAGTTCCTATGGATGTTACCCATGAAGGGCCTCTTAATTCCATGCTTGGTTCTTTACTATTTCAAAGGTTTCTTTTGAAGTAATACCCTTTTCTTACATTCAACAATTATCTACTATAAGCAATAGCTTGATGAAGTGATGTCTTCTCCAAAGTGTTTCCTCGCTTTTATATTTATATGTACCATGTTTAACAGTCTTTGACAGAAGATAAGCACTTAATAAATTTTTATTCATTCATTTCTCTAGTCTTTTGGCCTGTTCATCATGTGCTCTAAGCATGTCAATCCTTGTCCTTTCTGGAAAGGAAGTTGTAATCATTTGATAGGTGTCTTAGGGTAATGGTCCAGGTGTATTATTAATACACTTGTTTTTAACTTTCCAAATTTCTTATGATCTATTTTGCAGAACTGAAATTGCACATTAAAGCTCCTGTTGCTTGGTTATTGGTTGCTTTAAATGTGTCTCTATCTTTCCTTAGCATACATTAACAATTTTATACTTCTCAAATCTAAATGACATTATTACAACAGGAAATATGACTCAATCTACATGGGACTAGGTCCCTATCCCATTCATCCATTCTAGAAGGTATTCTAGACATTGTGAAAAGTCCTTTCCTTCTTCCTCTCAGCATTTCTTTCTTATTTATCTCTCCTTGCTGGACACTGACCCTTCTCTTTACTTACCTGTGGAGAGAACATAGAGTCCCTACTCTAAACTAACTCTCCAGCTTACTGCCTTCCTTCCAACGGGGGCAGGGCAGGCCTTTCAAGCCCCTTCTCCCAACAGCTTAATACCACTTGGATAAGCAGGGAGTCAGGAACAGCCATATTTCCTGTGGGATGGAAGTCTTTACCATCTGCCCTGAGATAATGATCCATTAAGCCTCATCATCTTCTCTCTTACCATCTACACCTGGGCTCACTAGACCTTACTCAGTACCCTGCCACCATACCCTCTAAACCTCCAGGCACTGCTACTTGATGTGCCAGTGAACTCTGAGGAAGGGGGCAGGACCTTGTCATTTGTCCTGTAGCTTTGTTCTTAGAACCTCTGTGCCCTTTCTTCCAACCTGTAGCTGAACCCTCTGATGTGTGTTGTCTCCCCCTAAAGAGAATGTAAGGTCTTTGAGAGCAGAGATTATCTTGCTTTTAGATTTATATCCCTAGCACTTAACACAATCCTTTGTGGGCATGTAGTACCTACCCTACAAGTTGGCATGTAGTACCCACTTAAGAAATGTTATTTTCATGATGACAATGTGTTGTACCATCATTAAGTCTATTTAGTAAGATTCTAAAGGGAGCTAGATGGTACAGCGGATCTTAAGTCAGGAAGATCTGAGTTCAAACATGGTCTTAGATGTTTACTAGCTGTGTGATCCTAGGCAAGTCACTTACTCTTCGTTTGCCTCAGTGTCTTCAACTGTAAAATGGGAATAATTACTTCATCTACCTTACAGGATTGTTGTAAGGATCAAATGAGATAATATTTACAAGGTACCTAACAGTGCCCGGCACAGTTGTTGTTTGGTCATATCAAACTCTAATGACCTCGTCTGGGATTTTCTTGGCAAAGATATTGGAGTGGTTTACCATTTCCTTCTCCATCTCATTTTACAGATGAGGAAACGGAAGCAAACAGGGTTAAATGACTTGCCCAGAGTCACCCAGACAGTATCTGAGGTCAAATTTGAACTCAGGAAGATGTTTTCCCAACTGCAGAACAACACTTTAGCCACTCTGCCTAGCTACCCAGAAAGAAAAAACTGTCAAAGCAAAAGAAAATATGAAAGCAAACTGAACTTCAAATTTACCTTCATATTCGTTGTTGCTCAGCCATGTTTGACCTTTTGTGATTTCATTTGGGATTTTCTTGTCAAAGATACTAAAGAGGTTTGCCATTTCCTTCTCTAGCTCTTTTTATAGATGAGAAAACTGAGACAAATAAGGTTAAGTGACTTGCCCAGGGTCACACAGCTAGTAAGTGTCCAAGACCAGATTTGAACTAAGTTCTTCTTGATGCCAGGGTCATATAGCTTACCCTTGGCACCTTGTAGGCACCATATAAACCCTTGCTCACTGTGTCCCCTGCCTACATAAATGAAAAAACTGTGGATAGTTGTAAAACAATCTTTAATTGGTAGCTAAACCATAAAGTGAGCAGTACAGGTGTTATAGGAGCTTAGAAGAAGGGATCTAGGGAAGACAGGACTGTTTAAGGAAAGATTTAATGGAAGATGTAGGATCTGGATTGTACTTTCAAAGGGGAAGCAGGATTAAGATAGATGTGACTTCTAACCATGGGGAAAACACAGTATGGTTGCGTGGATGTTAGGATAGCACTTTTGAGAGATGAAGGTACAATGGAACAGGGGAAATTGATATGATCTTTGCAGATGAAGAATATAGGGTAATAGTGGAAAATAACTTTTAATAGAGTCTCCAGACTTGTGTGGATTAGCATCTTTGGGAGACTTATAGAACAACATCAGACTGTCATGTATAACAAGAAGTTATGGAGAGGATTAGAGCTTTAAGACCTTCCTTAAAGGTCATCTAGTTCAATTCCCTCCTTTGACAGAAGAGGAGATTGAGGCACAAGAGAAATTAGGACACGTGCTTAAGATTCCATCAATATTAATTGGTTAAATTAGGATTGCAATCCATGTTCTCAGACTCCAAATCTGGTATTTTTCCCACTGTACCATTTGCTATCTGCATCAGCAGATGGAGTACAGACAGAAAAAAAGCAAAAAAGCCACTGATTCACCAAAATAAAGAGGCTGAGGCAAGGCAGTGAAATGAGGAGTATGCTGAGAGTGGGACTCAGAAACACAGGGGTCCAGTCCATGATCTGTTAATTAGCTATGTGAGCCTGAGCAAATTATTTCATTGCTCTGCTCCTCAATTTCCTCATTCGTAAGATTAAAAAATTAGATGAGCTCTTGCCTGTGGTTACTTTAGTGTAGAGATCTCCAAGTGTATAAACTCCCTCTACTGATACAGAGCAAGCAGCCAATGTTCAACTTACAGTCTTGGCTGGTTGCCTGGGGCAATAGAAGTTCAGGAACTGCTCTTGTAACAGAGCATGTGTACTATGTGTCAGAGACAGGATCTGAGCACAGGTTTTGCTGCTTCCACTTCATGATAGTAAGAGCAAGTAACAATATTAGTAGGAGGGGTAATGGCCTTGGCAAGTTGTAGATCCATAGAATTTTTAGAAAAGTTGTATTCTTCATAAGTGATAGTCAACTTGTTTGAAAACAGTTTGTACTCTTGGATATATTAAAACATTTGGCCTTCAATCCTGTCTAAATTGTCTATTTGTTTACTAGTCCCTTAACATCTCTAAAGCACTTTGGAAAACTTAAAGTACTATGTGAAAGCTATTATTATTTTTCTTTAGAAAATTTTTATTGATCTGATCCTTTTCACACCAACTACCTACACCACCAGCCCACACCTCCCCACCCCCACCCCCACCAACCCTCTTCTATAACACAGAAGCAAATAAATCAACATACAAAGAGTATTTCATTCCACCATCACCCCTCCCCACCAGACTATCAATCTCATGATGAATTTTTTGGCCAACTAGAGAAACAAGGAGATACATATAATATTGACATCAGACTTGTGTGACTTCAGCACTAGAGACAGACTGGTGGAAAATAAGGTAGAAGACAGTAAAAATCACTAATCTGGAAAAGAAGGGGGACAGTCTTGTGTCAATACTGAGGGATAACTAATGAATAGCCCAACTGCTTCATTAGTATCCATATAACCTCAGGATATCTAGCAAATAGCCCATAGCCTATTGGGAAGGTTCTCTGTGGAAGATTCATAGGAAGATATGAAAAAAAGATACTCAGGAGGAGAAGGCATGGATGGTTTGTGATCTGCCCCTTTGGAACAAGTATCCACATTAAAGGGTTAACACATCTATAAGATTGTCAAAGTAGTCCTGTATTTCTTCTGTATTCTCAATTTTCTAAGCACATGAACTCTGCCATTGTCTCTAATAGATATCTTTATTTCTTATTAATTCACTGGTATTTACCCTTCCTCATTTTAAAAATTTTGTAATTTGATTTTCTTCTTTTTGATTAAATTTGCTAATAATATATTTTATTTTTAAATGGCTCTACCTTATTCGTCAATAATATCATTCTTTCATCCTGTTTTATTGATATCTCTTATTTTTATCACTTTTCATTGTGCTTGCTTCTCATGTATTGACTTTTGTTCTAATTTCTTAAATATAAACTCAGCTTATTAAGCTTCTCTCTTTTAATATAAGCCTCTCCAACTAAAAGTTTGCCTTTGAGTGCTGCATCAAATACATTGCATTATATAGAATTCATACTGTTTTCTTTAATATAATGTATTTTGTATAACCCAAATATCGAGAACTCATTTTTCAATCCATAATAGTATTGCTTCTTTTGGTCACATTTTACTTCTTAACTAATATTTTGTTTTATAATCTATAAATTTACAATCTGAATATTTGTATCATAAAACAGGATACATTTTATGCATTCCAAGTATGCAAATACCTCTTTTTGCCATTTTATTTTTTCCATGTACCTATAAAGTCATTTTTTCAAAACTCTTTAACATCTTTATTTTCTTCCTTGTTTATATATTTTACCTGAATTATTATATTCTTTTGATGAAGTGCACAAATCTCTCACTATAATTGAATTTTCTATATACTTCCTTTAGCAAGTCAGTTAATTTTTCCTTAATAAATTTTATTGCTCTGTCAGTAAGTGCATAGTTATTAAATATTGATATTCTCTGTCAATGCTACGTTTAATCATGGTACAAGTTACATACATGACCATAGTTGATACATTTTATTTACCTTCTATTCTTCATTAAATTACTCATTTTGTCCCCAGGGAACACATTCTCCTTTATTTCATTTATAATAATTCTTTCACACACACACACACACACGAATCGATAATGCTTAAAATGGTTCCTATATTTTACACTATTAATGATATAAATGTCACAAAAACTTCCCTCACATACTTGGTTAAGATAGCTTTAACTCTGTCACCTCCTTACTGTTCTTTGTCTCTCCCTCACCTCTCCATATTTATTTCTCCATTCTTTTTTTCTCCCTCTCTTTATCAGTAATGCATATATATAATCAACTCATTCTTCTCAGCTTTCCCATCAAGCCTGACTATGCCATTCCATAGTTAATCAAAATAATACTATAGTTATTTTTAATCTCTTATGGTGATTGCTTTGACATAGCTGTTCTAAAGCTTTTGTTGATTAAAGAATTTATCTTGATGACCAAAACCCATTCTGCACACTTCTGTTCTTGATCATTTTGCAAGTCAAACTATTCTGAGTATGGCTCTTCTCTCCATAGAGTTTTCAAATTCATCTCATTTTCAAAATATCCAGCTTTTGACTGCTAAAAGAATGCTTTGTTTTATTTGAAAAAGGAGATTTTGCAACTCAGAAGGTACTCTGAGGATATTTCTTCTCTCTAATTCACAAATTCACCTTATTTTTCTAAATATCCAGCTTTTGACTTCTAAAAGAATATTTAGTTTTGGCCAGAAAGATGACTTAGGATTAAGTCCTATATTTCTGAACCTTTTTGTAATTTTTTCAGGTTTTTAGAATGTTCATATAGCATATCATGAAACTGAATAAGCATCTTTACATATGTTGCCTCTTTACTGTTTTTGCTGCTTGAAAGATCATCTACCTGTTATATTATGTGTATTATATATGTAAATATGTATATATATACATACATATATAATTTTATCACTGCTTATTTTAATATGCATATACATATGTATCATATGGGTCAAAGTGTCTATACACTTCAATGTCATCTAAAACATCCAAAATGTTTTCAAAGTAGGGTACAACAAATTCATAACTTTATGTGGAGTATATTAATGTGCCCATCTTCCAGGCGTGTTGTGAATCTCAAATAAGAGAATGGTTGTAAACTTTAACCTAAAATGACTACATAAACACCAGTTAGTATTATTATTACTGTCAGTTATTAATTTATTAGACTTAGTCACTTGTTCTAAAAGCTTGTAACAATATAATTCCCAAAGCCAGAAGGTCCTACTTGCTGAGCTCAAATAATGTTTGTAAAGCAATACCAGGGTATGCTGGTAAATGCCTAACTGAGCTCTCAAAAAAATGTATGCATAGGGGGGAGGAGCCAAGATGGTGGAGTAGAAAGACTCACGTATGCTAGCTCCGAACCCACAGCCCATAAGTTTTCTGTAAAAAGAACTCCCCACAAATTCTGAAGCACTGCAAGCCACGCAGAAACACAGTAGAAGAGATTTCTGTTTCAGAGAGCCCTGGAGAGCCGTCCCCAGGGGTCTGTCATGCACCGGACAGCAGAGCCCACCCTTGCACTGCCCTGGCCAGGCGGCCTCAGAAGAGCATATCTGAGCAGGGTTCAGGGACAGAACCTCTGGCAGCCACGAAGCTTCCTCCACCCACAGGCACTCCAGGTGAGTGACAGAGATGTCTGGGCTGGCCAAGAGGCGAGCAGGGTGTCTCCGTGGCTTGGGCCCCCTCGGGAGGCAGTGGCAGAGGGAGAGGCAGAGGCAGTGGCGGCCGGGGACTCCCGGAGCACAAAGGGGCTCTGCTCCATTACTGAAGGTCTCTGCATAAACCCCCTGAGGGAACTGAGCCTGGGAGGCAGCCCTGCCCTCACCTGAGCACCAGAACTTAAGTTCACATTGAATAGCAGCTGTGCCCACTGCTGAAAGCCCTGAAGCTGGGGAGCAGAATTTGAATCTCATACCCCAAGCACTAGCTGGGAAGATCTAGGTGGGGGTGGAGAGGAATCTCAGAAGTCAAGTAACTGGCTAGGAAAATGCCCAGAAAAGGGAAGAAAAAGAAGACCATAGAAAGCTACTTTCTTGGGGGACAGATGTTCCCACCTTTCATTTCTGATGCCAAGGAAATATTCTTACCAACAGGGAAAGACGTGGAGGTCAGGGACTCTGTATCCCAGACATCCGAGGTGGATGTCTGGTGGGCTCAGGCCATGGAAGAGCTCAAAAAGGATTTTGAAAATCAAGTTAGACAGGTGGAGGAAAAACTGGGAAGAGAAATGAGAGAGATGCAAGGAAAGCATGAAAAACGGGTCAATACCTGGGTAATGGAGACCCAAAAAAATGCTGAAGAAAATAACACCTTGAAAAATAGGCTCACTCAATTGGCAAAAGAGGTTCAAAAAGCCAATGAGGAGAAGAATGCTTTCAAAAGCAGAATTAGTCAAATGGAAAAAGAGGTTCAAAAGCTCACTGAAGAAGGTAGTTCTCTCATGATTAGAATGGAACAGATGGAGTCTAATGACTTTCTGAGAAACCAAGAAATCACAAAAAAAAAAGCAAAAGAATGAAAAAATGGAAGATTATGTGAAGTATCTCATTGGAAAAACAACTGACCTGGAAAATAGATCCAAGAGAGACAATTACCTGAAAGCCATGATCAAAAAAAGAGCCTAGACATCCTTTTTCATGAAATTATCAAGGAAAACTGCCCTGAGATTCTAGAACCAGAGGGCAAAAAAAGTATTCAAGGAATCCATCGATCACCACCTGAAAGAAATCCAAAAAGAGAAACTCCTAGGAACACTGTGACCAAATTCCAGAATTTCCAGGTGAAGGAGAAAATATTGCAAGCAGCTAGAAAGAAACAATTCCAGTACTGTGGAAATACAATCAGGATAACTCAAGATCTAGCAGCTTCTACGTTAAGGGATTGAAGGGCGTGGAATAGGATATTCCAGAAGTCAAAGGAACTAGGACTCAAACCAAGAATCACCTACCCAGCAAAACTGAGTATAATACTTCAGGGGAAAATATGATTTTTCAATGAAATAGAGGACTTTCATGCATTCTTGATGAAAAGACCAGAGCTGAAAAGAAAATTTGACTTTCAAACATAAGAATGAGAAGAAGCATGAAAAAGTAAACAGCAAAGAAAAGTCATAAGGGACTTACCAAAGATGAACTGTTTACATTCCTCCATGGAAAGACAATATTTGTAACTCTTAAAATTTTTCAGGATCTGGGTAGTTGGTGGGACCACACACACACACACACACACACACACACACACCCGCACACACACAAGTACATGCGTGCGTGCATACACACATACACACATGCATGCACATACAGAGACAGAGAGCACAGAGTGAATTGAATGGGATGGGACCATATCTTAAAAGAAATGAAGGTAAATGGTGAGAGAGAAAGGTAGTGGGAGGAGAGAGGGTGAAGTGGAATGGGGTAAATTATATCTCATTCAAGAAGCAAGCAGGAGACTTTTTAGTGGAGGGAAAAAGAGGAAAGCTGAGAAAAAAACATGAAATTTACCCTCATCACATTTGACTAAAGGAAGGAATAAAATGCACACTCATTTTGGCATGAAAACCTATCTTACAATACAGGAAAGTGGGGAAAAGGAGATAAGCAGGGTGGGGGGGATGACGGAAGGGAGGGCAATGGGAGAAGGGAGCAATTTGAAGTCAACACTTGGGGAGGGACAGGGTCAAAAGACAGAATAGAAACAATGGGGGACAGGATAGGATGGAGGGAAATACATTTAGTCTTACACAACACGACTCTTATCGAAGTCATTTGCAAAACTACACAGATAGGGCCTATATTGCCTGCCTTCCCAAAGGGAATGGATGGGGAGGGAGGGATGGGGAGAATGTGGAATTCAAAGTCTTAGGAACATCTGTTTAGTATTGTTCTTACTACTAGGAAATAAGAAATACAGTTAATGGGGAATAGAAAGTCATCTGGCCCTACAGGACAAAAGAGAAGATGGGGACAAGAGAAGGGAGGGATGATGGAAGAGAGGGCAGATTGGTGATAGGGAAAATTAGAATTCTCGGTGTACTGGGTTGGGGGGAGAGGACAAATGGGGAGAAAATTTGGAACCTAAAATTTTGTGAAAATGAATGTAAAAAGTTAAATAAATTTATATTTAAAAAAATAAAAAAATGTATGCATAAACCTTTTAAAGTTTAGTCTGTTTTATTAACACTTTCTTAAGGCTAGATAATAAAAAACAATAATAAATCAAACCCTCTATCTAACCGTAATCCTAAATTCTAAACTTACACGCTAAAAATTTATCAATTGGTACTTGCAGGATGGATTTGACCCCAGCCCATCTCTGCCAGTTTCCTATAGCCCCTCTAGCATTACAGAATTTTTTCTTTTGTCTTCTTCCTCCCGTTGATGAGTATGAAGTGAAACCTCAAAGTTGTCATAATTTGTGTATCTCGCTATCAACATTGAATTGTATTAATATGCTTTATGATAGTTTAAATTTTTGAAAACTTTATTTAAAAAAAATATTTATTTTTAGTTTTTGACATTCAGTTCCACAAGCTTTTGGGTTTTAAATTTTTCTGTTTCCCTCTCTTACCCCTCCCTAAGAAGTCAAGCAATATGACATAGACTCACATTCATATTAAACATATTTTTGCATTAGTCATGTTGTAAAGAAGAATTAGAACCAATGAAATGAACCATGAGAAAGAAGGAACAAAACAAAACAAAAAGAGAGAGAGCAAGTGGTATGCTTCAATCTGCATTCAGACTCCATAATTCTTCCTCTGAATATGGATAGCATTTTCCATCATGAGTCTTTTGGACTCCGTTATGAGTCTTTGGAGAAAACTTGCATTGCTGAGAAGAGCTAAGGCTATCAAAGTTAGTCAAGGTACAATGTGACTGTAACTGTGTATGATGTTCTCCTGGTTCTGCTAACCTCACTCAGCATCAGTTCATTTAAGTCTTTCCAGGTTTTTCTGAGGTTCAGCTGCTCATTATTTCTTATAACATAATAGTATTCCTATATTCATATACTACAACTTGTTCAGCCTTCCCCACATAATGGGCATCCCCTCAATTTTCAGTTTTGGCTAACACCAAAAAGAACTGCTATAAATATTTTTATATTTATGGATCCTTTTCCCATTTTTATGATCTCCTTGGCATACAGCCCTAGAGGTGATATTGCTGGGTCAAAAGATATGCACATGTTTACAGCCTTTTGGGCAGAGTTCCAAATTGCTCTCTAAAATGGTTGTATCAGTTCACAGTTCCACCAACAGTGCATTAATGTTCCAATTTTCCCATACCTTCACCAATATTTTGCATGTTCTGTTTTTGTCATGTTACCCAATCTGATAAGTGTGACAAGATCTGTTTTGATTTACATTTCTCTAATCCATAGTATTTAGAACATTTTTATATGACTATTGATAGCTTTAATTTCCTCATCTGAAAATTGCCTGTTCCTATATTTTGACCATTGATCAACTGGTCAATGACTTGTATTCTTCTAAATTTGACTCAAATCTCTATATATTTTAGAGATGAAGCTTTTATCAGACACACTGGTTAGAAATATTCTTTCCCATTTTTCTGCTTCTCTCTTAATCTTGGTTACATTGACTTTCACCAAAAACTTTTCAATTTAATGTAATCAAAATCTTCTTTACTTTCCCAGTTTGCTTATAGTATCAGCCTTAATATATTTAATCATGTACCCATTTTGACTTTATTTTGGTAGATGGTGTAAGATATTGCTCCATGCCCAGGTTCTACCCTACTATTTTCCAGCTTTCCCAGTAGTTTTTGTCAAATAGTGAGTTCTTATCACAGAATCTGGGATCTTAGGATTTATCAAACAGTAGATAACTATACTCATTGACTATTGTGTCTTGAGTATCTAATTTATTCTATTGATCTGCCACTCTTTTTTTAGCCAGTACCAAGTACTTTTGATGATTGCTGCTTAATCATATAAAATAAGATCTGCTATGACTAGGCCACCTTCTCTTACATTTCTTTTCATTAATTTCCTTGATATTCTGAACTTTTTTTCTTTCAGATGAATTTTGTTATTATTTTTTCTGACTCTATAAAATAATTTTTGGTAATTTGATTGGTATGACACTTAATAAATGAAATAATTTAGGTGCAATTGTCATTTTTGTTATGGTAGCTCAGCCTACCCATGAACAACTGATTTTTTTTTCAATTATTTAGATCTGACTTTATTTCTGTAAAAAGTGTTTTGTAATTGTGTTCATATAGTTCCTGCATTTACTTTGGCAAGTAGATTCACAAATATTTTATAATGTCTAGAATAACTTTTTTTTTAATTTTTTATTTTTAATGTTCTACAATCACTACCATAAAACTTAGATTTTTCCTCCCTATCTACCCCCCACCATCCCCCTCCCTCCCCAAGATGACATACAATTCTATATAGGATCTACACATACATTCGTGTTGAATATATTTTCACTATAGTCATGCTGTGTAAAAGAACTTAAAAAAAATGGGAGAAATCATATAACAAACTAAAACATAACACACACACACACACACACACACACACACACACACACACACACACACTGATCTGCTATATTCTGCGACTGAATTCCAGAGTTCTTTCTCTGAATGTGGAAGGCATTTTGCCTTAGAAGACCACTGGGAATTTTTTTTTTTTTTATGTCCTTGCATGCTATGAAGATCCAAGTATACCAGAAAAAAACTCTCTCACACTGTGGTCACTGCTGTGCACAAAATTCTCCTGGTTCTGCCCCTTTCACTAAGCATCAGATCATATAAGTCTTTCCAGGCCTCTCTGAAGTATTCTTGTTCATCATTTCTTATGGCACAATAGTATTCGATTACATTCATATACTGTAATTTATTCAGCCTTTCCCCAATTGATGGTCATCCTCTTGATTTCTAGTTTTTGGCAACTACAAAGAGTGCTGCCATAAATATTTTTGTACATGTGGGACCCTTTCCTATTTTTATGATCTCTTGGGGATACAGTCCTAGAAGCAATGTTGCTGGGTCAAAGGGTACACACATTTTTGTAGCCCTTTCAGCATAGTCCCAACTGCTGGGACTGAGTCAAACTGCTCTCTAGAATGGTTGGATGAGGTCACAGCTCCACCAACAATGAATTAGTGTTCCAACTCTCCCATATCCTCTCCAACATTTACCATTTTCCTGTTCTGTCATGTTTGCCAATCTAATAGGTGTGATGTGTTACCTCAGAGTTGTTTTGATTTGCATCTATCTAATCAAAAGTGATGTAGAACATTTTTTCATATAATTACAGATATCTTTAATTTCTTCCTCTGAACATTGCCTGTTCATATCCTCTGACCATTTATCAATTGGGGAATAACTTGTATTTTTGTACATTTGACTCAACTCTCTATATATTCTAGAAATGAGGCCTTTATCACAGACATTAGTTGTAGAAATTCCTTCCCAATTTACTACATCCCTCCGAATTTTGGTTGCATTGGGTTTGGTTGTGCAAAAACTTTTCAGTTTAAAGTAATCAAAATTATCCATCTTACATTTCATAATGCTTTCTATTGTTTCTTTAGAAAAAAATCTTCCCCTCTCCATAAATCTGATAAATACACTATTCCTTGCTTCTCCAGTTTATTCATGGTATCAATCTTTATACCTAAATCATGTACCCATTTGGACTTTATTCTTGTGTACAGTGTCAGGCATGGGTCTATGCCTAATTTCCACCACACAGTTAACCAGTTTTCCCAGCAATTTTTGTCTAACAGTGAGTTCTTATCCCAGAAGCTGGGATCTTTGGGTTTATCAAACAGGAGGTTGCTATATTCCTTGCCTACTGTGTCTTGAGTGCCAAGTCTATTCCATTTGTCTACCCCTCTGTTTCTTAGCCAATACCAAGTGGTTTTGATAATTGCTGCTTTATAATACAATTTGAGGTCTGGTAGTACTAGGCCACCTTCCCAAGCATTTCTTTTCATTAGTCCCTTTGATATTCTGGACCTTTTGTTTTTCCAAATGAATTTTGATATCATTTTATCCAGTTCTAGAAAATAATTATCTGATAGTTTAATTGGCATGGCACTAAATAAGTAAATTAATTTAGGTAGGATTGTCATTTTTATTATATTGGCTTGGCCTACCCATGAGCAACTGATGTTTTTCAACTTATTTAGATCTGACTTTATATGTGCACAAAGTGTCTTGTAGTTGTGTTCATATAGTCACTGCATTTGTTTTGGCAGGTAAACTTCCAAATATTTCGTAGTATCTACCCTAGCTTTCAATGGGATTTCTCTTTCTATCTCTTGCTGTTGGACTTTGTTACTAATATATAGGAATGCATATGATTTGTGCGGGTTTATTTTGTAACCTGCAACTTTTCCAAAGTTGTTTATTATTTCAACTAGTTTTTTACTTGAATCTCTGAGATTCTCTAAGTATATCATCATATCATCTGCAAAGAGTGATAACTTAGTTTCTTCTTTGCCTGTTCTTATTCCTTCAATTTCTTTATCTTGTCTAATTGCTACAGCTAACATTTCTAGTACCATATTGAATAATAATGGTGATAGTGGACATCCTTGTTTCACCCCGATCTTAATGGAAATGCATCTAGCTTATCTCCATTGCATATAATGCTTCCTGAAGGTTTTAGGTAAACACTGCTTATTATTTTATGGAAAGTTCCCTTTATTCCTATGTTCTCCAGTGTTTTTAAAAGGAATGGGTGCTGTATTTTGTCGAAAGCTTTTTCTGCATCAATTGAGATAATCATGTGGTTTTTGTGGGTTTTATTGTTGATATGATCGATAATGCTAATAGTTTTCCTAATATTGAACTAGCCCTGCATTCCTGGTATGAATCCTACCTGATTATAATGTATTATTCTCATGGTAAGATGCTGTATTCATTTTGCTAAAAACTTATTTAAAATTTTTGTATCTATATTCATTAGTGAAATTGGTCTACAATTTTCTTTCTTTGTTCTGTCTCTTCCTGATTTAGGTATCAAAACCATATTTGTATCATAAAAAGAATTTTGGAGTACTCCTTCTTCCTCAATCTTCAAAAATAATCTATATAGTATTGGAATTAACTGTTCTTTAAATGTTTGATAGAATTTACTGATAAATCCATCTGGCTCTGGAGATTTTTTCCTAGGGAGTTTATTGATGGCTTGCTAAATTTTTTTTTTCTGAGATGGGGTTATTTAAGTATTCAACTTCCTCATCTGTTAATCTGGGCAATTTGTATTTTTTAGAATACTCACCCATCTCATTTAGATTGTCGAATTTGTGGGCATAAAGTTGGGCAAAGTTTCTAATTATTGTTTTGATTTCCTCCTCATTGGAGGTGAGTTCACCCCTTTCATTTTTGATATTAGTAATTTGATTTTCTTTTTTTTAATCAAATTGACCAAAGGTTTACCAACTTTATTAGTTTTTTAATAAAACCAACTATTGATTTTATTTATCAATTCAATAGTTTCCTTGATTCCAATGTTATTAATCTCTCCTTTGGTTTTCAGCATTTCTAATTTGGTATTTACTTGGGGATTTTCAATTTGTTTTTTCTCTAGCTTTTGCAGATGCATGCCCAAGTCATTGATCTCCTCTTTCTCTATTTTATTTATGTAGACATTCAAAGATATAAAACTTCCCCTAAAAACTGCTTTTGCAGTATCCCATAAAATTTGGTAGATTGTCTCATCATTGTGATTCTCTTGAATGAAGTCGTTGATTGTTTCTATGCTTTCTTCTTTAACCCACTCCTTCCTTAGGATTAGATTATTTAGTTTCTGATTGATCTTTGGTTTATCTTTCCATGGACTTTTATTACATATAATTTTTATTGCATTATGATCCCAGAAGGATGCATTGATTATCTCTACCTTTCTGCACTGGATTGTGAGATTTTTATGTCCTAGTACATGGTCAATTTTTGTAAATGTGCCATGTACTGCTGAGATAGAGGTATATTCTTTTTTATTCCCATTCAATTTTCTCCAGAGAGCTATCTACCTTATCTGGAGTTTTATTTACCTCGTTAATCTCTTCCTTGTTTATTTTGAGGTTAGATTTATCAAGTTCAGAGAGGAGGAGGAGGTCCCCCACTTGTATAATTTTGCTGTCAATTTCTTCCTTCAACTCTCCAACCTCTTCTCTAAGTATTTGGATGCTATACCACTTGGTACATACATGGTTAGTAATGATATTGCTTCACTGTTTATGATGCCTTTTAGCAGGATATAGTTTCTTTCCTTTTCTCTTTTAATTAGATCTATTTCTGCTTTTGCTTTGTCTGAGATTAGGATTGCTACTCCTGCTTTTCTTACATTAGCTGAAGCACAATATATTCTGCTCCAACCTTTGACCTTTACCCTGTGTGTATCTCCCTATTTCAAATGAATTCTTATAAACAATATATTGTTGGATTATGGCTTTTAATCCATTCTGCTATCTGTTTCCATTTTATGGGAGAGTTCATTCCATTCACATTCACAGTTATGATTACAATCTATGTATTTTCCTCCATCCTCTGTCCCACCATTTGTGCTTTTAGCTCTCCCATCTCCCTTCCCCTCCTGAATAGTTTTCACTTTTCACCACCACCTCCTGCAACCTTCCCTTCCTTCTTTTAGCCCCCCTCCCTTTTACTCCCCTTTACTACTCTTACTGCTTCTTCTCTCCCTTTTAGCCTCCCTCCCCTTTTTTTCCCCTTCCCCTTCTACTGCCTCTAGGGCTAGTTAGAATTATATACTTAAGTTTATTGTTCCCTCCTTGAACCAAATCAGATGAGAGTACCTCTCAAACAATGCTCATCACCCTCCCCTCTTTCCCTCTACTACAATTTTGTACTTCTTCCTGTGCTGTAATTTACCGTTTTCTGCTTCTTCCTTTTCACAACTCCTGTTACAATCTCTTCGCATGATTAAATCATATTTTTAATATGACATCATTTACTTTATACCTGTTCTCTCCATATATATCCTTTTTATATTTCATAATAGTTGTCCAGTTCTCAAGATTAACAGGTATTATCTTCCCTTAGAAGCAGGCAAACAATTTGCCCAAATTGAGTAACAAGTTTTTTGGATTTTTCCCCCCCTGTTTACCTTTTTATGCCTCTCTTGATACCTGCATTTGAACACCCAATTTTCTATTAAGTTCTGGCATTTTTGTCAGGAAGGTCTGGAAGTCCCTGACTTCATTGAATGACCATGTGCTTGCCTGAAATGTTATGCTGAACTTTTCTGTATAGTTGATCCTTGGTTGTAGCCCCAGCTCCTTTGCCTTATGGAATATTGGAATCCAGTTCCTTAGATCTTTTAATGTAGAAGCTGCAAGGTCCTGTGTGATCCTGACTGTAGCTCCTCGATATTTGAATGGTTTCTTTCTGAGTGCCTGAAGTGTTTTCTCTTTCACTTGAGAGTTCTGCAATTTGACAATGATATTTCTTAGGGTTTTGAGATTGGGATCCTTTTTGGGAGGTGAATGGTGGATTCTTTCGATGACTATTTTGCCCTCTGGATCTAGCACTTCTGGGAGGTTTTCCTTGATGATTTCCTGGAAGATATTGTCCAGACTCTTTTTTCATGGCTTTCTGCCAGGCCAATAATTCTTAAATTTTCTCTCCTGGATCTATTTCCCAGGTCAGTTGTTTTTCCAGTTAGATATTCTACATTTTCTTCTATCTTTTCATTCTGTAGATTTTGTTTGACTGATTCTTGCTATCTCATAGAATCACTAGTTTCTACTTGACCAATTCTAATTTTTATCAAGTTGTTTTCTTCCGTTAACTTTTGCATCTCCTTCTCCACCTGTCCAATTATTCCTTTTAAGGAGTTATTTTTTCTAATTAATTTTTGTACTTCCTTTTCCATTTGCCCAGTTAGGTTTTGTGTTTCCTTTTCCATTTGTTTGATTTTCCTTTTTAAAGAGGTGTTCTCATTCATGAATTCTTTTTTCATACTTTTAAAATCATTGGCCAGTTTTTCTATTTCCTTCTTCAGCTGTTCCAGGAGAGACAGCTGTTTGTGCATATGAGCTGTTCATTGTCCCTTCTGAAGTACAGTCTCACTGATGACCTGTTTGGTATTTGTATTTTGGTTTTTGTCCCCATAGAAACATTCTATGGATTTGTCTCTCTTGTTTTGCTTTTTCTTGTTCGTAATGGTGATTGTGACTTCTGGTTCTTTCAGGTAGAAGCTGCAGAACTTGGTGTTGAGCTGACTTGTGTGAAAAAGCTAAGAGCAGGTGTCTTTTCATCTTTTTGTTTTGAGTTTCCCCTATCAGCCCTGGGGTTTGCTTGTTAAGTGTAGGGGAAGTGTGGTCTGATCACAGGAGATCTCCTCAGTTGAACTGAGGCAAAGGCAAGCTCAGGGGATGGTGATCCCAGCTGCCTTATTGTCTTCCTGTTTCCCCTGGAGTGCTGATCCTAATGTGAATTTCTACCCCTCCTGTGACTCCTCTCCTAGTGCTGAAGCTCACCTGGGTCTTAGCACAAGTTTCTACCACCCTGACGTCCCTCTCTTTCCAATTTGCCTCTGGCACAGTAAGAGGAATCCCCCTTAGCTATTTTCTTAGCCTCAGATGTTATGAGACTATTTGTCATGTCAGCTGTCCCCTCTGATCCAGGATTTTTCTAGGGAAATATTTTATGGTTCTTTTGAGGTCATCAAGGGGGGGAGAAGAGAGCATTTACTGATCACTCCACCATCCTGGCTTCTGGAAGTTCAAGTAGGTGACTTACAGATGTTTAATCTGTGAGCTGAAAGTCTCAGGAGCTGCTATGGCTGGTATCTGGTGCTCAGCAGCTATCACTCACTTGGCTCCAAGGTCTCTCACCCTGGGCTTCTGCTTCGCTGGTTCTGCACTGTCTCAGGTTTCCCCAGGGCTCTCCTGCTCCACTGTGCTGGCCATGCTGCACTGTGTACTGTGGGCTTACTCCCATGGAACAGATTCTTCCCATGGATCTTCCAGTCTGTCCTTGACTGTGAATCTGTCACAGTCTATTTCCTATTGGATTCTACACCTCCAAAATTTGGTCAGATTCTCTTTTTAGAGGTATCGGAAGAAGTTTATCTAAAAGCTTAGGTGAGTCTTCCTCTCACTCTGCCATCTTGGCTCCACCTATAATAACTTTAAATGGAATTTCTCTTTCTATTTTGTTGTTGGGCATTCGTAGTAATGCAATAGAAATGCTGGTGATTTCTATGAATTCATTTTATATCCTGCAACTTTCTTAAATTTCTTTTTACAAAAACTTTCTCTTAATATCTTTTGACTGCTTATCTATTGGGGCATGGTGTCTGTTCCTATAAATTTGTATAAATTCCTTATGCCTTTTGTATATAGGGCCTTTATTAGAAATATTTCTTGTAAAGATTTTTTCACAAACATCTTTATATTCTTACAGAAATTATTTTAATGATATCAAAGGTTTATTTTATTTTAATTATGTAATAGAAACTACCTATTTTATCTCCTGTGATCACCTTTATCTCTTGTTCAGTTAAGAATTTTCCCCTTACAGTTATTGCGTGAGCTATCCCCTTATAGCATTCTCTAATTTTTATTATTTGAGCCTTTACATTTAGGTCACTCCCACTTGGAACTTACTGAAAGATAATGGGTGTAAGATGTTGATCTAAACATAGTTTATGACAAATTGACTACAGTTCTTGCTGAATTAGGAAGGCATTACCACGATAGCTAGCATTAAGTTATTATATTTTTTTGCTTCTGGGTCTTATTTATAAAATATGCTCCACAGGTCAACTTATCTATTTTTTAACAAGTGTCAAATAGTACTGAAAATTACTACTTTATAATATGGTCTGGTAACTGGTAATTTGAGGACTCCTTCATTCCTACTTTAAAAAAAATTCTTACAATACTTTTTGTTCCTCCAGATGAATCTGCTATTATTTTGACTAGTT
This sequence comes from Bettongia penicillata ogilbyi, assembly GCA_023548195.1. Taxonomy (NCBI): domain Eukaryota; kingdom Metazoa; phylum Chordata; class Mammalia; order Diprotodontia; family Potoroidae; genus Bettongia; species Bettongia penicillata. The sequence goes on from JAJHZJ010000127.1 coordinate 3,591,047, forward strand.
CTATAAAGTAATCCTTTGATGTTTTGATTAGTGTGGCATCAAATTTGTAAATTAATTGAAATAGTATCATAATTTTTGTTATGTTAGTATAATGCAACTGAGAACAATGACACAGTCTTCGATGATTTAGGTCTTTATTTCATGCTCTCCATAAACACTTAATAGTGGAATTACTGGGTTTAAGAGAATAAAATTGTTTCTATCTTTATTGTATAATTTTCAAATATAGAGGCAATTTATGAACACGACCATTTTCCTAGAGACCTGCCAATATTTAGGTTTCCAATATGTTTTGCTGTCTTTGCTAGCATGATGAGGAAAAGTGGTATCACAGTTTTAAGTTACATTTCCATGACTATCAAATATTTATACATTTTTACTACTGGTTGTTAGGTTGTGTTTCTTTTGATAACTGCCTATTCATTTCCTATGGTTGGTTATATATTAGAGCACAATGTTTACTCTTATTTTTTTTTAATTTTTAAAGATTTTAGGTGCTAGATCTTTATTAGCAATATTTGGTATGAAGATTTTTTTCATTGCCCTTATGTTTTTCTCATTGTAGATACATTGATTTAATTGTATAAAAATTTTCAAAATGTTTTATGTTATCAAATTAGCTAATTTTCATTTTTAAATTCTGTCTAGGTAACATTTTCCTCAATGCAGAATTATGAAAGAAATGCTCTTCTCTTTTCCTCTATTTTTAATACTGTGGCTTTTTAAAAATTTAATTCATTGATCCGTCTCAAGTTGTAGTATATGGTTTAAGACACTATTATTGTTTCTTTCTTGATAAATGACTACCAAGTTTTTCCAGTTTTGAATGACTGATTTTTTTTATAATTACTTTTGAGTTTATATGCCACTGAAATAAGAATTTTGTTTTATATCATGAAATTATTTTATTTCACTGGTCTATTTTTATGTTTTATATGAAATAATCAATAGTTTTGACTATTACTGATCTTGTAGTTTCTTATGAGTTCAGGACGTTTCTTTTTTTTTAGGTTATTTTCCTTGGTATTTTAATTTTTGTTCTTCCTTATAAATTTTGTATCTTCAAAAATAAAATCACCTTAATTTTCTCATTAATATTTTGTTTGATATACTGTTAAACCTATATATTTATTTGGAGAGTATTATCTTTATTAGACTAACACAGTTCCTATGAATATAGAAACTTCCTTAATTATTTTGTTTTTCATTTGTTTACAATTATTTGAAGGTACATTGCTATGAGTCCTGTGTGTGCCATTGTAGGTTAATCCCCATATGCATAATGCATTTTGTTATAATAAATGAGATTTCATTTTCTATCTATTTTCCTGGGCTTGCTGATTGATATACAAGAATGCTGATGATTTTTATGGCTTTATTTTTTTCTCTCCTGGTATTTTTGCAAACACAGCTTATCATCTCAATTAATTCTTTAGTTGATTCTCTCAGACTGTCTAAGTAAACCATCATATATCTGCAAATTGAGATATTTTAGTTTCCTTGCCAAAGCTTATTGTTTTAATTTGTTTTATTGTCTTATTGATATAGCTACCATTTCTAGAGCTATGTCAAACAATAATGGTGAAAATGGGCATTCTTGCTTCACCCCTGTTCTTAGGGAGAAAACTAGTGTATCTCCATTACAAAAAATGTTTACTCTTGGTTTCAGCTAAATGCTTTTTATCGCATTAAGAAAACATTCTTCCAATACTATTCTCTTTAGTTTTTTTTTTTTAAACATGAATAAGTGTTGTTTTTATTGATGGTATTTTCTATATCTTTTATATAATCACACTTTTTCTATTTTTTATTATTGTGATGATTTATTATACTTCCTACATTACTGATAAAACTGAGGCCATCAGACGGTGGACCTAAGATTGCAGGGTAGAAGGACACACCTCTAGAAGCTCCCCCACATAGCCCATAAAATACTCATATAAAATGACTCCAAAAAAATTCTAGAGCAGGAGAAGCCACAAAACAACAGAGTGAAAGAGAGTTCCAGCCCAAGACAGCCTGGAAGGCCAACAGGAAAGGTCTATCACTTCTGGGCAAGGAGTGGAACACAGTCTGGTGTGGGCCACAAAGTGCAGCAGGAACAGGAACCAGAACAGACTTCAGGGACAGCAGCAGTTCCCAGTTTCCTCAACCCACAAACACCAAACAAAACTTCAAAGGGCAGGGAGAAAATTCCTTCACCCAGGAGAAGGAAAGGCAGTCTGGACCACTGGCAGCAGCCACGGCAGTAGCAGCCTCCATTTATGGAACTCTCCACTTCAAGCCCCTGGGGGAGTTGAGCAGCTAATCTAAATCTCAGCCCTGAGCACAGCCCTGGGCTGAGGAGGAACCCTAGACTGGTGTGGTAGAGCTGGACATGGTTATGGAGAAGGAATTATATGTGCAGATTCTGGGCAGAAAAGTTTTTGGTTGCTTCTAGAACAGTGCAGAGGTCAGGAGAGGAGCAAACTCCTATCCCTTGATTGTGGTACCTTGGAGGAACTGAGAACTTACAGGTCCCCAGAGTATACCTTTCTCCTGAGAAAGGACTCAAAAGTCAAGTAACTGACTGGGAAAATACCCCAAAAAGGGGGGGAAAATAAGACTATAGAAGGTAACTTTCTTGGTGAATAGCAATTTTCTTCCATTCTTTTGGATGAGGAAGAACAAAGAATACCATCAGAGGAAATCAAGGCTTCTGCAACCACTACCTTAAAAATAAATATGCAAAGGTCTCAGTCCATGGAAGAACTCAAAAGGAATTTTGAAAATCAAGTAAGAGAGGTGGAGGAAAAACTGGGAGGAGAAATGACAGAGGTACAAGAAAATTATGAAAAACAAGTCAACATCTTGCTAAAGGAGACCCAAAAAATGCTAAAGAAAATAAAACCTTTAAAAATAGGCTAACTCAATTGGCAAAAGAGGCCCAAAAAACCTACAAGGAGAAGAATGCTTTAAAAAACAAATTAGTCAAATGGAAAAGGAGATCCAAAAGCTCACTGAGGAAAATAGTTCTTTAAAAATGAGAACAGAGCAGATGGAAGTTAATGACTTTATAAGAAATCAAGAAATTACAAAACAAAACCAAAAGAATGAAAAAATGGAAGATAATGTGAAATATCTCATTGGAAAAACAAATGATCTGCAAAATAGATGCAAGAGAGAAAATTTAAAATTATGGGACTACCTGAAAGCCATGATCATAAAAAGAGCATAGACATCATCTTTCATGAAATTATCAAGGAAAACTGCCCTGATATTCTAGAACTAGAGGGTAAAATGAATATTGCAAGAATATGCCAATCACCTCCTGAAAGAGATGTGAAAAGAAAAACTAGAAATATTGTAGCCAAATTTCAGAGTTCCCAGGTAAAGGAGAAAATATTGCAAGCAGTTAGAAAGAAAAAATTCGAGTATTGTGGAAATACAGTCAGATCTAGCAGCTTCTACAAGAAGAGATTGAAGGGTTTGAAATACAGTATTCTCTAAGTCCAAAAAACTAGGATTAAAACCTATAATCACCTATCCAGCAAATCTGAACATAATGCTTCAGGGGAAAAAATGATCATTCAATGAAATAGAGGACTTTCAAGTTTTCTTGATGAAAAGACCAGAACTAAATAGAAAATTTGATGTTCAAACACAAGAATCAAAAAAAGTTTAAAAGGGTAACCAGAAAAGAAAAAAACATAAGGGACTTTCTAAAGTTGACTGTTTATATTCCTACATGGAAAGATAATGTTTGTAACTTTTGAGACTTTTCTTATCTGAATTTAAGTAGTTGGAATGATTATACACCCACCCACCCACACCCACACCCACATATGTATGTGTACACATATATATTTATATGTATATATATATTTATGTGTATATATATATATACATATTTTATATAAATATATAACATATGTATATATATATATAATATGTATGTATATATATATGTAGAGAGAGAGAGATAGCGGGAGAGAGCACAGAGAATGAGTTGAATAAGAAGAAATGATATCTAAAAAATAAAATTAAGGGGTGAGAGAGGAATATATTGGGAGAATTGGAATGAGGCAAATTAACTCATAAAAGTGGCAAGTGTAAGCTTATTCAATGGAGGAGAAAGGGGGAAGGTGAGAGGGAAAAAGTGAAGCTTACTCTCTTCACATATGACTTAAGGAGGGAATAACATGCTCACTCAATTTGGTATGAAAATTTATCTTAAAATATAGGAAAGTAGGGGAGAAGGGGACATGTGGGGTGGGGGGATGATAGAAGGGAGGGAAAATGGAAGTAAACACTTTTGGGGAGGGACAAGGTCAAAAGAGAGAATAGAGTAAATGGGGGTGGCAGGACAGGATGGAGGGAAATACAGTTAGTTTTACACAACATGACTTCTATGGAAGTTTTATGCAAAACTGCACATATATAGCCTATACTAAATTGCTTGTCTTCTCAGTGGGGATGGGTGGAAGGGAGGAAAAGAGAGAAGTTGTAACTCAAGGTTTTAGGAATGAATGTTGAGAATTGTTTTGGCATTCGGCTGGGAAAAAAGAAACTCTAGTAATGGGGTATAGAAATCTATCTTGCCCTTTGAGAAAAGAGAGAAGATGGGGATAAGGGAAGGGAGGAGTGTTATAGAACAGAGGATATATTGAGGTAAGGGGCAATCAGAATGCAAGGTGTTATGGGGTGCAGGAGGGAGAGATGGAGAGAAAATTTGGAACTCAAAATTTTGTGGAAAAGAGTATTGAAAACTAAAAATAAATAAACATTAAAAATACTAAATACAAATACTCTTTGAACTTTCAAATAAAATAAAATAAAATAGAGGCCATCCTTCTTGTAATCCATTTTCTTTCTTACTCTACACCTTAGAACCCCTCTATACTATCCCCCACTCTTTCTTCCCTTGCTTCCATCTCTGGGAAAGAGGTAGCCCTACTTGCTAAGGCCAAGTCCTCTACTTTGCCCTGCATTCTATCACTTTATGTTTATTGTAAAAACTTGTACTTTCAATTACCCCTCCACCCCTTTTCATCTTCAGGCTTTTTTTTTTAAACTAGTACCTTGTTTACAGCCTGCAAACATGTCTAAATCTAACCCATGTTTAAAAGAAAAAAAGATATTTGACCCTATCCTCTTCCCAAAATATTGTTCTATATATTTTCTCCCTTTCACAATTAAACTGCTAAAACAAAATAATCTATGATCACTTCCTCTATTTCTTAATCTCACATTTAATACTCAACAGCTTACTTTTGATTTCACCCCTCTACTGAAATTACTCTTGAATGGTTACCAGAGATCTCTTAATTGTTAAATCCTTTGGTCTCATCCTTTCAAGCTCTGTGAAACTTCTAATACTGTTAACCATGCCCTCCTCCCGTATCCTTTTCTCTTTTGGTTTCCAAAACACTGTTGTCTACTGATTCTTCTATATATTTGTGTTCTTCAGCCTCTTTTGCTTAGATGTCACTTATCTTGCTCTTCTGTCCTAAAAAGGGTATCAGTGCCAGAAAAATCTGTCCTGGGCCATCTTCTCTCTTCTTCCCACATTATTCCTCTGGGTGGTATCATCATCTCCCAAGGATTCAATGATCATCCATCACTTCTAAGGTGTATGTGTGTGTGTGTGTATGTGTGTGTGCTCTCTTGTGCACCTATATAATAGCCAGCATTTATATGAAGCTTTAAAATTTCCAAAGAACTCTACATCTTTTATCTCATTTGGGCTTTACAACTCAGTGAGATAGGCATTATTGTTATTCCCATTGTACAGATGAGGTAACTAAGTCTGAGCTATGCATAAGTGACTTGACCAGATTACACAGTAAGCATGTGAGACAGAATTTGAACTCGTTTCATGACTCCAAATTCAATGACGTTGTCACTGTGCCACCTAACTGTGTGCTCATATGGGCTGAGTAAAATATCGACATATCTCTTGGATGGTATGGAAAACTATATCTGGATTCTCTTTAAGATAGACTATGAATCCCCAATTATAGAGGAGTAAAAGGATCCCTCGCTGATCTCCAAAACAGTATCAGACTAGAATTAAATCCCTCCTCCTTCCTCCCAAAATTCTTGCCTATGGGTACAAGTTATATTTAAAACAAAGTCATTTTCACAGTTGTTCTAAGGGAGCGGATATAGTAATCAGTTTATACTTGTCAATTTAATGTCTTCTCCTTAAATTCTGGTTACAGAAAAGACTATCACATATAGAAAATAACTAGTAAATCCATTTCTCCAAGCAAACAGCAAATTTTGAAAAGTTATATTCCAAAATACATAAAAGTGAATGAGCTATTTAAATGGGAGCAAGGTAGGGTCTCAGCTCAGTCAAGGGAATGGGATTGATTTTACCCAAGGAGCCATTCTTTTTCTGAAGTCTCAAAGGAGATCAATTATAATTAGAGATATGTCGAGAAGCCAACTTGCTTTACATGTTTGTAGCTTTCAAAGCCTTAACATTACTGTTTTAAAAAGTGTTTGGAGCTACTTGTCACTCTCCCAAAGTGCTCTGTCACCAACTCTGTCTCACCTCCATTTCCTCTCCACTAATTAGGTGTCATGTCTTCTTTGTGCCTCCCCTGTGGGGGATGCAGAGTTAGAAAATCAATTCATAAGCATGAATTAAGGACCTACTATGTTTCATGCACTATTCAATGCATAGGTGATATGAAGGCAAAAGCCAAAATAATCCCTGATTTCAGGAAATTTACATACATTTAAAGGAAACAATATTTATACATAAAAACAAATTAAAATATACAAAGTTAAGGCAAGACTTTTTTTTTAAATAAGAGAATACACTTTCAACTGATGAAAACAATTAGGAAAGTAGGATTTGGGACTTGAATTAAGTTTTAAAGGAAGCTAACAAACCTAAGACATAGAGAGCTAGAAAATTTTCACTTTAGGCAGGAAGTAGAGATTTACAAAGATATATAGGTAGGTGATAGAACGTTGAGTATGAAAAACAAGTAGGTCCATTTGGATGTATATCATGCATTGTCCCAGTGATGTTTAATAAGCAGGAAAGGTAGACTGGAGACAGATTGAGAAACTCTTTTATTGCCAAACCCATGATTTGTATTTTATTTTGGAAGTAATAGAGAGGCACTGGAACTTTTTAAGCAGGGTGAGACTTGTGTTTTAGGAATATCACAGTCAGGCTCAGAGTCAAGAGGTAAGTTAGAGGCACTAACCCAGCTGAACTCTCTCAACATTGCCCTCCAAACAACTTTAAAATAATGTTTCAAATCAAATTTTGGAGTAGCAGAGCCAACAAAAAATCAGTCATTTTCTAGCCTAAGAAAACTTAGGATGCCCAAAATAGAGGTCAATAATGCCACAGTAGAGACCTGTCCAGCACCTGTACACTTGACAGCAGCAACAGTGGCCACTATAGCAACATCAACTTCTGGAGTTCTTAGCTCAGAGAAGGCAAAATGATCAGACAGCCAGTCAGAAAGACATTACAGGAGACCTTTTCCTGTCACTGGGTGCAGCTGATACTTATGGCAACACTGTTAGCCATGTATCACTGATTCTGAGATAGAGTACTTGTGTTCAGTCACAAGGGAGCAGGGAAGGAGTGCTAATGCTCATAGCAGAAGGGGATCAGTTAACCTGGTCAGAGTTCCACAGCCAAGATGAGTGTGTTTGCAACTGAAAGGGAAAAGGGGCCCTTCTAGGTAAAGACCAGAGCACAGAGTAGGTGAACAGTACCCATATCTCTTCCTGAACCACATCATGCTAGAAGCCCTAAAAACTTGCAGATGCCAAGAACTAGCTCTGAAAACAGCAAGATCAAAAAACTTGAATCTTGGGAAAGTTCCTCCCTACCCTGAACAGAATCAAACTTTAAGATAAAGTTAAAAGTCAAGAAAAGGGCTGTAAAAAATGAGCAAACAACAAAAAAGAACATGACCACCATAAAAGTTACAATAGTGGCAGGGAAGATCAAGGCACAAGCTCAGAAAACAATGAGGCAAAAAGAGCTACAAGTAAAGCCTCAAAAAGTGTTAATTAGACTCAAATCTAATAAGACTGACCTTTTCAGGAGTTGAGTCTTAACAAAAATAGGAGAAAAGGGGTAAATACTTCAGAAATATTTAATTTATCTCACCACAGTAGTGTAAGTGAGGATTACCTGAATTAGTTTTGCCCATTCCCACTCATTTAAGTTCACTGATACCCAGGATATCGATGTTTAATTTTTCAGGCTCCTGTCCAACCACATCCAGCTTACCTTGGTTCATAGATCTTACATTTTAGTTTCCTGTGCAATAGTGCCCTTTACAGCATGGCATTTTCCTTTGTCACCAATGAATCTGCAGCTTTGACCCAGTCATTTCATTAGAATTAAAGTTGTTTTCTGCTCTTCCCCAGTAGTATATTGGACATCTCCAGACCTGAGGGCTCAACTTCCAATGTCCTCCGTTTTGTCATTTTGATACTTTCTATGGGGTTTTCTTGACAAAGATACTGGAGTGGTTTGCCATTTCCTTTTACAGATCCACTCTGACCTGTCCATCCTGGGTTACCCTGTATGGCAGAGCTCATAATTTCATTAAACTATGCAAACCTATCTGCCAGAATAAGACAGTGATCTAGGAAGGGGGGGCAGTGGAATCAGGAAAGGCTTTCTGTAAAAGATGGCATCTTAGTTGAGACTTGAAGGAAGATAAGGAGAGATGAGGAGAGGATTGGAACAGAAAATCAAAAAGTCTCTAGTCAGGAACTGGGGCACTTTGTGGGAGGAACAACAGAGAGGTCAATGCCACCAAACTGCAGAATACATGTGGGAGGTGGTAGAGTGGGGTGCAAAGTGAAAGACGTTTGGAAAAGTGGGGAGCCAGCACAGATTAAGAAAGGCTGTGTGTGCCTGAGGATTTTACATTTGATCTTGTAAGTAGGTGACACGGAGCCACTGGATTTTATTGAATAGGAAGGACACGTTCAAGCTTGTACTTTAGGAAGATTAATTTGACAGCAGAATGAAGCATGGACTAGAGAGGGAGAAATAACTCTAACACTTCTAGCAAGATGACTTATATATCTAGATATATAGCTCTAATCTCCTAAACCCTCATTCCCTATTGACATCTACCCTGCTGGACCCCTCCACTTACATGTCCCATTGGCAATTCAAACTAAAAATGACCAAAAGTGGAAATTAAGGTCTTGCCATCTAAGCCTTCCCTTGCTGGGAACATACTTATTTCTGTTAAGGGTGCCACCATACTTTCAATTGCCTAGATTTTTACTGTCCCCAATTTATTCATAGGATTATAAGCTATAAAACTAGAAAGGAATTTAGAGATCACCAAGTCCAATCCCTCTCATTTTATAGATGAGCAAATGAGACCCAGGAAGATAACTTACTTACGGTCAAACAAGTATCAAAGTTCTCATTCAGACTCAATCCTTTGATTTCAAAACAATATGTGTACACACACACACACACACACACACACTTCCTAAATATAATGGGTAATAAGATATTTTAAGACTTGAAGAAGACAAAGTGATACTTTCCACTATATTCTACTGATTCCAGGGGTATGCTGGGGTTAGTTCATACTGGGTGGTGATCTGATTTTTAAATTTTCAATGTAAACACTAACACCAAGGAAATATACAAACTCTACCAATCAGACCTTGATTTATTGTTATGCTAATTGTTTAGACTTTAAAAAATAATGGAGAAAATGTAGATTAAACTTAAAAGTAAGTCCAGCATAACACTGATTGCTAGAGGGCACAGTGGAGAGAATGATGAGCTTTCAGTTTGGAAGTCTGGAAATCTTGCCTCAGACACTGAAAAATCACTTAATCTCTGCCTGCCTTAATTTTCTTGACTGTAAAATAGGAAAATAATAGCACCTGCCTTCCCATGTTATTGTGAGGATGAAATGAGATTATTTGTAAAGCACTAAATGCTCATTTACCTTTTCTTTTACTGTCCTTCACCCACCATCTTCCATCAGTGAGAGTCTTATCAATTATACTTTTTCAACATCTCCCATCTATTTCTTTATGTCCACCCACATTCTAGACTCTCATTGTCTCTCACCTGGACCACCAAAACTTCTTTCTAACTAGTCTTCCTGCTTCCATTATTTCCCCCTTTCTAATTTGTGCTCCTCTATACAGATGCAAAGAATAATATTCCTAAATCACAAATCTGACCTTGTCTTTCCTCTACTCAATGTCTTCAATGACTACCCTAGGATAAAGCACACATTCCTCAGAGTGACATTTAAAGCTTTCTATAATCTAACTTCTACCTACCTACCTACCTCCAAACAGACCTCCTTAGTATTCTAGCTAAACTGGAATACTTCCTGTTTCCCAAATTCAAGATTCAATCTCCTTGTTGGCACACGTTTGTACTATGTCAGTCAAGACCAAGAAAGCATAAACTTCTCGTCTGTGCCTCTTAAAATCTTTTTCTTCCTTCAAAGCTCAATTCTGGTAACTCTTTTTCTAATCCCACAGCTCTTAATTCTCCATACCTCCTGAAATCATCTTGTATGTACCCATCTCTGTATATATTATATTCCTGAGCAGAATCCATATTGCTTAAAGGCGAGAAGGGTTTCTCATCTTTTGTCTTTAGAACCCTGACCGTGAGTACAAAATGCTTATCCATTGTAGGCATTTAAGGAGAAATGTTTCTTATTGTTTTTCATTCTGTTTGTTTCTCCCTTAATCTTTATGATTTTCTCTTTTATTCTTACCCCATCACATTTAATAAATTGCCGAATTGTATCAGTTTTACATTTCTATAGTTTATGTCCCTTCTCTCTATTCATATAATCCCTACCCTAATCCAGACCTCTTGCAGGGGCATCAAGGTGGCCTGGAGTCAGGAAGACCTAAGTTCAAATCTGACCTCAGATTCTTGCTAACTGTGCGAGTCAGGACAAGTCACTTAAACTCTTTTTGCCTCAGTTTTTTCATCTACACAATGAGGATAATAATATGCCTTCCTTTCAGGTTTGTTGTAAGGATCAAAGGAGATAATAATTGTAAAGTGCTTAGTACGTACAGTATGTGAAATATATTGGGTTTTGTATAACTATCAGCTGAACTATTGAATTAACCTGCTCATTGAACTTCCTCCCAAGGCTCTTCCCTCTTTGATCCTCCCACCATACAGCCGCCAAACCGACATTCTTTCACTATGCCACTGCCCAGAGTGAGGATTTTCAATGGTTCCTTATTGCCTCTAGGACAAACTCTTCTGTTTAACATTAAAAAGCCTTCTAAATTTAACTCCAACCTATCTTTCTGTACTGACTTCATATTGCTTGCCCCTTAAATTCTATATTCTAGCAAAAACCCTTGACTTGTCATTCCTCGCACATACCATTTCCTTTTCCCTCTCTGTGTGTCCCACGCCTGAAATGCTCTCCTTTCATACTTCCAGAATTCCTAGATCTAGAATTCAAAACATTGTTTACATACCACCTCTAACAGAAGACCTTTTCCAATCTTTCAAGTTGCTGCTACTTTCCTCCTAGGCATTTAATAATTGGTTATTCGTTTTTCTCTCCTACATATTTATTTGTCTGAATAATGATTCTTCACAGAAGCATGTCATTTTATTGAGGGTAAAGACTGCTCTATAGGATAATAGGATCATGACTTTAGAGCTAGAAGGGACCTCAGAAGTCAGATAGTCTACTTCCACATTTCACAGTTAAAGAAACTGAAGTTCAGAGAGGTTAAAGTGATCTCAAAGTCAGGCAGGTAGTAAGCATTAGATGCAGTATTTGAACTCAAGTCTTTTGACTTAGAACCACTATACTTTTCACTGTTTTTCTTTTTATACTGCCTGCTACATAGCACATTGCCTGAAACACAGCAGGCACTCAATATATCCTTTTTGAATTGAATTATATAACACATGAAGGTATTACCTCACTTGCATGGTGAATTCTCTAGATAAGAGCACTCTAGGTTCAAGGTACTGTGTGGGTCAATATTGACCCAAAACCAATATTTCCTGAGCCCCTATCAATGTGCTTAACTTTCTGGTTAATAAGAGAACACAATTAGTTCAAAGCAATGCATATAACAAAATAGTACAGAGAAAGAGCAATAAAGCATTCCCCCCATAAACTTGGTCATAACCTTCTAAAAAGCATAAGCACTGTTAGTGGGAAGACTAGATACACATAGGAAATGTGTGGAAGGGTACATCTGAAGGCAATACATGTAGCCAAAGCACACATGTGAAGGGACACAGACAAAGGAAACACAACGTAGCTTGGGTTTATGTGTAGAGAAGTATGGCTAAGGAATATGCATGAATGGGTATCATTGTGTTGTGTTCATCCTTCATTGCTGAAGGAGACCATGCCATCAGAGAAATGATGACATGACTTGCACTTGACTTTGTTTTGAGTGAGGGAGGGCTGTGCAAGGTCACCAGCCTCACTTCTCCTCTGGAGCCATCTGAATGCAGTCACCAGATATTCATTGGAATGACCAGAGATGACCCAGAATGCACTGGGAGACCTTGGCCCCTTTACACCAAGGTCTATTCAGGTACTCACTTAGGATAAGGTAAAGTTCATGCACTGAGTAGGCTTGTTTAAGAAAGGAATAGCCCCTTTAATGAGGTAAAGAAAAATAAAGACATCAGGCTGGGAGGGAAACAGCAACAGTTACTGTTGATAATCACTCTGAAGCCAGGAGGGTTCAGTCTTCTAGTGATGTTAATGTTTTGTTCCTACTTTACCTTTACTCAGTGACCCTTGTGTACGGACATTCTTCCCACTGATCTCACATGACTTCTGCTAAGGGCTGTTTCCCAATTTCCATGGCTGCTGCCAGGTAAGGTTGGACTTGGACTCATCTGAGATGTCATCTCTTGAGTCTCTGCCATTAATTCTTTGAGTTTTAAATTCAGAGGTTTTCTGTTACAGTTAAAGTTAGTTCTTTTAGAAAAAATGGAACCAGACATAGAATCAGATATAAAATTGAAGGAATCCCTCTATGGCTTTTTTTCATAGTTTTCCTTTCCAAAAAGAGATTTCTTGCTGCAGGCCTGTTTTACAACCTCTAGATTTTTTTTGTGGACCATCTGAAATCCTTCTGTGGGTAGTACTTGGCAATAAGCAGCCCAAGAGCCTGGGATGTTGTACAGGCCTGCTCTAGGCCTCAAGCTTTTTGAAATTTGGAGTAATTCCATCTAGCTGGTGCCCTCAGGCTTAAATTTGTTTTGTTTGTTTTTCATTTGCATTTCCTGGTCACCAAAGGCAGAATAATTTTCAGAAATGTTTAACTGACAGACTCAGAAAGTCCACATAACTGTCTATTTTACTTCTGATGGTTAAAGTTTAGCAAGTCAGCAACATTTTAGAGGCTACTCTTCCAATAAATTGCCAAAGACTCTCAATATCCTGAGGCTCCCTAGTTCACAATTCGAAAATGCATTTGCTCTCCGATACAAATTACTGAGAAAGGGAAAAATGCAGAGAAACAAAATGATACCCAGGGAGCAAGGTCACTCTCTTCCTCTTGTCTACTCTCATTCTTGTCTTTAATATATATATGTGACTGCCAACAAGCCTGCCTGATAATTAATTTGTTGATCTTCTAATACTCGTTTTAAATTGCCTGCTCATCTCATTAATCTTATCTTTTTCTATTTTGTTATTATGAGCATTTAGGAGCATAAATTTGCCTCTGAAGACTGCTTTAGTTGTCTCCCATAAATTTTGATATGTAGTATTACCTAATATTATCATTATCTTTAATTGAGTTTTTTTTTATTGTTTCCATAATTTGGTCTTTGACCCATGGATTATCTACAATTCATTTTGTATTTTTCAGGCAGGTCTACATTTTAAAATCAGATTTTTCTTATTGATTACAGTATTATTGTGTTATGATCTATAAAGAAAATTCTAGTATTTTCATTTTTAGATTCATTCATGCTATTTATGTCACAGAGCAGAGGTATCAAACATGTGGCCTGGGGACCATTCCTAACGTCAAGGAATCATATTAAAATGTAATTGAGAAATATTTAACAAATAACAAAAATGCAATACAACATAAATAATATTAAGATATGGTTTTACACAACAATATGCAGCCTGTAAGGATCTTTATGCATGAATTAGTGGTTTCTGTTTGAGTCTGACACCTCTTATCGAATGATCGATATTTGTAACACTACCATTCCTTTGACTAAAAAGTGATTTCCCTAATACAATTCAGTTCTCTTTGTCCATGGGAAGTGTGGTGATTTGGTTGATGGTGGGAAGTCTGGCAAAGATTTGCAGTTGCATTAACTCCATCATGTCTCTGGTTGGCTTACAAATCAACTTTGGATCAAGACTGAAAAGAGCCAGGTGTGCCTGGTTGAATTGGCAGCGTTCATCTTATTTCTAGCCAGCAAGAATTTTTTTAAAAATTAATTTAAAAATTTTTAATAGTACCATAACCAGGTTCACTTATTTATCTCTGGAAAGCTACTCCAAAAGCCATTGTGGAGTTTGGGCCCACATCTGATAAAAATATGCAGGTTCAAATGAAGATTAAAAAGGGTGACCCAAAAAGTACCTGCTGTATGTATAACAAATACATTTTTTTCTCTCCCATCAGTCTCTTTTTTCTTTTTTTATGCCAGATTCCATTAATGGTATTTTGTAATCTCCTACTACTATTACCTGTCTGCCTAATTCTTTCTGTATGTCATGTGACTTTTCTCTTAGCTTGTTAGCTGCTGTGCTATCTGAGAGGTACATATTTAAAACTGGCATAGTATCATTCAAGTTACTCCCAGAAATCATATTTAATTCTATTTAAATTCAAGTGTATCAGTAAGCACCCCAAAATATACAGGTTCTTAGATCTACTTTCATAAAAGGAAAGGCAACTTTTGAGGGGTTAACAATCACCTTAATCAAGTACATGTATCATTCCTTTAACAAAGCACATGTATCATTCACTTAATTCAGGGGAGTCAGCACCCTGAACTTCAAAAAAAAATACAGATAAATCAAAAAGTCAACAGACATGGCTTCCTCTGCCTCCATTCAACAGACAATTGGACTCCAAATGTCTGACAATAGTTACCAGAGAGGGAAGTGTGACATCTGGGTTCTCAAAGCCAGGGGGTTCCTTTAGCAGCTTCCAAGAGTCTTCATCTAGCCGAACAAACACTTCCAATCAGTGAGCCCCAAAGTAATCAACAGACATGGCTTCCTTTGCCTGATCATAATTTAATAGGCAGGTACAAATCTCTGACCAGTTACCAGAGAAGGAAATACAGCATCTGGGTTTTCAAAGCCAGGGGATTACTTAGCAACTTCCCAGAGTCCTCATCTAGCCAAACAAATACTCTTACAAAAACTAAGCCCCAAAGTAGTCAATAGACATGGCTTCCTCTGCCTGAACATAATTCAACAGACAAGTACAGCTTTCTGACCATAGTTACCAGAGACGGAAGCATGACATCTGGGTTCTTAAAGCCAGGGGACTCCTTATCAACTTCTCAGAGCCCTCATCTGGCACTCAAACCTTCTTACCAAAAACTAAGCCCCAAAGCAAAACCTCACCTTCAGATTACTTATACCTTTTTTAGAGCCAGAGGGCATTTCAACTCTTGAAAACCAATGCCTCACTAACAAAAGCTGTGGGTGTTCCTACAAATCTTTCCTGATCAAACATCCCTTAATGGGAAGGTCCACTAATGGGTGGGGAAGATCTTTAATCACATTAACAATACAAATATATATATATACTCTTTCTAGTTAAAGAAACTCTTGCTTCTGTACTTTACTCCTAATAAAGTCTCTTGATTGATAAAGACAAATCAGGCACTTGGTTATACTAAAACAAAAACAGTCAAAGATTCTATTTTGATTGCCATTATACCAAGTTATGCTACAAATCAGTGATTCATGTATTTCCATATGTAAGGTAGATTTCAGTTTAAGGTATGTGAAGTGGATTTTTTTTATTATTTCTTAGAGTTCAGTTTCCCAGGATCCATAACCATAACAATCTCTTGTTCCTAAGTATTAGATATAAGTTGTCATGATTATGGTTCAAAATATCTCCTCCATGCTTGTGCAGTTATATAATGATAAATAATATAAACATCCACTGTAACTACACAGTGAGATACAGAGATGAGGTGATGTAATAAACTTGTGAGGCTATTGCTGGCAATATGCCTTCTTTATCTATTGTCCTATGAAATAGGTGCGTGCTGGTCAAGGGGCAGGAAACCTTAGGATTGAATACATGAGCTGGAATGCTGTGTGTGTCTTGATCGGCCCCCATCAAGGCTGGGAGGAATTTGTATTTGCCTCAACTGACCCCCGTTGAGGCTTGAGGGAATTTAGGGGAAGCACGAGTTGTGCCTGTCTTGATTGACTCTATTGAGACTTAGGAGTACTTGTCTCCCTTCTTGCCAGCCCCTATGAGAAGGGTGATTAGGGAATGCTTTGGAAGTTTGTGTTCCCATTATCAACAATCCTCTTTTGAGGAAACTAGACTATAGTAAAGCTGATTATTAACCCCTTTTTTGTGTCATTGCGACCATTAAGTTCACTTTTGGGTATAGCATAATCAATGAATTATTCACTCCATTGCTTGCAGGACCTGCCTGGCTAATTCACTGCCAGACTTGGTCAAATACATCACTCCTTAGGACTGACTCCTCAATGGGTTCAGTTATTGAGGCTACCAGCAAACAGATATGACCATGTATACTTGCTACTAATTCCCTGGGTGGAATTTTTTTAACTTTTCTAAGATCACAAAGTTGGAACCTGGTCTAGTCTGAATCTTATACTCATTTACTTAATAGGAGGAAAGAATAGGTACAATAAGAAGAAAAGAAAAAGAGGTCAATGAGTTCATAACTACATGGTAGATACAGTAGGTAGAGTAAACAGCTTAAGGTAAGGAGGGAGATTTAAAGGGTTAATATAAAGGTTTTTCCCTAAAATGGAGACTTAAAAGGGTACTCAGTGTGTGAAATAAACCAAATATGGATACGTTTATTTCCATACATACAAAAAAATGTTAAATGAAAACACTCAAAAATATTCATTTGACAAAGATAAACTTAAAACATGATTCAGTAACTTAATTTATTGCTACAGTTACAATCTGCTTAGGGAAGGAGGACTGGCACTTAAATTTCATCATACCATGAAGTTATCTGTGGGATTGCTGTCTAGGCATTTTATATTTGATTATGCACTATCCAAACAAAGGTCAGGCTTTGGTCAGTCCTTTTGTCAGTGACCATCCTTTCTGATTCAGAAGGTTCCCTTCCCTCCAGTCACCTCCATCTAATGGAGTTCAGAATTTTCTGACTTCTTGAACATACTCTGTCATCTGGACACATCCATCTCAGGAGATACTTGTTTACCCAAGATCACGAAAGAACAAACACAAGAAGGAAGTCCAAACCCTTGTTTAGGACTTTCCTAGGGATGATTGAAGAGGAGATAGGTGGTGTAGAGGGCCTGGAGTCAGAAAGACCTAAGTTAAATCCAATCTCAGGCACTTACCCTGACCCTGGGCAAGTCACTTAACCCTGTTTGCTTCAGTTTCCTCATCTGTAAAATGAGTTAAGAAGGAAATAGCAAACCACTCCAGTATCTTTGCCAAAAGTCCCTTCCCCCAAAATAAATGGGCATGAAGAGGTAGACACAACTGAAATGACTGAAGAACAATAGGCATGACTTAAGCTTTGCATGGTAAGTGCTCATAGCCACATGGAAAATGGAATCAGGGAACAGAGTAAGTTACCTCTTCCCTCGCATTCAATCTCAAAAAGAGTCTCAAAATAGTTCTCTTGTGATTCAAAGCAGGATTGTGGTTGTTCGGTTGCGTCTGACTTTTCATGGCCCCATTTGTGATTTTCCTGGCAAAGATACTAGAGAGAGCTTTCCATTTCCTTCTCTAGATCATTTTACCATTGAGGTAAATGAGGCAAACAGGATTAAGTGACTTACCCAGAGTCACATAGCTACTAAGTATCTGTGACTGAATTTGAACTCACCAAGATGAATCTTCATGACTCTAGGCCTATGTCACCTAACTGCCCAAGCAAATCAGGATAAGAAGAAGAAATCTGAAGGATTACTCATATGCAAATATCCATGGAATCATCAATCATTCTGTCTCTGTAGTCTATCAGTCAATAAACATTTATTTCTCACCAGAAACTCTGAGGGTCTTCCCCTCACAGATGACTTTTTTTGAATAGGTAAACAAGGTTGTCTTTTGCCTTAATTTTTACCTAGTTTTACATCACTGAATGGATGTTGCCACTAACAAACAAAGCTCTGGGAAAGATCTTAGCTTAAGAAGGCAATCGTCTCCCACTGCATCTGGAGCCAGCTTTAGTTCTCCTGACTTATGTCTTGACACAGGACTCAGATGACCGTGGAGAAGAGAGTGAGGCTGATGACTTTGCACATCTTGGCTTCACTTAAATCCAATTCATTTTCAAGTCAAGACATCACTTTCCTGATGTTATTGGTCCTCTTCAAGACTGAAAAATGAACAACAGTGTTAAGCATCTGCTGTGTGTTAGGTATTGTACTAAATACTGGGATACTAAAAGTTTCTTGCTCTCAACCAATTCATAGTCTAATGAGAAAGTCAATGAGCAAACTATATACAAATAAGCTATATAAAGAATAAACTGGAAAAAAGTTCAAAAGAAGACACTGAATTAAGGTGGATAGGAAAAGGCTTCTTGCAGAAGGTACAATTTTAGCTGGGACTTGAAGGAAGCCAGAGAAGCCAGAAGTCAGAGATGAGGTGAGAAAACATTCCAGGCAGTGAAAAATGACCAGACCTCAATAAATGAACTCTTTGACACCTTAAAGAACAAAATATTCACTAAGGGCCACATGGTCAGAAGCATCTCTCAATCTCATCTCCTATATTGTCACCTGAAATCAGAAAGGGCAAGTCTGAGCATCTTCCACCAGATGAATTTTGTTACACTCGAAAATAACTATTATATACCACCTCTCTCTCTCTAGACTAAATAATTCCACTTCCAATTAACTGATCCTCTTTTGGAATAAGCAGGAAACCTTTCAATATGCTTACCGTCTTTCATTTGCTTTTCCTTTGCCCTTACCTAGAATGTGGAATCCACAATGACATATGATACTCTAGATTAGACTTGCACAACTTGGCAGTAGCTAGGGGCCAAAATTAAGATAGGCAAAACTTCAGACTGCAGATAGATTTTTAGTGGCCCACTTTCCAAGTAAAAGTATAATTAATTACAAACTATTTCTCAAAAACACTTTTTAAAAATCAGGACAAAATCCAGAAAGTGTTGATTCAAACTCTTCTTTATGAAGTCACTTTCAGTAAAAGACTGCCAAGCAGCAGCAATTTTTTTAGTTTACTTTCTTGAAAATCTTTTGTTCCCCACTAAGATTTTTCAATAATTTGGGTGTTTTAATTTGTTTTTCATTGTTGTCCATTTTTCTTAAGTCAAGATATTTGGATTCAAAATGGCAATGAAAATTGTGTTCCTTCGAAACAGGTATTACTTCTCAGCAAACAAGCACATTATTTTGTCTCTTGTGTAAGTTAACAAATACCTATTTGTCCACTCCAAATTAAACACTCTATGCTCTGATTTAATCTCGTATCTCTTTCTATCACCTATTTTACAAAGTTACCCCCAAAACTATAATGTTAGAACCAAAAAATCTCCACAGCAACTGCTCATATACAAAAAAAATACTGAACTGAGTGTCTAACCTTGGAGAGAACACCAGAAACATTTATGTAACTTGGAGTGTAGCCCTCGCTGACGGAGGCGAAGAGCCCTCACCTTGTTGCCTCTCATTGTATTGTGGGTATCAGCTGCATTGGCGGGTGGTTGCACTCACTTTGTCCCTGTGCAAAGCCAATAAATGACTGAAAATATGGCAAAAAGATACAACTCTCACTTTTCTCAGACTAGAGACAGACTGACAATGGTTGTTTGCTGCAGATCCCATGACAAACAGGAGAGAGTGTGCAGTGGCAACCCACCCACCAAATTCCATGATGGGCACCATGGTGACCGACTAGTGGGAGGCAGGTTAAGTGGGGCATGGCTAAAGCACTTGTTACATCTTTCCTTTTTTTCACATCCTCATCATTTTTCGTGGGTTGCCTGAAGTCCTTTGTTGGCCCACAAGTGGCCCACCAGCCATATACTGTGTAGGCCTGCTCTACATGTTGTCTGGTTAGAACATGGCATAACACAATGATCCCCTTCTTTCAGGCACTATGCCTTTCTACATTTGCAATGACTTAAACTTTCTGGATGCCATCTGAAATTGCTGAGTCATACTGAGCTTTTAGTCTACTAAAATTCATACATATTTTTCTGATTGAATTACTTTTTAGCTATGCCTTCCCCATATTTTATTTATGAAGTTAATAATTTTAACTCAAGCATGAGAATATACATTTATCTCTTTTAAATTTCTTCTTATTAGATCCAATCTAACATCTTAACTCATTGAGAATTTGTATATTCTAGCTTTCTTATTCATTGTGTTACCTATGTTATCCAGTTCTGTGTCATTGGCCACTTTGGATAGGCATGTCATCTATGCATTTAATCAAGTGACTGGTAAAAATGTTAAGTAGCACAAGGCCAGCACACATTCCTTTGATGTATTATTAGGAACACTTCTCCCCTCTGACATGGAAGCTCTAATGACAAAACTTGGAGTCCGGTGATCCAGAAAGTTCTATGTTCATTTAAGTTTTCTCCAGCCTTTCCTCAATAATACCATGAGAGACTTTGACAAGTGTTTTACTAAAATTTGTATAAGCAATGCCCATGGCATTCTCCTGATCAATCTCTATTTTAGGATGTCTAATTCACTATTTAATACTCATACTTGATGTATTTGGATAGAAACATTTGAGGTACTGGATTTTATCAATATTTCTCTTTTTTGGTAGTATCACCTGTGAATCATTATTTTCTCCTGCTAATCTTCTTATGTGTTCTGTGGCACCAAGGCTAGCAGGTCTATCTGGGAAATTCCAACCCTGCACAAGTTCTGTTTAGTTACATCACGATTAGATTTGCAAGATTCCAGGAAAACATTCTTATCACAACTTTTTTTAGGTATGCCCCGTATCTAACTAAGAACCCATCATTTCTATATGTTTGAAAATAAAAGCAAAGCCCATCCTCACTCACCACATTTGTACTTAGCTGTTCATGTTCCATTTCTGCACTTGTATTCTGAATCCTTTATTTTCAATTAGCAGTGGTGAATACAACTTCACTTATTCCCCCAAGGTTTCTAGTATTTTTTACTGTTTGCCCCACTCCCTCTCCTGGACTTTATTATCCTTAGCAATGGCTTTGAGGTTCCACAGGATGCTATCATTTGTCCTGAAATAAGGCAATAGAAGGGGTTAGTAGTAGTCAGATTTGACAAATCTTAGGAGGCTCTCCATCATTTCCCACACAACTGCCCTTGCTATTCTCTATGTTATCATGCTTAGCACATTGTGTTTCTCTTGGTGATGTCATTTGTTCTTACTTGAGTGGCCAAAAGCAAGCAGTGGTGAGCAGGTCTGGGAGAGTCTTCAACTTAATCAGCCACTTCTCCATCTCTAGTTCACTTACAATGGGAAAAACTAGTTCTTTGACTCTAAAGAGTATAGATACTCCAGTATATAGATACTGTAGACATTTCATCATGCCCCAAAGATAGACAAGTATAAGAAAAACTTCAGAGAAAAGCTCCTGGAGACAGAGGGTAGGGTTAAACACTCCTTAATTATTCTTAGTTGTCCTAGGATTGCAGGCCACAGGGAAGATAAAGATAACTTCGTTAATAAAAATCACTTTTTGGTATTAAAAGATTTCCCAGAAGATAGAAGTTTTATTTTCGGTGTAAGCCCTGGAATTTTTAAAAGAATTCCAGGTCTTCTGATGGTAATTTTCACAGGAGAAAAAAAGATCTGGTAGTTGGGAAAGTGAGGCAAAACACTGCTGGAAGAAACAAAATAATTCTGTACTATACCATAGACATATGAAGAAAATATATCATTCTATTGTTATATGATTTCTTCCATTTATTTTAGTTTGACTACATAACATGACTATTGTGAAAATGTACTCAATAGAAAAGTAAATGTAGAACCTATACAGAATTGTATGCTGTCACAGGGAAGGAGGGGGGTAGTGGGGGAGGGGGGGGTTTAAAATCTTAATTTTAAGGAAGTGATTGTAGAACACCAAAAAAATAAAAACAAATGAATAAACAATTTTAAAAAAAGAAAATGTATCATTCTAATGTGTTTCTGGGATGACATCACTAGTCTTATAATGAAAATCAATCAGAAAATAAAATTTATTTTGCAGAAATTCCTGTTGCAGATAACTTTATTGAAATAGCGCCATCAATTGACACCTATTCTATTTGTTTTTCAAAGATTTCAAGTGTGGTCCATCTGAGACTTTACTCTGATGCCTTGACTACTACCTTAGCACTGCATGGAAAAAGCTTCTTGAATTGTCCACCACGAGGCTCAAGATTTTTTATAGCTAATTCAGAAATCATCAAAGTGTTTAAATAGCTCAAATTACTTCTTTAAATATACATTACCTTGCACTTCTCTACATTAAAGTTTATCTTCCATTAGGTTACATAATTAACTAACTTAATTAGATTCTCATGGGACTTTGCACCATTCTTAATGCTTTCTAATTATTGAATGAGGCTAGATAACCATCTGTCAGGAAGGATGCATCTGAGTAGGAGGTTGCACTAGGTGACCCCCAAGGTTCCTTCTAATGCTAAGACTGTAAATAATTAAGCATCATTTACCACCTTGCTAGGTAGAACTTTCAAATCATTAGTAAGTACATTGCTGATGCCAGCAGCATTGAATTAAACAACTTCCCAGTAGCAGCATGGTAGTACATACTAGATCAGCCTCAGAACCAAGAAAACCTGGATTCTGTTCACACATATGAGCTGTGTGACCTAGGACTAGTCATTCAGCCCCCTAGAAAGTTGACTCAGGCAACTCTCTAATATAGTGAGTTGTAGACATCTGTATCAGTAAAGAACATTTCCACACTAGTGGTTATCTACACCTATGGAATTACAGTTCCAATTCCTCCCCTTATGACTTGCCCTTCTGATAAAAATTTCACTTAAAATTCTGGAATTTAGAACTGGAAGAAATTTTTTATTTCATCTACTTGAGGATAGTTCCTTTATTTTAGTAATGAAGAAATTTATACCCAGAGAAACAAACCAACTTGTCCATGGTCACAAAGCCTGTTATTGACAGAATCATGGCTATATGTTCTTCTTGTTACCAATTTCAGTGTTGCTTTCCCCCCACTAACTTGAACTTCCATTTGGAGAATGGGATGCTCTGGACAATTAAACAAAGCTAATTGAGTATTTCCATACTACAGAAAATGTGGTCAGGAAATAAATGCATGCAACTGTATGTGTAGAGACTGGGCTTCTAATTTTAGGCTAGCCACTAACCTAAATACCCGAGTAAACCTTTGACTTTTCTAGGTATGAGTTTCTTTATCTTTAAGATAAGAACTGTTCAAGGTTGAGGGCAGAGACAAGATGGCAGAGCAAAAGTGAAGACTTCCTAGAACTCTCCACCCAAGGCCAGACAAAATACCTGTAAAAAATGACTCTAAACAAATTCTGGAACTGTACAACCCACGGAATGATGGAATGAAACAAATCTCTAGCTCAAGACAACCTGAAAGGTTGACAGAAAATGTCTATCATGCCATACTGGAAGCAAAGTGCAGTCCAGCATGGGCCGCTGGCACAGATGGGACCTGAATAGGCCTCAGGGGGAATGAATTTGTGGCACCTGTGGTGATTTCCTGATTTCACAACCCCAAAATACTGAAGACAAATTAGAAGGTCAGTGGAAAAAAAACCTATCCAAACTGTATGAGAGAGTAGAGTGCTCTGGCCCCAGCCCCAGATCTGCAAAGAGGGCAGAAGGGGTGGAGGAGACTGTGACAGCTGCAGCAGTCACAGCAAGGGCAAAGGCAGAAGCTGTTTCTGGAGTGCTAGGTCCATAGATTGTGGGGGGATGAAGTGACTGACAATACGCCCATCACCCCCACTAGAAGCAGAGAACTACCTTGACAAAGAGCTCCAAAGTCAAGTAAATGGCTGGGGATATAAGAAAAAAAAAAACAGAAAAAGAATCAGATTATAGAATCCTACTTTGGTGATAAGGAAGAATATACAAAGAAGAAGACAATAAAGTCAAAACTCCTACATTCAAAGCCTCCAAGAAAAATATGAATTGGTCTCAGGCCATGGAAGAGCTCAAAAAGGGTTTTGAAAACCAAGTAAGAGAAGTAGAGCAAAATGAGAAGAGAAATGAGAGTGATGGCAAGAAAATCATGAAAAACAAGTCAACTGCTTGCTAAAGAGAACCTCAAAAATGCTGAAGAAAATAATACTTTAAAAATAGACTAACCCAAATAGCAAAGGACTTCCAAAAAGTCAATGTGTGGAAGAGTATCTTATAAAGCAGAATTTGTCAGATGGAAAAGGAGGTCCAAAAGCTCACTGAGGAAAATAATTCCTTAAAGATTAGAATGGAGCAGATGGAAGCTAATGGCTTTATGAAAATCAAGGATTTATAAAACAAAACCAAAGGAATGAAAGAAATAGCAGACAATGTAAAATATCTCATTGGAAAAAGAACTGACCTGGGAAATATATCCAGGAGAAACAATTTAAAAATACTTGAAAACTGTTATTGAAAAAAGAGCCTAGACATCATCTTTCAAGAAATTATCAAGGAAAACTGCCCTGATATTCTAGAACCAGCGGGCAAAACCAATGTTGAAACAGTCCACTGATTACCTCCTGAAAGATATCCCAAAAGAAAAACTCCTAGGAATATTGTAGCCGAATTCCAGAGCTCCTAGAGGAAAGAGAAAATATTGCAAGCATCCAGAAAGAAACAATTCAAGTATTGTGGAAACACAATTAGGATAACCAAAATTTAGAAGCTTCTACACCAAGGAAGCAAAGGGCTTGGAATAGGATATTCCAGAAATCAAAGGAGCTAGGATTAAATCCAAGAATCACCTACCTAGCAAAACTGAGTATAATACTTCTGGGGAAAAATGATCATTCAATGAAATAGAGGACTTTCAAGCATTCTTGATGCAAAGACCAAAGATGAACAGAAAATTTGACTTTCAAACACAAGAATGAAGAAAAGCATGAAAAGATAAACAGGAAAGAGAAATCATAAGGGACTTTCTAAAGTTGAACTGTTTACATTCCTATACAGAAAGATAATATTTGTAACTCTTGAGACTTTTCTCAGGATTAGGGTAGTTAGAGGGATTATGTACACACACACACACACACACACGTGCGCGCACACACACACATGCACACACACACATATAGACAGAGGACACAAGGTGAGTTGAATAGGCAGGGATGATGTCTAAAAAATAAAATTAAAGGGTGGGAGAGAAATATTTTTATTAATCTCTCCTTTGGTTTTCAGTATTTCTAATTTGGTATTTTCTTGGGGATTTTCAATTTGTTCTTTTTCTAGCTTTTTCAGCTGCATATCCAAGTCATTGATCTCCTCTTTCTCTATTTTATTTATATAGGCATTCAAAGATATAAAACTTCCCCTAAGAACTGCTTTTGCAGTATCCCATAAGATTTGGTAGGTTGTCTCATTATTGTCATTCTCTTGAATGAAGTTGTTAATTGTTTCTATGATTTCTTCTTTAACCCATTCCTTCTTTAGGATTAAATTATTTAGTTTCCAACTGATTTTTGCTTTATCTTTCCATGGCCTTTTATTACATATAATTTTTATTGCATTATGATCTGAGAAGGATGCACCGATTATCTCTGCCTTTCTGCACTGGATTTTGAGATTTTTATGTCCTAGTACATGGTCAATTTTTGTAAATGTTCCATGTACTGCTGAGAAAAAGGTATATTCCTTTCTGTTCCCATTCAATTTTCTCCAAAGATCTATCATATCTACCTTATCTAGAGTTCTATTTACCTCCTTAACCTCTTTCTTGTTTATTTTGAGGTTAGATTTATCAAGTTCAGAAAGAGGGAGGTTGAGGTCCCCCACTAGTATAGTTTTGCTGTCAATTTCTTCCTTCAACTCCCTCAATCTCTCCTCTAAGAATCTGGATGCTATACCACTTGGAGCATACATGTTTAGTAATGATATTGCTTCATTGTCTATGGTGCCTTTTAGCAGGATATAGTTTCCATCCTTATCCCTTTTGATTAGATCTATTTCTGCTTTTGCTTTGTCTGAGATTAGGATTGCTACTCCTGCCTTTCTTACATCAGCTGAAGCACAATATATTCTGCTCCATCCTTTAACCTTTATCCTATGTGTATCCCCCCGTTTCAAATGTGTTTCTTGTAAGCAGCATATTGTTGGATTATGGCTTTTAATCCATTCTGCTATCCGTCTCCGTTTTATGGGAGAATTCATTCCATTCACATTCACAGTTATGATTACAATCTGTGTATTTCCCTCCATCTTCTTTCCCACCATTTGTGCTTTTAGCTCTGCTGTCTCCCTTCCCCTCCTCACTAGTATTTACTTTTCACCACCTCCTCTTGCCGCCTTCCCCTCTTTCTTTTAGCCCCCCTCCCTTTTACTCCCCTTTACTCTTATTGCTTCTTCCCTCCCTTTTGCCTCCCTCCCCTTTCTTCCCTCTTCCCCTCCCACTGCTTATAGAGCTAGTTAGGATTTTCTACTTAAGTTTATTGATCCGTCCTTTAAACAAATCCGATGAGAGTACCTCTCACACAATGCTCATCTCCCTCCCCTCTTTCCCTCTACTATGATTTTGTACTTCTTCTTGTGATATAATTTGCCATTTCCTGCTTCCTCCTTTTCACACCTCCTATTACACTCCCTTCTCATACTTAAATCACATTTTTTATCATGATATCATTTACTTTATATCCGTTCCCCCTATGCTTATCCCTTTTATATTTCTTAATAGACGCACAGTTCTTGAGATAAACAGATATCATCTTCCCTTATAGGGGGGTGAACAACTTGCCCTCATTGAGTAGCAAGTTGTTCCCCCCACCCCCGCTGTTTACCTTTTTATGATTCTCTTGCGACCTGCATTTGAAGATTGAATTGTCTATTAAGTTCTGGTGTTTTGGTCAGGAAACTCTGGAAATCCCTTACTTCGTTGAATGACTTTCTCCTTGCCTGAAATGTTATGCTGAACTTTGCTGGGTAGTTGATCCTTGGTTGCAGTCCCAGCTCTTTTGCCTTACGGAATATTGGGTTCCAATTCTTTCGATCTTTTACTGTAGAAGCTGCAAGGTCCTGTGTAATCCTGATTGTATCCCCTTGATATTTAAATTGTTTCTTTCTGGCTGCTTGTAATATTTTCTCCTTCACTTGATAGCTCTGGAATTTGGCAACTATATTTCTTGGGGTTTTGAGTTTGGGGTCCCTTTCAGGAGGGGAACGGTGGATTCTTTCGATGACTATTTTGCCCTCTGAATCTAGTACTTCTGGGCAGTTTTCCTTGATGATTTCCTGGAAGATATTGTCCAGGCTCTTTTCTCCATCCTGGGTTTCTGGCAGGCCAATAATTCTTAAGTTTTCCCTTCTGGATCTATTTTCCAGGTCAGTTGTTTTTCCAATTAGATATTTTACATTTTCTTCTATCTTTTCATTCTTTAGATTTTGTTTGACTGATTCTTGCTGTCTCAATGAGTCGTTAGTTTCTACCTGCCCAATTCTAATCTTCATCACATTGTTTTCTTCTGTTAACTTTTGTATCTCTTTTTCCATCTGCCCAATTTTTCCTTTTAATAAGCTATTTTCTCCATTTAATTTTTGTACTTCCTTTTCCATTTGGCCTTTCAGGAATTTATTTTCTCCAGTTAATTTTTGAACTTCTTTTTCCATTTGTTCAATTTTCCTTTTCAGGGAAATGTTCTCATCAGTGAATTCTTTCTTAATAATTTTAAAATCATTGGCCAGTTTATCTTCTATTTCCTTCTTCAGCTGTTCCAGGAGAGCTGCTTGTACTTGCGAGTAGTTCATAGTCCCTTCTGAAGTTTCAGATGGAAGTACAGTCTCAGCTGTGACCTCTTTGGGGCTTGTGTCTTGGTCCTTATCCCCATAGAAAGATTCTATGGTTCTTTCGGCCCTCTTCTTTTTCCTATTCATGATTTTGATTGAGTGTTGTGGCTTCTGGTTCTTTCAGTCAGAAGCTGGAGAACTTTTTGCTGAGCTGGTGTGTGAAAAAGCTAAAAGCAGGTATTTGTTTGGTGTTTCCCTGATCAGCCCTGGGTTTAGCTTGTTAAGTGTGGGGGAGGGGTGCTCTGGTCCCAGGAGATTTCCTTAGCTTAATTGAGGCAAAGGCAAGCTCAGGGGCTGGTAATCCCAGCTGCCCTATTGTCTTTCTGATTCCCCTGGACAGCTGAGGCACGCCTAGATGCTAATGCGTGTTCCCAACCCTCCTGGGTCTCCTCTCCTGGTGGTGAGGCTTGCCTGGGTCCTAGTGCGAGTTTTCTCTGCCCTGGGTCCTCTGTCCTTCAGGTTTACCTCTGCCACCGTATGAGGAATCCCCCTTAGCTATTTTCCTCGTCTCAGGTGTTATGAGACTATTGGTCTCCTTCTTCTATTTCTACTGATCTGGGATTTTTCTGGGGAGATATTTTATGGTTCTTTCACGGTCATCAAGGGGGAAGGAGAGAGCTTTAGCTGATTACACCGCCATCCTGGCTCCCGGAAGTTCAAGTAAGTAACTCACCGGAGTTTGATCTTCGGGCTGAAGGTCCCAGGAGCTGCTGCGCTGATCTCCGGCGCTCCGAGGCTCTCACTGACTCGGTTGGGCTTGTCTCCCGCCCCGGTGCCGCTCCTCTGGTTCCGCCCGCCACTCAGGTTTCTCGGATCTCCTCCGCTCCGCTGCACTGGCCGTGCTGCGCTGGCCACGCTGCGCTGTGCGCTGTGGGCTCACCCCCGCGGATCAGATCCTTCCCGTGGACCTTCCAGCCCCACCTGAGCTCCGAATCTGTCACCGTCTGTCTCCCACTCGATTCCGCACCTCCAAAATTTGGTCAGATTCTCCTTTCAGAGGTACCTGGAGAAATTTGTCTCAGAGCTCAGGTGAGTAGCTGCTCTCACTCCTCCATCTTCGGTGGGAGAGAAATATATTAAGAGAAAGGAAATGGAGAAATAGAGTGGGCTAAATTATCTCTCACATAAAAGAGGCAAGAAAAAGCTTTTCCAATGAAGGAGAAGACGGGGGAGGTGAGAGTGAAAGAGTGAACCTTGCTCTCATTGGATTTGGCTTATGGCGGGAATGAACATTCAATTTGGTATGAAAATCTCTTAGATTACAAGAAAGTAGGGGAAGGGGATAAGTGGGAGGTGGAGGAATGAAAGAAGAGAGGGCAAATGGTAGGATGGGGTAATTAGAAGTAAGTACCTCTGAGGAGGGACAGAATCAAAAGAGAGAATAGAACAAATGGGGAGGGCAGAGTAGGGTGGAGGGAAAGTTAGCTAGTCTTTCACATCATGACTATCATAGAACTGCTTTACACAACTACACATGTATAATCTATATTGAATTGCATGCCTTCTCATTGAGGATGGATGGGGAGGGAGGAAGGGAGAGAATTTGGAACTCAAAGTTTTAAAAACTTTTAAAAACAAATGTCAAAAATTGTTTTTACATGCAACTGGGAAATAAGACTTACAGGCAATGGGGCTTATTAATCTGTCTTGCCCTACAAGAAAATAGAGGGGGATGGGATGAGAGAAGGGAGAGGTGTGATAGAAGGGAGGATAGATTGGGGGAAGGGGTAATCAGAATGATGACCTTTTGGGAAAGGAAAGGGGAAAAGATGGGGAGACAATCTGGAACTCAAAATCTTGTAGAAGTGAATGTTGGAAACTAAAAGTTAATTAATTTTTTTAAAAAGATAAGAACTATTCTCTAGTGCCTACAATTCTAAGATCTTTTGAATCCTGTTATATGACACTCACAGGTTTGCTAATTTTCAAAATGTTAGCATATGAAAAAAATTATGCTTAATCCTAAAAGTGCACTCAATAAAAGTTAATCTTTCCTTAATGATTTCAGAAGGCACCTTAGAATCAACATCGTCATTTATAATCATTGTGTGTTCATCAGTTAGCCAGGGTACAATTTTGTGCCATAAAAATCCTGACTGAGCTTTCTACTTCTTCAGTTTCCAGATGAACAGGAGCTTACAATAACATCTTTCTCTCACCTCAGAAAATAAAATTTCCCTCTTTTTTTTTCCTGGTTTCTATCAGTACTTTTTTTTTTATAATCTAAAACCCTTCACTCAGTCACTACCACATTTAGCCCATTGTTATTATATTCACTTAAATAATTTTCCATTAGAGACCTTGTCAAATTACCTCTAATATCAAAGTGAGGTCTACTATTCCATTAACCTTTTCAATAATTTTAGTAAAATTCACAGCACTAGTTATTATTATAGAAGCGATGATGGATATTCTTTAATAACAAGGATTTTTTTTTGATTTAAACATATTTAAGAAATACATTAATTTGACCTTGACCATCTGATTACATAAATTATCAGATGGTACCATTGATAATAAGAAATGATTGTCTTGTGATACAGCTGTACTTCTCAAAGGGTGAAAACCATAAAATCCCTTTGGCAGAAGTGTTGAAGTAGAAGTACCTTATCTGAAGAGGCTGTGTGACATTGTGGACAAAATACTAAGGTTAGAATTCAGAAGACTTTCTAAGCTGTGTGATCCTGGGCACTTACTTAACCACTCTGTGCCTCAGTTGCCTCATCTGTAAATGGAGGATAAAAGTAGTGCCAACTTTACAGGCTTGTTGCGAAGGATCAAATTAAATAGCATGTATAAAATGCTTTACAAATTTCAAAGCACTAAATAGATGTTAGTTTTCATTTTTATTAGACTGGACCAAAAACCTAGAAGGGCTAAAAGGGAAGCCATTTCTCCTTTCTGAAAGGTGTGTTGTGTTCCAAGAAGCTGTGAAGGGGGAACTGAGCAGTTAGAGTGTATTTATTCACATAAGGCTCCTGAAATCTGACAGGAACAAAGAATAGCCTCCACTGCGCTAATTCACCAGGGACTATTGAAATTAAAAAAAGAAAAGAAAAGAAAAGAAAACACCTTAAAGAAACTAATGCAGGAGCAAAGGATTCCGAGCTAAAAGGAACTTTAAAAATTTGAGGAGATCACTTTAAGATTTTTGGTCCTCAGTTTCCTCCTCTGCAAACTGTGGGTACTTCACTAGGTGCCTCATTGAGGAACAATCCAGCACTAAATCCTATATTCTGTCCCTTTCATTTTATGCACAAGGAAAATGTCAGCCAGAGAAAGTAAGTGACTTTGCCTAAAATCACAATGAGAGGAACAGCTAGGATGGAATCCCAGATGTTCTGCCTAGAGATCCATAGGATCTTTCTACGATCCCACACTGCCTTCTAGCATAAGGATCAAATCGTCTAACAAGGGTCAATAGCCAGCGAACCATTTTCCTTTTACTAAGGATTTAGGTCATGTAATAACTATATAAACCAGAGGTAATAGCTTTGGTTCTGGTAAGCCAGATGGCAGATTTTACTTCATCTGTAGGAAAAAGATACCTGAGTAGACTTTTTATGAGGAGATTAAATTTTAATTGTCTGCCTGTTGCATTAATATAGAATAAAGCATTCTTGTTTTTTTTTCTCTCCTGCCTGAATATTAGTCCTTGCCACTTTTAAATGTCATCATCATTCTATTGTGATTTCTTTTCCTTTACTGATTGTTTAGGTCCCAAAGGAAATGGATACCTAGGTGTGTGTGTTTTATAGGTGAGTATAGAGGACATTAACAAGTAGAGTTGTTTACTGAATTCTAACCAGAGACTTATTAGAGTAATAGAATTTTTTCCCCATACCAAATGTGACATTTGCTGGCACGGGCATAGGATGAGAAATATTTAAACAAAAAAAAGTCTTCTTAATGGAAGAGAGAATTTAGATTGCTTGAGAAATGAACTCTTTGGGGAAAGGTGCAGAGAGACACAGGCAAATTAATTCTCAACAGATATGGTGAATCTGTGGCAAAGGCAAAAACAGATTAGGAACCAAGGTAATCAAGATAAAGCAAATAAGATCACTGGAGGCAGATCAGCCAAGCTCTTTAAGTCTGGAGGGAAATAAGAAAGGTGCTTGCTTAACAAGCACAACCACAGCAAAGAACAAAATGTCTTCCCCTAGGACCTCTCTTATAAGTCCCCATCTGCTTTGTTAGGTTTTTGCTCTCTGTTCTTCAGGTACTATCTGATTTAGTTCATGGGAGATATAAGAGAATTCAGGATGAAAAAGAGTAAGTTAAATTCATGCGATGCTGTAAAACTTGGGCTATGCCAGCAATCTAGGCATTGTGATAACAGGCAAAAACATGCTACTCTGAGGTACAATATCCTGGAAGATTATTGACAAATTTGAATGGGACATGAGAAGAGTGACATCAGACTCTTTTTTATTAAAAAAAAAGTCTACTCCTTGTCTTATGTTTAGCTACACAATAAATCCTTATCAGAGATTTCAGTCTTCCATCTATAGATCTGTAAGTCCAAGACATTATTTCTTCTCTCTATGAAATAAATAGAGGGAAGGCAGAGCAGCGAATTCTCCTCTGATTAATATTGCTGGGCATCCACTTCCTTTTCACATTCATTCAGTGTGGGCTTGAAAGAGAAGTATTTTATTTGAAACTGCCTATGGAAAGGGGAGGCTTGGGGGCTGGGGGGGGGGGGGAGGGAGGTTATTTGACCATTCATTTCAGTTTGAATATTTGTGCCTGTCCAATCTTCTCAAAGCAAAGCTGTAAATCTCAGAACAATAGGTCTGAGTCTGGTCAGGGCTAGACTGCCCAGGCAGACTTAAATGTCTAAGGGAATGTGGATTGAAAAACAGTCATTCTTGGGTCCTAACGGCCTTTAGTGCCCAAGTTAAATTGGCTGCTCAGGCAATAAGGTCCACCGTACAGAAATGGGTTGTTCATACAGAGAGGGAATCTGAATCACTTACCTGTTTAAATTTGGTCTAACTTTAATACAGGGTTTAGTTTGAGGGAGAAAAAAAGTTCTCTGAGTCTCTTGAACTTTGTGAGTTACTAGGCATAATCTGATTTCATTTGTACTGATTCCCAAGGAAAGAAAACATCTTGAAGCCAGGTGGTGTTTTCATAACTACAGTAACAAGTGG
Organism: Bettongia penicillata ogilbyi; assembly: GCA_023548195.1. NCBI lineage: Eukaryota > Metazoa > Chordata > Mammalia > Diprotodontia > Potoroidae > Bettongia > Bettongia penicillata. The sequence goes on from JAJHZJ010000127.1 coordinate 3,624,379, forward strand.
CTGTTCATTTGCTTCCAGGTTTGCCGTAGTGCCGTATACTTGAGGCTGATATGCACGCTGGGTGCCAAATAATAGTGGCTGTTAAAGAAGCTCTATTTCAGTAATCCAGGACAGTCTGAGGTAGTAAGTAATTGGAAGAACCACCAGCCTGGCAACTACAGATATCTGAATTCTAGTCCTTGTGATGTTGCTAAGTAACTAGTTATGGGACCTATGGTTGGTGTCTTCACCCCTCTGGGCTTCAGTTTCCTCATCTGAAAGATGAGGATCTAGACTTAGTCTGTCCCTGCTGTGTCTGAGGGTGCTGTCATATGTGTATATGTGTGTGCACGTGTGTGTGTGTGTGATGTGAGGAAGATTAATATCCACCCAGAAGTTGTCCCTTCTCTACATCTATGTGGAGACTTTGTCTAGCCGGTGTTTGTAGAAACTGTCATTTGTGGTCCCCTTGGGGCCAAAGCAACTTTGATGACTCTTATTTTGGGTCACTAGGTTAAAATGTAATAAATGACTGCACCTTAGTGACCTTGAAAAGAAAAGTTAATGCAGCTACTTAAAGTGTGCAACTTACAACCAGGAAGAGTCAAGGTCACATATTGTCACTTTTTCCCCCTATCATGACGCCAGTCTGAGTCCAAATGAACTCTATAGGATAAGGTGTTGGCTTGCGTAGGGTGCGGTGAAGGGTGGGGGTGGGTGGGAATTGTACACTATTTTCTTGCCATTTGCTGCTTCTCTCGTGTGGTTCCTGCTTCCCAGTTGCAGCATCAATATCAGAAAAGCAGCATCCAAGTTTTTTGTACCTCTATATAGATAGTTGAGACTACGAGGTTAGCAATCTGAGAAAGATGTCCTGGCACATAATGGAGGATTACATTCTGTTTTTAGTTCTAAAAAAAAACATAATTCACTTGAATACAATCAAGGGAAACTGAAGAAATGCAAAAAAAAAAAAATCTCAAAAATCAGTAGCTGCCAAGCAACAGTTACTGAGTGTGTCATGTCCAAAGTCTCACAGACAGGGAGCAGAGCTTCACCCCAAAGATGGTTATAGCTTTTATATCATAGCATCTACTGATGGAACAGACCTTAGAAATCTATTCAATCTCCTTATTTTATAGAGACAAGTTGTATAATTAGTAGTCTATGGTTACATTTCCGAGAAGTAGTAACTCTAGGGATTCAGACCCAGGTTTGGGGACTCCAAATATACCACTCTTTTCACAACATCCTTTCGCATCTTGACAGTAGAGACCAGAATCAATGGGTAGAATTTGCTTTTGCTGAGTGTGGGAGGACTTGCTTGCTGGTCATGCACCCAGCTTTCCAATCCTATTGATAGCCACAAAGAACAGCATTGTCAATAGCAACCATTGCAAGCATGAAAGGCGATGGTATGTTTCTTTCCTAACTTATTTATCTTGCCGATGATGTTGTGGAGGAAATGATGGCTGCTGTTCCCTCCACCTCACCTTTTGCTTTTCAGTCTATAGACACTATCATTTACTATTGTTCAAAATCCTTTCATTTCCTTCATCAATTACAGTCTTCTAGTTGTTATTGCTGCTGCTACTGCTGGCCTTTTACTGTGTGCTTTTAATAAGGGTCAGCGAGGACCAGGTGATGAGGAGTTCTGCAGGCAGCCAAATTGGGCAACTTGAGAAATAAGCAATTATTTTCTTATCACAAGCAACTGAACATTTTGGTAATTTCTCTTATGGCTCTGCTTTAATTGCGTTCTTGCTGTACTCTTTGGTTGTTTTAATGTGTTATCATTTCCGTGCCTGAGAAGGTTCAAAACATATTTAATATTGGGAAGAGTAAATAAGGACTTGAGGTTTTGATAGGGAATGAATTCTATTATATAGTCATGTTGTTTTTTTAAACCATCCCAACCAGAAAAAACATAGATTCAAATCAAGCTCAATATCCACTGAAGTCCACTCATGGAGCAGGGAGAAAGCTGCAATATGACTTCATGTGGTAACTTGCCAGGCAAAGAAGAGCTAGCCAAGTATATCCCTGCTGAGAAATCAACTGGGCCATGTTTGGAGAAAAGGACAGAGTGCCTGACCCGACTTTTTAAGGCATGCACAGTCAATAAACACTTGTTCACTTAGGCTTGACCTAGCACTAGTGAGGCCACCTAGTTACATTTGCTGCTCAGTTTTCCTCTGTTATATTCAATGGTTGAACTGGAGACAGTTCCTCTTTCATTGTAAAGAGCAAAAAAAGATTGAGTACCAATGTTTCAACGTGTGTCTCTAAAGCACAAAATGATGTGGTGGTTTAGATTTTATCAAAGCACTGGGGTTTGAATTATATGTAATTCATCTGCTTTCATGTGATTTGGGGAAAGCCATGTAAATTCTTTGAATCTCAGTTTTCCTTAATTGTAAAATGAGTCTCAAGACTCATAAACAGATCATGAAAGCGAGGTTGAAGGAGACAGTACGGGAGCATGAACAGATTATTATGAAAGACAAAACTCATAAAGTGTAACAGATAAAGTTCACAGAGCTTCATGAGTTCCTGGAACACACTAGACACACAAATTTATATTAACATCTATGCATATATGTGTCTATGTCAATCTATATGTATATATGTAACATACATATATCTGTCTTCTTTATCTACATCTATATATCTATATAAAACCATTTTAATCATTTTAGAGTACAATGAATATTTTACCTTTCAAAGTCAAATATAAATAATGCATTGATTATCTACTCATGCATATCATTTGTGCTATAACTCCCTTCTCTTACTGTATACAATTAAGAATTAATTTTATACATGTAATTCTATACATGTGTTCACTTACACATCTAATTACATTATATAATTACATTCTATGTATTATTTATGGCATACATATATTTACATATATTATTATATTTTATAATTAGAAGCCAATCTTATGAATAATAGCCCATATTTGTATAACACTTCACAGAAACAATGAATTTTACATATCTCCTTGGCTTCTTTCAATAGTCTATGATGTAAGTTATCTATGTATTGTTATACCCATTTTACAGGAGGTAAGGTTGAGGCTCAGAGAGGTCAATGACTTACACAGAGCTATTTAGAGGCAGAGTTTGGAACTCCTATTCAGGTTTTCTCAATGTTAAGTCCAATAATTTCTACTACACTATTGAATTCTACTAAACTTCTTACCTTCAAGTTTAAAAATTTTCTTCACCTATGTTTTTTCTTGCCAGCAAAAAATCCCCCCAAACCCATGCTACCTGTAGAGAAGGTATTCTATTCTATAGAAATCTGGGTAATAAGTACTTTCTGCAGTGTCTGTGTTTAAGCATTCTCAGAAAATGCCTCCTATGTTGATAAAATCTTTGTTTTTTTTTTTCCTTTGAGAGAGTTCAAGTTGGCTGATTCAGTCAGGTCAAGATTATTTTGTTTTTTAATGTCATGTAAGTGCTATTTAATTTCACAGTCCCTCTCAGAAATGTTTTCAGATCTCCCTAGGGGAGGTCCATAATTTTTCCAATGGTGATTTGTGATGTAAAAAGAACTGAAAAGCAGCAGGCTCAATCCATTGAAGAAATGTTGATTTTGTTTCTCAGGATATTGTAGGGCTGATGATATTTCCTGATTTTATTCTAAAGGTCAACACAGATTTCTGCTGCTTATAGAAAATGTCTGCTTTTCCATTGTCCTTTTTCCTTCTACCTGGATGACAAAGATCTGAGACAGGTAGCTATTCAGAAGTAAATTGATGGACAGTATATGGGAAGGTTTTACAAGTCTTCTAGGGATTCTAAGAGACTCTTAAGTTAGCAAAGATGTTCAAAATTTTAAAGTATGAAAGATATTCTACAATCCTGCCAACAATGTTTCCATGCCTCAAAACATTTTCAAAGGTTCCTTTTTTGCAGTTGCCTTCTACATGGAATTGTAGAATGAGAATGCAAATATTCCTAAATACCCACCAAATGCTGTGTTTTCTTCACAGAGAAGGTGAATTTATTTTCCTTTCGTGGTGAATAAAAGCATGCGTCTTTAAAAACTAAAAGCTTCAAGGTTTTGTGATTTGCTTTGCTATAGCTCATAATCATTTCATACTTTCATAAATTACAACATTAGCTGCTGTGGGGGAGAAAAGGGACCAAACAAAAATCATATGTGGTTTTGGGTTCTTTTTGGTAGTGAGCCTCTCTGAATTTTGCCACCAGGTCCTTAAGTATGTGAGACACACAGTTTATCCCCAGAAAAATTTCTCTTCCATTTCCATTCATGTTCTATTAAGCATGCTAAAAGTTGAGTTCCACTGGCAGAGACCCCTAGAAGCTAGAGTTAAATCTGCCTTGCTGTGAGGGATTAGAGTTGAGTTCAGTAGAACAATGTAGGCCTTTTCTTAGATGTTGGTGTTATTGTTTTTAAATGAATCTTAGACTCTATATTCAATTCAGTATATGATTATTGAATACCTACTCTGTGTTAGGCATAGGCATGCATAAGGTGTATCTATGTGTTGAGAGTAGTAGGCACATATGGGTAACAGAGATATCTATACTCACAGAATTGTAGATTTAGAGCTGAAAGTGACACTAGAGTTCTAGTTCAACTTTCTTATTTTACAGGTAAGGAAACTGAGGCCCAAGGTCATATAAATGTTAAGTGTTGGAGCTAAGTTTGGAACTCACATCTTCTGGCTCCAAATAGAGCATCCTTTCAACTACACTCTGATGATTTCCTTTATAGTTTGAAAGGCTTAAAGAGAACAGGTAGAAAAAAAGTGTAAAGTATAAAATGTAAAGGTGAGAATCACTGATTAATAATAAAATATTGCTGATAATAACTCAGAAAGCATTTATGATACAAGATAATGAAAAGCATGTATTAGAGGCTAAAAAGAAGCAATGAAAAAAACAATATCTGAAGTTACAGAAAGGATAATTGAATAAAGATATTTGCTGTTTAAAAGAAACACCAGTCTTTGGCCCCAGTTGATAAAGAAAGAGAAGTGTTAGATAGTAGAAGTAGTTTTTGACACGTAAATAGCTTCTCCATTGAGAAGAAAAAAATGGAAAAAATACTCAGAGAGTCATTGGAACACAAAACGATTAAATCTCAGTGTGAGTGGAACTATTTATTTGTACCCCGGGCAACATGAATACAGAAAATCCAGTCTTATTGACATAGATAACCAATTAATCAAATGTATAAACTACGTGTGATTAAGGCCTTAATTTATGAGCGACAATGTTCAATAGATAAAAGGGTAAATATTTTATGATTGGCTGAAAGAATCAGGCACAGCTCTAGGTCTAGGTATAACATAGTAAACCATTTTAGAATGGGTCCTTTCAGCAGGAGGGTATTCAAGTTCTCCTCCTATCTGTCTCACCACTACTTCTCTCTCTCCTGAGATTGATCATCACCCATATCATACTCCAGATGCTGTGAGTCTGCCACGATATTGATCTTGGTCCTTTCTCACTAATGATGACTTCTTCAGCTCCCGTGGCTTCAGTTATTTCATTACTCCCAGAACTATATATCAAGACATAATATCTTTCCAGACCTTCAAGATGGCAACACCAATTGCCTATTAAAATTTCAAACTAAATATCCTGTAGTCATCTCAATTTCATCATGTCTAAAACAGAACAGCTTATATTTCTTCTATAACCCATACCTCTTCCAAACTTTCCTTTATCTGCTGAGTCTGTCACCATCTTTCTAGTTATTCACCCTCCCAGTCATCCAAGCTTGTTTACATTAAAGGGGACATCCTTTGACTCACTTCCTGAAGTGACCTAGTCACTGAATGGGCTCTGCCTCCAAGTGAGATTTTAAAAAGACCTTAGCTTAAAAAGACCAAGGTCTCTCATTGCATCCTGGATCATCACCAGTCATCCTGATTGAATCTGGCCACTGGATCCAGATAGGTCTGAAGGAGAAAATGAGACTGATGACTTTTCACAGCCTTTCCTCACTCAAATCCAATTCAACTACAAGTCATGTCATCATCCCCCTGATGTCTTGGTCCTCTTCAAGAATGAAGGGCAAACTGCACATATAACCAAGCTTGTAATGCTTTTGAAATCCAAGAACCCTCACTCTATCTCCTTCATATAGCTAATACGTTGCCATCTTGTTTCTTCCTCAGTAGCACTTCTTGCATCCATCCCCTTCTCTGCACTGACCTAGCCACCACCCCAATTCAGTTCATCACCTTCTACTTGAAATACTCTAATAGCTTTCTAGTCGGTCCCTCTGCTTCAAGTCTCTCCCCATTTCAAGTCATAGTCCATAGAGCTGCCAAAGTGATTTTCCTTGAGCACAGGTTTGTATTCAATGAACTCCAGTGGCTCCCTATTGCCTCTGAAGTAAAGTATGTATACATCTCTTTTAAAGTCCTTTGCAATATGATCTTTCTAGTCCCAATAATACAGGTTGAATTTGTGACACTACAGATTATCTCAGGTAGAGTGTGCAATGGAGGTTAGAATAAAACCAGCAGTATAGATGTCAAGATATTTTATAGGGACAAAATCTTATGACCTAGTAATATGTTCCATGGTCTTATACACCAAGTATGGGTTGCAAGAAAGGTAAAACGTTGTTTCTAAAAGTAGGTGACACATTTGATCTTATAAGTAGCATAGAAACTTGGTAAATATCTCCCATGACTTGATTATGACTCTAGAAGGAATATGCCTTATTTAAGTGAAATAAAATGTATTTTAAGGGGCTAGGAAATGGATTAATATTGCATATCAAGAAGATATACTCACATGAAGAAATGCAGGTACCTGACTGGGAATAAATAGTGGAGAGCATTTGAATTAAGTTTGAGGGAAGAGAAAAAAGAGATAGATTTCAGAGTGTATTACAAACCACCTGAACAAAAAGAGCAAATAGAAGAGATTAGGAAAATAGATCACAATTTTGGTGTAGAGCTGTGATATACTATTGATGGGGGACTTCAATTATCTAGGCATCTGTTGGAGCTCTCCCTCTGCCAAAAACGGAATAGCTGAATAATTCTTACTTGCCTTAATGATAATTTCATCCTTCAAAAGGTGGAAGAAGCAATACAGGATACTGTTATTCTGGATCTGAATCTTGTTAACATGGAAGAACTAGGTGCTGAAGTAGAAATGACTTCCTTGGGAAGAAATGACCATTCTAGCTTAGTATTTGTGATAGACAATAAAATGAAAGGTACAGACAATCAGGCATTCCCTCTAGATTTTGTGAGAAAAAAATCAAAGGGTCCAAAGAAAAAGTAGAGAATATCCTTTGGCCCAAAATTGTACAGGGAAACCCTTGAAATGTTGGAGAAACTCTCAAGAACAAATTTGAGAAAATATGGAAAGAAAAATTCTAATGAGGAAGAAAGGTATGAGTTGTCTCCCTAAACAAATGAGATCATACAAGTCTAAGCACTGACATGCTTACATTTTTTAAAAGATTCATGTAGAAAATAGAATCAAGGGTAAGTAATGAAAGATGGATACAGAATTCTAATACTTCATAGTGCAGGGAATGCTGAAGCTCAGAATAAGCTGAGGATTTCAGGACAGCAAGGATAGTAAGAATGTTTTTAAATTATATATAAGAAAATAGGATCAAAGAAAGTATGGGACTTCTCACTAAGGAGAATGGGAAGATTAAATAGGATTGTATGAATTTCAACTGAGGCAGAGAGTTAAATCAATGCCTAAATGTTAGGAATTTCCCTAACTAGGGGCTCTGAGGCATCATGATTGTAATATTAACTTTATATCTGTTGTTTTTGCTTATGGTTATATTGTCTATTTTCAAAGAGAACCAATGACATCATTGAGTGGTATCTTGACTTGTGTTAAAATTGGATTTAAGTGAGGCAGAGTTGCACAAAATTGTCACCTTTACTCTTTCTTCCACAATCATAGAAGTCCAGTGGCAAAGCAGAAGTCAAGATGACTGGGATGTACAGGATGATTTTGGTGTATTTGGTGTCTGGCCAAGTTCCATGTGTTCTATAGTGCCTGCTTCAACTGCTTTCATGGCCACTGGAATGAGTTTTTCCCCTTCACCCAATCTTTCCAAAAGAAGACTTCACATGCTTGGGGTAGACACTCCCTAACTCACCAATGAGTGTGAGGCCAGTTGCTTACCCTCAGCTAGGTTTAACCCATCTGTTGAGACAGTTTACTGGGGTCTGGCCACTGCATATTACAACTTCCTGGAGCCCAGATGAGAAATGAATGCCAGGTAGACACCAAATGTGGATGAGAAGCCCTGAAAAGGTCTCAGAATGCCCTTATAGTAGAGGTGCTAATCCTTGAATATTCCATATGCTCTTTCTGTTTCACAGAAAGTATGTATTATAGCAGAGGGGTTCAAGTGAAACTGAGGGTCATTAATACTGCCATACAAGATAAAAAAGTGAACACAGGGTATGGCTTATTAAAATTCTAGCAAGGGGGGAGGAGCCAAGATGGCAGAGTAGAAAGACTCACATATGCTAGCTCCGAATCCACAGCCCATAAATTTCCTGTAAAAAGAACTCCCCACAAATTCTGGAGCAGTGGAAGCCACACAGCAATGCAGTGGAGGAGATTTCTGTTCCAGAGAGCCCTGAAAAACCGGCACCAAAGGTCTGTCGCGCACCAGACAGCAGAGCCCAGCCTTGCCCTGGCCGCATGACCAGAGAGGAGTAGATCCGAGCAGGCTTCAGGGACAGAACCTCCGCTGGCCATGAAGGTCCCTCCATCCACAGGTGCTACAGGTCAGTGAGAGAGACGTCTGAGCTGGCCGAGAGGGGAGCAGGGTGTCTCCATAATTCAGGCCCCCTTGGGAGGCAGCAGCAGAGGCAGTGGCAGAGGCACCGGTGGGCAGAGGATCCCGGAGCAGACAGGACCTCAGATCCATTACTGAAGGTCTCCACATAAACCCCCTGAAGGAAATGAGCCTGGGAGGCAGCCCTGCCCCCACCTGAGCACCAGAACTTAAGCTCACATTGAATAGCAGCTGTGCCTGCTGCTGAAAGCCCTGAGGCTGGGAAGCAGCATTTGAATCCCAGACCCCAAGCACTAGCTGGGCAGATCTAGGCGGGGGTGGAGAAGAATCTCAGAAGTCAAGTAACTGGCTGGGAAAATACCTAGAAAAGGGAAAAAAATAAGACCATAGAAGGTTACTTTCTTGGTGAACAGATGTTTCCTCCTTTCTTTTCTGATGAGGAAGAACAATGCTTACTATCAGGGAAAGACATAGAAGCCAAGGCCTTTGTATCCCTAACATCTGAAACAGATATCCAATGGGCTCAGGCCATGGAAGAGCTCAAAAAGGATTTTGAAATTCAAGTTAGACAGGTGGAGGAAAAACTGGGAAGAGAAATGAGAGAGAGGCAAGAAAAGCATGAAAAATGGGTCAATACCTTGCAAAAGGAGATCCCAAAAAATGCTGAAGAAAATAACACCTTGAAAAATAGGCTCACTCAATTGGCAAAAGAGGTTCAAAAAGCCAATGAGAAGAAGAATGCTTTCAAAAGCAGAATTAGCCAAATGGAAAAAGAGGCTCAAAAGCTCACTGAAGAAAATAGTTCTCTCAAAATTAAAATGGAACAGATGGAGGCTAATGACTTTCTGAGAAACCAAGAAATCACAAAACAAAAGCAAAAGAATGAAAAAATGGAAGAGAATGTGAAATATCTCATTGGAAAAACAACTGACCTGGAAAATAGATCCAGGAGAGACAATTTAAAATTCTAGCAAGAAAGAGGGTAGGAAGGTGATGGTGACTAATAGAGGAAACCCCAAACGACCCCTCAGAGAGGAAACAGGAAAGACCTGGAAAGGATTCAACAAGCAAGAAGGAGAGAGAAGAAAGGACTCTGAATCAGCTAGCCAATTTTACCTTCCACAGTAACATGTTAGTCTTTTCCAGACTTGAATGTTAGCCTTAATCTCTGTAGTATCTCCTCTAGATCTGCAGACACTTTTCTCTTTCATCGTTTCTTTTCAATTCATAGTAATTTTGATTAGTTTCTCAGGAGTCCAATAAGATATATATTTACTAGCTCCTGCAAATGAAAATCAAGGAAGCTTAATAGCATTCTTTTTAAACTAGACTTCAAAACTGAAAATGAGATAGATTTCATAGTATAAACTGTATCAGTAACTTACCTTGGGCCTTAAGGTCTGAGAAGCCCAGTGTTTTTTGGTTTTGGTTTTGGTTTTTTTTTGCCGTGATTTGACATGTTAGTATACATAAGCTTATGTTCAAAAATTTCAAATTGGTCTGGAGAATTTCAGTCAACTCAGTGAAACTTTCAAATCAGTTGTTTGACTAAATCAGAAAATTCATTCAAAATGGCCCATCCCATAACTCCATGTGTTAATTACATAAGATTTCTATGAGCAAGCTAGGAAAGGGATTATATATTATTATTAGAGGGGGAAGTGATTAATGTTTTTAATATTTCAATACTTACAGAACTGATGATCATGATCGTAAAGGTTGGTAGAGATTATGATTATGAGACTGGTAGAGAACACAGACTTCTTCACCTTCTGACTTTATGACTCTTGGGATACAGCATACACAAATTGTTATGGTCTCCAACTTCATCACCTTATCAGCAATCTTGTAATGGGCCTCTCTGAATTTAAATAGGCTACTCTTCAGATGATATGAATACAGTCTGTCAATAATCCAGGCCTTTCCAATGTGGTGGGACTTGACATCACTTGAGTTCTATGAGATAAATTTCGAAATTCCAGCGTCATCTCTATGTCATGATGTAGTATCAAAGGAGGGTTTGAAGGACAATAATGTCTTTACTAACTACTCTGGAAGCAGGATGAAACAGAACGGAAGGAAAAAGTTAAGCCTTTATTATATGCACCAATCATGGATATACAGATACGTTTTTAAGCTCAACTTGACTGTTCTCTGGCTTTATCATTCTTTGAATGTAAGAGGTTATACCTCACTGCCTTCCTTTTTGTCAAGCATACCTTCTCGACCCTTATAAAAATGAAAGCCGATTTGTCATCTTACTGTACGCTGTACAACACAAGTAAAATGACATGAACACAGGCTCCACTTCTCTTGGAAATTATGACAAATCAGATAATACTAACATAGACCTATAAGTAAAGAACATGTCTATAACCAAAAAATAACAATAGACCAAGATCCCAACCCTTAAGAAGTCAGTAAGGTCCTACCAAATACTAGACCTTCCCAAAAGGCAAGTCGCTTAATTGCTCTCTACCTCAGTTTTCTTCAACTGTAAAAGTGGAATAAATAATGACACATTTCTCAGGATTTCTAAATCAAATGAGATAATAATTTTAAAGTGCTTAGCACAGTTTCTGGAATATCACAGGTATTTCCTTCCTTCCTTCCTTCCTTCCTTCCTTCCTTCCTTTCTTCCTTCCTTCCTTCCTTCCTTCCTTCCTTCCTTCCTTCCTTCCTTCCTTCCCTCCCTCCTTCCTTCCTTCCTTCCCTCCTTCCTTCCTTCCTTCCCTCCCTCCTTCCTTCCTTCCTTCCCTCCTTCCTTCCTTCCTTCCCTCCTTCCTTCCTTCCTTCCCTCCTTCCTTCCTTCCTTCCCTCCCTCCTTCCTTCCTTCCTTCCTTCCTTCCTTCCCCTCCTTCCTTCCTTCCTTCTTCCTTCCTTCCTTCCTTCCTTCCTTCCTTCCTTCCTTCCTTCCTTCCTTCGTAACTTCCTTCCTTCCTTCCTCTCTTCCTTAGTTCCTATAATTAATAATGTGCTCAGTGTTCCACAAGCCACAGTGAAACAATCATCATAAAAAATTAAAAAGCAACCAAACATCCCATCCCCGACATTATTAGTCTCCAGTTTTTCAACTGTGGAATTTTGAATAAACCACTTTACCATTCCAGTCCTCAGTTTCCTAATTTGTGAAATGGTTACCTGTGGAATTATGCTAGATGATAGCTGAGATCCCATTTGGCTCAAGGTTCTAAGAGTTTTCGAACTTCAAGGTATTCTACTCATTTGCTACTTCTAGTCCCTTAATCTTTTGTTTATAGTTCATTTGAAGGACTGGAGCTCTGGTTGGTTGACATTTTAAAATACATTGAAGGTATCAAAATAGAACATATTCTAGATCTGGGTAAGGAGGAAAGACTTTTTTACTACCCTTAAATACTTCATAATTTTGGTACAAGCAACTAGGACAAATCATCATGTAGGGTTTAATCTCCTTAGCTTGTGAGATTACTCCTACTGTATTACATTTGCCAATTTTATATAGGCAGATGCAGCTATTTGTTCGATGATCTGTCAAAACCCTTCCATGCAGGCAAAAACCATAAATACCATCTCCAATTTCTGTTTCAGCAACCAGTAAACCTCTAATGCAAAAATTTAATTTTGGAAGTTTGACCCTTTTCACATTACTTATTTTTAATTTTGGACCCAAATATTTATTGCAATATTTCTCAAGATTTATGAGTTCACAAAATGCAAGTATTTCAGAGGTCAGAATTTCAGAGGATCCTTGATTTTATTTTCTTTCTCACACTTCCTGACTAATGTGGCATAGGTTCTTTCATTATAGGATATTGGGTGATGAAAATTTGTACTAAATCAAAGTGCTTCAGGCTAACCAAGTAATTATTCATAGGCAAAATTCCCTTCTTCTATTAAAGGTACACAGCATATTTAGCGTGCTGTGGCAGAGAGAATGACAAAGGAACAGAAGGGACCATATGTCCAGGATTGGATTACCTTTGGAGTAATTGGGATTTGCCCAGTGGCCTATGTATATCCAGCTCATTTTGAATTCATTTACTCACTCCATTCATTTGTCATCATTCATTCATACAGTAAGCATTTATTAAGTACCTGCTAGGCATTGCAGGAGATACAATGAAAAATTAGATTTTCTCCTGCCCTCAAGGAACTTACATGAGAATTAACCTGGATTGCCTCAAAAAGACAATCTGAGCTTGCTTATGGCCAATGGGTATGGATAAGAATGCCAAGAAGGCAACAACAAAAAAAAGAAAGTCCATTTTTATTTGCCATTTTTAGTTTCAACATGAACTAAATTGCTTATTTCTCTTACTGAACTATTGTCATATATGATAATGAAGAAAGAATTGACTTTTTCATCAGAAAACTGGGATTTCATCTTAGCTTGGCATAGTGACTAGAACTATGCACTCATGGTCCAGAGGATCTAAGTTCAAGTTTCATCTCTTATGCTTATTAGCTCTATGATCACGGTCAAGGTCATGGATCTTGGATCTTCATGGATCTGTGATTTCTCTTCTTTAAAATGGGGTTAACGAAGGGTGTAGTATTTGGATTCACAAGGCCCGCTGTTTAACTCTTTTATCTCAGTTTCCTCATTTGAAGCTCTCTCTATATAAGGGACAGTGTAAACTCCTAAAGGATAGGAATTATTTTATTTTTGGCTTTGTCTTTCTAGTACCTGACAGGCTTTCACTATTTTTTCAGTCTTGACCTATAGTTTCTCCGGTGGAGGAATCCTCCCTGAGATCACTGGCCATTTATCTGCATTTGGTCTTAGAGAATGAGCTGGGGCACTAAGAGCTTTAATAATTTGCTCTAGGTCACACAACTAGTAAGGGTCAGAGATGAGACTTGAACCCAGGTCTTCCAGACTCTCGTTCTAGCATTTTGTTCATCATGCTAACCACTAAACATGAAAAGCAGCTATCATCAATTAATTCTATTTGAGGCAAATGGAGTGAAAAGTTCTTTCCTTCTCTAAATCTTTGGATCCTCCTGTTTACAAAGAACCCATTTGAATGTGCTGGCAGTGTTTAATGTGTTCTCTTTTTTTGCCTTTTTGAAGGCTTTTATTTTCTGCTCTATCCTCATTGATGTTATTTTAAATACATTGACACAGAACTATTGATATATTTAGGGTCTGTGCCTCATACTGACATATTTGAAAATAAACTCTTAATGCTTCCAATGATAACAAAAGTGATGACAACTAAAAGAATTAGTCAACAAGTTATTTGATTGGGCGCTTACTACTGCAGTCGTTTGAGGAGAGAGAGGAAAGACAGATTAGCTAGAGCTTCTCCATTCTAGAAGCCCTCACTCAGAAACATTGCTAGATATTTTGTTCCGGGACAACAGCCATGAAATGGGCCTTAAATAAGGGAGAGGGGTGAAAGGTAGATGGTAGGACTCCTTCATATGGGGAAACAACTTCCTGTTTTAATGAATTTCTTTGCTAACTAGGAGCTAGTTAAGCACCTCCTTGCCAGTTACAGAGATGATGGCAAAGGGGTAAACGGAAGGTCCACTGCCATTCTCCACCCACCCACTACAAAATCTTCACACTTTCTTTGCACTCATCACTATTTCTTTGCAATGATAATGAATGAATTCTAAGAGAAATATCTGAATGTGAAAAACCAACAAATCTGAATGTGTGTGAAGCAGTAGGAAGAGATGATAATGAATGAAAAACATTTACTAATCTTGTTCTAGGCTCTAGATATATAAAAATACAAAAACAAACCCTTGGTCTCAAGTAACTTAATAGGAAGAGATCACAATATAGCTAAGTGATAGCAAGTGCAGAGAGTTTAAGTCTAGGGGGTGTTTGGAATTATGAGTGGAACTACAGGACACTTGATTATCACATGCTTTCTAGTACCAGTGCTCCTTCTGGCAACTGTTCTTGTTTTGAATGCCTTTTGAGGGGGCCTAATTTGCTAAAGACATGGGGAATTATACTTCTTCCCTGGTTAAGAAGAGAGGAAACTAAAACTGAATCAGAATAGAATGGGGGAGTTTCAGAGACTTAAAAAAATCTCAGATAGAGGAGACATGGGATAGATACATGGATACATGGAGAGGGAGATGATGGGGCATCCTCACAGACACAAATAGACCAGCAATGCATCCGTGACATCAGCAGTGGTGACTGGTATTTCCTTTCCTCAAACCCATTTCTCTGGAGAGATTAGAAAGTTTAAAAGTAAAGGGGAAAACACCAAAAAAGACTTGAATTTTGTTTTTTTAATTTGTAGGCACTTGATCGGGTGACTGGATCCCAGAATGGATTGAAAACAGACATAGAGGAACTGACTTCCTTATTCCCTTCCTATTCTTTGCTTCATCCAGGTTTATAGCCTCTCTGTTCCTTTATTCTGTTAAAGACTGCATCTGATTGATCTAAACTTATTGCTCAAGAACACCTATGGTTGATCCTATACTTTGCATTTTCTTGACTCCCTTTGTTCCCTTTAGCAGGCCTCAGTAGAGTTCTAGGAGCCACACAGAAGAGACTGAGCTTTTCTAGCACAGGGCTGGGATCTCCAACCTCCAAGCCCTTCTTAAAGGGACTTTTTTCACTCTCTGAATGAAGAATCACAATGATGGAATCCTAATAGAGCCGCACCCAGTCCCATTATTCTAACTTCTTTATGGGACCCATTGAACAGCAGACATGTCCTGATTTAATGACACAATTTGGCTTTAACACATGCTAGACCTCCAGATTCAATACAGCCACCATCTCTAGCTAACTACAGTCCCCAAATTCAATTCACATATTTGAACAAGTGTGTCCTTGTACTCAACCACAATCACAACATCCATTTAGTCCAAGACAGGACCACAATCCCTAATTATCCATCTTGACCAGACAGGGCCACAATAGATAGCACAGCATGACCAGGATGCTTGACCACCAAAATATAGAAGAGATCCCTCCCCATTACCTAATCTCTTAACAAATCCCTCTTGCCTTTTTAATATTTATAATTTCCGTTGTGTAATTACCATTCTCACACTATAAAATTGCCTTGCTTTACTAAGCTGCTGGTTCCTTTTGGAATCTAAGTAGCTTCTGCGGGATATCAATCCTTAATAAATGTCTTTCCTTGGATTAGAGGTGGTCTGACTCTGAATTCTTTGAGACAGTGCCACCACAACATACCATGAAACCGAAATAACAAGTCATTCACATACTTCATGGCTATAATTCCAAGCACAGAATTACAATGAACTTGGGCCTTCAAATCTGCCCCATTGGACCACTAGCCTAATATGGTGTCCCCTAGGGTTACAGGAGGATTAATTTGATTACTGTGTGCAGAGCAAGAGGTGAAAAGCTAGAGATGGAGGGAAGGTTATGTGTGCACAGCAGGGCTGATGTCAAGATGCCCCAAGAGGCCCAAGTTTCCTGGTAAACGAGTGGAAGAAAAGTGAAGCGTGGTCTGTGTCTGGTTACAGTATGATCTGAGGCACAGACCACACACAGGAATGCCAAATGATCAGGCCGAGTTAGTGGGAGTAAGAGCTTAGAGGTGGTATCACTGACCCAGGGAGAATAGATGAGGACCTGCTTCTTGCATCTGCTATGTTTGGATAAAAGAGAGCAGAACATAGGCCATCACTTTCCCCTTTAGATTCCTTATGAAGTTTCATATACCACAAGACTTAGACAAAAGGGGGAAAGGATAAGACTCTTCTTAGTGATGATAGAGATGGGAGCTGATTTTGCTACTAGTATAACCCTCTCTGTTAAGTCCCACAGTGGGTGGAATGAGAACCTGTTTGGTTTACTTGGGAACCCAGTATGTCCTTTGGGTTTGGTCCACTTCCCCCACCACCTACCTAGTCTATTTATCTTCAACACAAGGGAAAGATCCCAGGTCAAGCCAGGTTAGTCCTAGAATGGACAAAGGGATGGATAGCCAAGAAACCATTCAAGCCTACTATTTGGTTATGGGACAACTCTGTGCTTTCTTTCACTCCTGCAATCAGGATGCACACCAAGAAGGAGATTTCAAGATGCATAGGCCACCTGCCATTCTGATTCTCATTCTCCTATTCCATTCCTCATTCTTAGGTTCAGCCTGACTTGAGTAGTTGGCCTACATTGTGACTTCTTTGGGCCTGTGAAGAAAAAAAGATACTAAATCTAGATCCAGACCACAGTGGAGGAGCAATGATTTTCTCTGACCTGGCTGTACTGTGGACCCACCAGGCATTAACAAGTGATATTAGTACAGTACAGAGCAGAGCAGGATATTGTAGGAAGGCAGAATCCTGTGTAATTTTCCTGTAGCTATATCATAGACACTCTACATATACCTATGGGTTGGGGATGAATTTTATCAAGAGTTTTCTAAATGGGGGCTATTTCTATTCTCATATCCCTTAGGGAAAAGGCACAATTGTTCCCATCCAAGTTAAAGCCCTGCTTTCAGTGGAGAAATATGACAAATAATGTTTTAGGTCTATAAAATATGTATAAAGATTTCATTCTAAGTCACTTGCTTAATAAATATTAAGATGTCCCCAGGTTCTTTAGAGGGGCTAAGGATTAAGAATAAGAAGCCCCATAAAATGGGACCAACACCTGTCCACAGCAAATTTTTACTAAGCTGCAAAATTTTAAGTGCCAGAAGTCCTAAATGCTTTAAATTTATAAATTTTAACTAACTCCTTCTCATTGCATCCCATCTTCCCATGGCTTGTTTCTGCCTTCTTGCAAGATTTTGATCTCTACTTTCTTAGCTACCAAGAGCCTGTAGAGTATAGACCCATACTTCATTGAGTATTCAGTCATTTTACTGTTACTGTATCGTTCTGCTTGGGAAATATGACTCTAAAATATAGTCTAACCAAGAACTTTGTAAAATGAGACATAATCTTGCTTTTTTCACTTATGTATTTGCCTCATGATGCAGAAAATAATGAATTGGAGAAAGTGTTTGATTTACCCTCTATCAGTAGAGCCTAAGAGGCAGGGAATTTTAACACCTGGCTGTGGACAGGGCTTTGAATGTGGTAAGGATGATCAAAAGGGAGGCTTGATTATTTTTGTGAGCCTTACTACTTGATTGCTTCATCCCCGGAATATTTTATCACTGAGTAGCTCCTCGAGAAGATGAAATGAAGGTAAAATGAGGTTGTAACTAGTCCCAGCCCATCTTCACTTCTCTCCTCTGTCTTTGACCACTTCCTTCAAATGCTTTTCAGCCATTTTGTAAACCATATCAGAGAATCTTACCCAGAATGAAATTGTGTCTTGGATCCCCACTATCCTGACTAGAAAGTGCCTCTCTCTCATGACTATTTCAGGGAAGCCTCATCCATCCATCCTTCATTTTACTTTACCCATCCCTCCCATTTCTGAAACTATGAATCACAATTAAGTTAAGTCTCACAACTTCCTTAAGGCCCTATTCACCATCTTTCTAACTTTTCAACCCAAGCTCCATCTTCTGCAATCTCTCATCAGGATGTTTTGTTTTCTCCATTGGAATCTAAGTTCTTTAAGGCTTTTGTATTAATATCCCCAGCATTTAATGTGTTAAATAGTCACCTAGTGTTAAATAAATTATTTTTCATTCAGTCATTTGAGTCTATTCAAGAGGATCTCAACTATTGAATTACCAAAAAATCTTCATGATAAGACTTGCCAACCTTCAGAGTGCAGTCTAAAAAAGACAAACAGAATTAGGTTGCATTCATTTCTCTCAAAGCAGGCAGCATGTGTCCATGCATAGAGATTTAATTTAAAACTGAGCTCCCTTTGAGGTTAGGGTACACAGCTTATATACCCTTTCAACAGAGGCTGATATCATGCCATCATCATTTCACCACTGGACAGAGAAAATATCTCTATACAAGACCACTCCCAGACATAGGAGACCACTTCCAGTGCTGTGCTATTTAGACAAAAGAATTGGTCTCTACTGAAGCTTGACTAGAACAGAAGGGGCT
The DNA here is from genome assembly GCA_023548195.1 of Bettongia penicillata ogilbyi. Lineage (NCBI taxonomy): Eukaryota > Metazoa > Chordata > Mammalia > Diprotodontia > Potoroidae > Bettongia > Bettongia penicillata. Next base: position 3,643,102 of record JAJHZJ010000127.1, read on the forward strand.
TCCCTGTTTTAGATTAAATTGCTTATAAACTTTTTGGGGGACTGACCAGGATAAGGAATGTCAATGCAATCTCATTATCAGTATTGTCCTTCTAAAGAAAAATGGAACTTTTGACTACATTTTTAAGTTAAGATTTTGGAAGAAGGAGATTAGGGGAAGCTCTGAATCTTAATATATTTGTTATTAATAATCAATTTTCACTTTCCCCCATCCGATTCTAATGAGAGGCATAGCCTCCTTGATGAATCACTAACTGAAATGGCCAACACTTCATCAAGGGTTTTGGGACTTATGATCTGAAAGGGTAAAAGAGGAGAAATTGATCAATGCTTTGACAAAACCAAAGGAGGGAGACCCCTTTGATAAGTAGACCTTTATTAGCAACCATATCAGCACACAGGGTGGGCTGCTAGCACAGGTTCTTTGATCTGCTTTTCTAAAGGAAAGACATCTTCAAAGGAGTCAATAACCTTACTTTAATTAACATATATAAATAATTCACTAGTTCAGGGAAAAGGTCAGCACCCTGAAAGTGGAGAAAATACAATCAGAAAAACAGAGAAATTAAGACAGAGATCCAATAGACAGGACTCCAACTGTCTTAATAATCTTACTAAACACTTAAACATTTACATACATCATCAGCTTGGGAAAGCAGCAACATTTGAGTAGCTGAAGGCCTCTACAACTTCCCAGAGTCCCATCCAGGAAATACAAAGGTCTTTCTCATGAGTGAGCCCCCAAAACAAAATACTAGCCTTATATAACAAAGCCCCTGATTGGTTCAGAACCAGAAGGCACAAAATTTATGCAACTCAGCATATCTGTGAATCATCAAGGTTCAAAAGAGATTAATCCTTCAGATATTTACAATAGCATGAGCCTAGGAAACTGAACTCCAGAAAAATAAAAAAAAAAAAATCCCACTTTGCATAAGCTTACAAGACCTTACATATGAAAAATGCAAAGGGAAGAAGTAAATATTGAATAAAGTTGTCAATTTAAGGCACAGAAGTCTCATCTTATACACCTGTCTGTTTCTTGGGAACACCATCTGATGAAGTTCTCTGGTCTGAGTATGGTCTAAACAGTTTCCATTTGACTTTTACACCAGGGAATGTATGTTTTTAGGTTGTCCAATTGTCATATTGATATATCTAAGAAACTGAAAACCAGAAAAATTAGAACCCAGCTTTTGTATTTTGCATTATTCATTGCCCCATTAGGAGGATGAGATTCCATTAAGGAATTAATAACAGAACACTTTTTATCAGAAGATAGACTCTGATACATAAATGAATTAATTTGAAAGTTGTCAAATTTAACTCCATTTGTAACAAATAATTCAGGGATGGTATACATAAAAACAATCAGTAATCAGCTTTAAAACAGTGCACATCAGTAAGTTGTTTATAATAAAACATTTTCAACTTCTAGCCATGTTCAAATAATTAACCCTCAATAAAAATAGATTTTTTAAAGGCATTTACAAGATCTAAGTCATTCTTCTTCTGAGATAACTAACAGCAACAGAACTGAGATAGTTATGACATTAATTAATAACAGAATCATATCCAGGTTTCATAAGTACTCGACCTAATTATCCCCATGCCATTATGAAAAACTAACTGTCCCTAACTTACACAGGAATATATAACTAGTAATGTATGCCAGAGCTTAATACTTATTTAGTTGTTTGGAATATTGAAAGGACTCAATTTAATACCTGCATATATAGTAATTCAGATATGTTCCAGTAGTAACTTTAAAGATAAAGTCAACATTGTGTTCATACTGATCATGTCACATGATTATAGAAATCTGTCATCAAAAGGAATAATGCTTCCCTAACTTCATGTCAGTTCTAGGTAAAAGTTATGTAGATGACCAATTGCCTCACTACCAATCTCAGCCAGATGGGATCTTTTTGAATTCATTTGACATTTTGGGGAAATTGAGTCAGGAGAATCCTACCTCAACTCATGCAGATAGTCGTTCCCTCAGCTTTTCCCATGAGAACATTCCATGCAGTTCAAGGATGTTAAATCTCATAGGGTTACTGGTACCATCAAGCACTGACTCAACAGCATTCCTTAGTGATCATACCTGGAGTCAGACTCAGAATAATATCAATTAATAATCCCATAAAATCTTGAAGAGCAAATTCCAATAATCAGAACTTGAGGTGGGTTCAGTCCTCAAGGATCACACACCCTACATAATAAAAGCATTGCATATAATCCCACATTGGGAACAGAAAGGGATTCATCACTGAAAAATACTACTGCTCTCATAATTCCTTTAAACAGTGGAAACATCTTTAAGGTGAGCCTTAAGTAGTTTGCATACATTTCTACAAATGTTCTAATTCTTGATTAAATAATAAAAATAAGTAAAAGCAGATTTCCCATAAAGAAAACACAAGGTAGTTCATAAATTACTACTCTTTATTAACATTGCTATCTATATGGAAATCCTATTCCTTAAAATAAAAACAAAAGAGGTTCCTGACTTTTACCTAGCAATTTAATAGATCTACATTTTTGTTTCTCAAGCTTGTTTACTCTTCTGTGTGTGATACTTCAGGAATTGAAGCTCATTACATATGACAAGTTCAAATACAAATTTTAACTCAGGCTTAGGTCATAAAATGCCTAAGAAAAACTGCAAGGTCTTTTTCACTTATAACTCATTATAATAATTTAGATGCTTTACTATTAATACCTAGCTTTAGATCTCTAATGTTGCTTTCATTGAGCTGCTAATTCTAACTCTTATCTCTCTGAAAACAACCATTTAAGGCCAGTCCAAGGTCACAACAAACATAAGAATGAAACTCGGAATTTTACAGTAGTTCTGGACATAACTGTTAGCAATATCAAATTAGTACAACTGATTAGCTTGCAAATGAAGGTTCAGTAGGCCTTCTAAAAAACACACTATTTTTTTTTTTTTACAAATCATTTCTTTGTAGAGTGTGGAGCCAAGATGGTGGAGTCAAGGCAGGGACTCACCTGAACTTTCTCCCAAGTCCCTCAAAATACCTGAAAAAATGACTGTAAACAAATTCTAGGACAGCAGAACCCAAAAAAAGACAAAGTAAAACAAATTTCCAGCCCAGAACAATCTGGAGGGTTGACAGGAAAAGTATATTGCACCAGGCCAATAGAGGAGCACAGTCTAGCCCAGGTCACGCCATTATAGGTTGGGCCCCAGAAAACTGAGAGCAAGCCTCAGGGAAATGAATAGCTGGCAGCAGTGGTGGTTTCCAGACTTCTTAACCCACCAGACTTCTTAACAGGCACCAAAGTCAACTGAGAAGGTCAGCAGGAAAGGTCTGTTCAGGGTAGACCATGCTAGCACAGACCCAGCCTGAGCAAACCAGGGGCAGGCCTCAGGAGTGACTGAATCAGCAGTGGTATTGACAGCAATAGTGGCTGCTTCTGGAGCTCTCAGCCCATAGAGGATTAGGGGATCAAACAGAAAGAGATTTCAGGGGTCTCTTTGCTAGCACTGAGTCAGGACTCTGTTGCTTTGCCAATATTTGGATCTAGGTTGCAGCCCTGGGTGGCAGTCCTGGGGTGCAGAGGAACACTAACATAGCACAGCCTACAGCAGCAGTGGAGAGGGAACCCTCCTCACAATTCCAGGGCAGACAAAAGTATTTGTGTTTGTTCATAGACCAGAGCACAGGCCATGAGAGGAGTAAACAACTCGACTTAGATCACACCACCTTGGAAGGACTTACAGGTTCCTAGAAGTATCTGAAAAAGCTGCACAAAATCCCTGAAACGCAACAATTTGCCCTCCACACAAAAAACTGAACCCTACTTTAACAAAGAGTTAAAAATTCAAGTAATGGGCTGTGGAAATGAGTAAATAATGGGAAAAAAACACCATTGGCTATAAAAATTACTTTGGTGAAAAAGAAGATCAAAACACACACTCATAAAAAGACAACAAAGTCAAAGGTTTTGCATTCAAAGCCTCCAAGAAATTATGAATTGGTCTCCTGTTTAAAAAATCTAGGAGAGAAAATTTGAAAATTATTGGACTACCTGAAAGCCATGATCAAAGAAAGAACCTAGATATCATCTTTCAAGAACTTATCAAGGAAAACGACCTTGATATAACAGAGGGTAAAATAGAAATTGAAAGAATCCACCACTCACTTCCTGAAAGAGATGCCAAAATAAAAACTCCCAGGAATATTATAGCCACATTGCAGAGGTCCCAGGTCAAAGAGAAAACACTGCAAGCGGCCAGAAGAACAATTCAAGTATTGTGGAGCCACAATCAGGATAATGTGAGATTTAGCAGCTTACACAGTAAAATATTGGGGAGGAAGGACTTCTGGGAGCCCAAATGTTGGAGTAAAATGTAAGCTGCTTTCACTTTCCCTTATCAGCCTCTAAAAACCCAGAAAATATTACCTGAGGAAAAACCCTAGAGCAGCTGAGCCCCAAGACAGATAGAATATAGCAGTCTTGTAGTATGGGAAACTTGGGAGATTAACATGAAATTTGCTCTTGCTCTGGTGGAAGGTAGGCAGTACAGTAGAAGAGGCATCCCTATAAGCCAGCTGCAAACCACACCTCAGCAAAAAATGGGAAGATCCTGAGGCACAGGCTGGTAGAACAGGCAAGTGTGAATACCAGTACTCCCCAAGTGCATTGGCACTGGCAGGGGAACCAGTAGATTCCAGCTTGGAATGCCACTATATGCACGAATGGGCAGCCTTCCTCAAGCAATCAAACCTCCCTGTGGTTCAGCACAATTCCAGAAAGCATAATCCCAGGAGGCACCCTCCAGCAGCCAAATCTTCTAATGCTTCAAAGTAGCTTGGGTAAGCAGGTGTTCTCTACAGACCAGACCCTTCACCCCCACCCCAAGAGATTCAATGTTACTGCTAACCTCAGTTCAGCACCAGGTAAGCTGAATCACACCTGTTACCAGGTTAGTTTAAAATGTGCTGGGTTATAATATCCAAAGACTCTACATTGTGCAAAGAGACCCAAGGAATTTGATTTAATGCTGACAGGATGTGGCCAGTTTCTCCAGGTAAAAACCTCCTGAGCTTTCAGTTACTTAAATAGTAATTAAATAATTTAAAAGTACAAGGAAACATTTTAAGATTTTACATATTAATCATAAATAACCAATATATTTACCATAGCCAATATTTATGTAGTGTTGGATTTGATAAGGCCTTCTTACAGATTTATCCTGAAAGGCAGGTGGACATGATTAAACAGATGATTATTTAACCTTACTCTTGGGCTATAGCTGGTAAGAGATTGATTTCTAAAAATCTTTTCTTTTACAATGTCTGCTTCTGAACTGAAGCCAAATCACTGCACTATACCTACCTCCCATGGGGCTAAATCTTTAAATCTTAAAATAATGATGCCATAATGCAGTTGTTTATCTGCTACTGGTTATTATTTTCTTCATATTAGTCTAACAATTAAATCCATAACCCAAAATAATTAAAGAGTTCACATTTCTAACAATATTTTGTCAACCTCCAGAATCTGCTAAGACGCTTTCAGTGGTTCTACAACTTCGATTATCTAACATTATTTTTGCAGCACCAAGTTGGCCAGTGGTGGACTACCCCCCAAAAAGTCTTATCAGCTTTTCCTCTTATCTTATAACCTAATCTCACATGGAAAGCCTATGGTGGGAGTTGGTAAAATCAATAAATGTTCCCCAGTGCTCTCTCTAATTACAGTCTTTCGAATATTTTTTGACTGGCTGCATTTTTAGGACAAACATTACAGAGACATTTTACAAACGGAGACATGGAAAGAAAAATGACAAAACAGACACAAATAGCAAAAGATGCAAATCTAATTTTCTTGGGGTTTTTTTAGGCTTTAATTTGTTTTTAAGATAATTTAGATCCCCAGTGATAAATGGTCAAAGGATATGAACAAGCAATTTTCAGGGGAAAAAATCAAAGATATCTATAATCATATGAAAAAGTGCTCTAAATCACTATTGATTAGAGAGATGCAAATCAAAACCACTCTGAGGTACCACATCACACCTGTAAGATTGGCAAACATGACAGAACAAGAAAATGATAAATGCTGGAGAGGATGTGGGAGAGTTGGAACACTAATTCATTGTTGGTGGAGCTGTGAGATCATCCAACCCTTCTGGAGAACGGTTTGGAACTATGCCCAAAGGGCTACAAAAATGTGCATACCCTTTGACCCAGAAATATCGCTACTAGGACTGTATCCCCAAGAGATTATAAAAATGGGAAAGGGTCCCACGTGTACAAAAGTATTTATAGCAGCACTCTTTGTGGTAGCCAAAAACTGGAAGTCAAGGGGATGCCCATCAATTGGGGAATGGCTGAATAAATTATGGTATATGAATGTAATGGAGTACTATTGTGCCGTAAGAAATGATGAACAAGAAGACTTCAGGGAGGCCTGGAAGGACTTATATGACCTGATGCTGAGTGAAAGGAGCAGAACCAGGAGAACTTTGTGCACAGCAACGACCACAGTGTGCCAGAGTTTTTTTCTGGTAGACTTGGAACTTTGTAATAACACAAGAACTTACTGAGAAAAAAAAAAAATCCTAATGTCGGTCTTCTAAGGCAAAATGCCTTCCACACTCAGAGAAAAAAATATGGAAGTCATTCGCAGAATGTAGCAGATCATGTCTGTGTGTGGGTGGGTTTCAGTGTATCATGTTTTGATTTGTTATATGATTTCTTCCATCTATTTTAGTTCGACTACATAGCATGACTATAGTGAAAATGTGCTCAATAGGAAAGTATATGTAGAACCTATACAGAATTGTATGCTGTCATGGGGAGGGAGGGGGTAGTGGAAGAAGGGTGGGGGGGGGATAAAATCTTAACTTTAAGGAAATTATTGTAAAACATTAAAAAAAATAATATAAAAAAAAAGATAATTTAGACCAGTCAAAATTCAGGGCTGTCTTTAGCTAACTGACCCAGGACTGTCAAGTATCTTTACAACAGTGCCGGCCACATATGTGGTTGCTAGAATGACTCACCATGACCTAATTGCAGAGGATATCCATTTACCTTTCAAAAGACCTATGCAAGTGGTCTTCAACCCCAGTTACAGCTCAGAGAAAAAAATTCAGACTGGACCATACAGGCAGGAGTCTGATGATAGGAGCAAGGGATAGAGAATGACTCATCAGGGCCAGAACTTTTAGGATAATAAGTCCTGGGTGCCTAGTCCCAGCACTGCCATTGTCCTGGGAAGGGTTCAGTCTCTTGTCACTTATCCTATTCAAGTTATTATCATAATGTCCTTCTGAAGAAAATTCGACTTTTGACTGACTTTAATTAAGGATTTTGGAAGAAGGAGGTTGGGTGAAACTTTGAATATCCAAGATACTGCCTATTAATAATCATGTTTCACAGGCTAAGCAGTTTGGTTCTGTCACTGGTGAGTTAGATGTGAACTAGGAGCAAGTGATATAATTAATTTCTTGCCAATACTATTTCTCTGTATAGAGAGAAAGTGGTGGAGTAGGTTATCTCTACAATCTTTCTCTGTCTATTGAATTATATTTAGATTTTTTAAAATAATATAATAGCAAGGTTCTAACATAATAATTTTTGCTTATTTATAAAAGACAAAGCAGACAAAAAACTAATGCAGTTAGTGGCTTAGGATTAGACCTATAACAATGGACACAGAAAGAATGTGAAGGAAATGAAGGAATACCTTCTACCAATATAATTTGGCACTTTCTCTGAAACTTAATATTTTAGAGTCACCTAGGGTCTTAAAAGATTAATTAAGTGATTTACCAAGGAGTATATATCCAGTAGGAGTCAAAGATTGGACTTGAACCCAGATTTCCTCATTCCACAACCAGCTCTGTATCCATTATTGCACATTGCCTCCCATGACAACCTTATGATACATTAATTGAAATGCAATGTCTGATAGCATGAAGGTCTTTGTCCCACGGTAATATGAGCTGGTCAACACACCTTAAAGCCTTGGGTTCAGTTATAGGTACAGTTTTTTGAAGGAAGCTGAAAAAATTGAAGGCGGAGAAGGAAGTCCAGAGTTGTTCTGAATCTTGAAATCATGTCATGATAAACATAAATGACTCAGGAGAGACATGGCTGCCATCTTTAAATTTTGAAGAACAAGTGATGGAAGACTGCACTTATTTTTGTTGGTTCCAGAAGACAGAAGTAGAACATATTGGGCGAAACTGACATGGAGACAAATTATAACTCAATATAATAACGAATGTTATATCAATTAGATCTCTTCACGAATTGAGTGGTAAGATTTGAAAAATGTTAAATGCTCTGTAATTGGATATAGTTAAGCAAAGGCTGATAATCTTAAGATCATAGACTGAGAAGTAAAAAGAATCTTGAATATGATCCTGGCCCCCTCATTTTAGAGAGGAGGAACTAAGCGATTCAGAGAAGTTAAAATACTTGCCCAGTGCCACACAGATAAGTATGTGGCAGAGCTGGGGCTTGGATGATACATGGATAGGTAGCAGTCAGAGCTGAGGCTTGAACTCATGCCTCCTGACTCCAAATCCTACATTTTCTCCACTATCCTATGTTGTCTGTCAGGGTTGTTGTTTAGAATATTCAGATTAGATGACCCAACATTCAGGGGTTCTTAAAATTTTTCCACTCATGACCTCTAATCAGTGCTTCTTAAACAGTAAATTAATGGGTTGAACTCCAAAGGTCTCTTGTAACTCTAAATCTATAATCATGTACTCTTTCCAATCCAATGACTATATCAAGAATAAACAACTGACTTGCAAATTCTTACTAAAAACTATTGTAGAATTAGGAAACATCACTGAAAGTGAGTCCAAATAATGTTCTTTCAATGGCGTTGGTGAAATAATTGGATTCAAGTTCATCCATTTCTATCTCCTCTAAAGCTGAGAAAACAGAGTAAAGTACAAAAAAGGGTGTGTGTGTATTTCTCAAGGTTATACAATTGGTAAAGAAGAGAAATGGGATTTAAATCCAGGTCCTCTTAACCCAATTTCAGTGCTCATTTTATTGTACCATACTTGGTCTTCCATTTCAAAGCACTTATATAACTCTGAAAAATCTCTCCATTCTTTCTTCTTTCCTTTTCTTTTAATTGCTTCAAAATGGCAGATGGGTGGTCAGGATTGAGGGGCATGCTTACAGATAGAGAACCAGAACTTTTCTTATCCTTCACTCCAGAGCCGATAAGCAAAGAACAACTGGCCCTAATGATGCATTTCTGAATCATCAAGTACGACAATCAATAAGTGACCTTTTCATATTCATCATTGGAGAAGAAATACTATTTCCCTGTGTTAGTCATGAAATAATTAAAAGAACATTTCTCTCTTCAACTATTTTCAATAGTGAGATTAGGTGTGTGCTCTGAAAGCAAGATTTTGAGGTAGAATCATAGCTAAACAGAACTATGTCTCAGGCAGATTCATTTATGGTAAGGGAGAAATGTAGAGCGTATCACCCAATGACGGTTAGGGATGTACACTGACACAAAAGATAGCATGACTATTTTTGATCCCAGGATACAAAGGAGGGAATGGGAGAGACATTTTAAGATTTGGCCAATTCATTCCCAAGAGTTCTTAACCTTGAGTCCATGAACTTGTTTTTTTTCTTTTCCAAAATAATAGTGAATTAATTATTTTTTTGTTTTCGATGTTCACTTCCATAAGATTTTGAGTTTAAAATTTTCTCCTCCTCCCCCCTCCCCAAGGTGGCATGCAATCTGACATAGGCTCTACCTATACATTCATATTTAAATATATTTTTACATTAGTCATGATGTAAAGAAGAGTTAGAACTAATGGGAAGAACCACAAGAAAGAAGAAACAAAACAAAACAACAAAAGAAAAAGAGAGCAAATAGTATGCTTCCATCTGCATTCAGGCTCCAACATTCTTTCTCTCAATGTTGATAGCATTTTCCATCTGTGTATTCTGGAGTTGTCATAGATCCTTACATTGCTGAGAATAATTAAGTCTATCAAAGTCAGTCATCTACACAATGTAACTGTTACTGTGTACAATGTTTTCCTGGTTCTTCTCACTTTGGTCAGCATCAGTTCATATAAGGTTTTACAAGTTTTTCCGAAATCCATCTGCTCATCATTTCTTATAGCACAATAGTATTACATTACATTCACATACCATAACTTGTTCAGCCATTCCTCAACTGATAGATATTCTCTTAATTTCCAATTGTTAGCCACCACAAAAAGAGCTGCTATAAATACTTTTGTACATATGGGCCTTTTTACCATTTTTCTGGTCTCTTATAGATATAGATCTAGAAGTATGTAAGGCCAAGTAAAGTATGATCTTTTACTGCTTTTGTTTTAGTATAATCAAGTGCCTCTGATTGAATCTTGCCTTTATCCACCAAGAGTCTTTACTAGGAGTAAAGTACAGAAGCAAGAGTTTCTTTAACTAGAAACAATATACGTATTTGCATTGTTAATGTGATTAAAAATCTCCCCACCCCCCTCCCATTAATGGGCCTGCCCATGAGGAGGTTTGATTAGGGAAAGTTTGTAGGAAGACTCACACCTTTTGTTAATGAGACAAATGGGATGCCCTCTTGCTCTAAAAATGGTATAAATGCTCTGAGGGTGAGGTTTTATTTTGGGGCTTCATTTTTGGAAAAAGTTTGTATGCCAGATGAGGCTCTGGGAAGTCACTAAGCAGCCCCCTGGCTTTGAAAACCCAGATTTTGGTGCTTCCATCTCTGCCTATGGTCAGACAGTTGGACCTGTTGATTTCTGATATATGTATTGCCTATGTCAGACACTTTGGAAATACTGTCTTTTGATTTCCTGAACCAAATGAATGATATATGTGCTTGATGGAAGGAGATTGTTAACCCCTCAAAAGTTGCCTTTCCTCTTAGAAAAGCAGATTAAAGAACTTATGATAGCAGGCTCCCCTGTGTATGTTGGAGTCCTTACTGATACAAAATGGTATTAGAGTCAAAGGGTATGCATCGTTTTATAGCCCTTTGGACATATAAACTTTTTAAAAAATGTTTTAATAAGTGAATTTCATAATTGGGTTTTGGGGGTAGTTTTATGTATTTAAAACATTGCCCTGAGAAGGACTTCATAGATTTTTTCAGACTGACCAAGGGATCCAGTGAGGTCTCAAGGGTGCTGGGAACCCTACAATGTCAGGGTACAGGACAGCATCACCTAGAATGAAACCTCCATCCAACCAAGTGGAAGAGTTTATTGTGACATCAATAGACTCCTTAGGGAACTTGCAACTTTATGGGGGTGATGCTAAAGCTTATATGGAAAAAGGATAGCAGCTTAAAGGAGGGGGAGCAGTTCTTTAAGGGAGACAGCTGCTCCTTGAGAGAGCTCCCCCATGGGAGACTGCCCCACTAAAGGAGTTGGTCACTTAAGGGAGATGCTGCCTTATGGGTGGTGGCAGTCCCATAAAGGAGGTAGCCTCACAAAAGAGAGTCCCCCCCCGCCCAAAGGGAGGTAGTCAGGAGAAGCTAGCCATTACTATAGAGGAAAACTTACTGTGACTGGGGAGATGAGGTAAACAGGGATATGGAGGAAAGAATGGGGAGGTATAGTTCAGAGTTTGAAGTGTATCTAGGCACATCCAGGGCAGAGATGTGGAGGCTCCTCCTGTTAGTTTTGGTATTTCATTGACCAGCCTATTGGAATTTCATTGTCTGTTAAAGTGACTTTAAAGGATATTTGAGATAAAGGGCTTCTCACTGACTAGTCTATTTGAATCTCATCCAATCCACTATATAAAAAGTTTAAGAACCCCTTGATCATCAGATTATAAGTGGAAGACACCTCAGAAGCCAGCTTTCTCACTCTGAAGATGAAGAAACTGAAACCCAGGGAGGTTAAGTGATTTTCCCAAGATCACACAGGTAATAAGCAGCAGGAGGGGAAAGGGAACTTGTGCTGCAGTTGGTGTTCATGTCCTGTGCCTCCTGAGGATTTGGAGATAAGGTGTGGAGACAAAGTCCTAGACAAGAAGTTTACTTACTGAGAAGAAACACATTCTACTACTTTTCTCCACCCCCATTCCCATGTTCCTACTTATCCCTATGTTCCTACCAGAGAGCAAAGTTTCCATTAATTTCATCCCCTATCCCCTAACCTCACCTTGCTGATTGGAGTTCAACATTCAGAAAGAGATAAGTAAAGCATTTCAAAAATGCCTTGAACTCCTCATTCACTAAGAACATTGGTTACCACACTTATGTTTCATGGTGCAAAGATCAGACGTAGTTTCCAAGTTTGTTATTCTAGTCGGATCCCTGTTTCTGACCACTACTGTGTGGCTTCAGAGGAAGCTTTCAGTGATGCAGAGAGGATTGCTGGAAAAGAAAGTTTCTGTTATTTTGGTCACCTCAAGGGTCTAGTGCAGAGGGAAAATAAATGACTTTCTATCTTAGAGATCTACCATGGAGGAGTTGAGAATCTAAAGGAGGGAAACACCTGGATGCCTTTTCTATGTATGGGGGCAGAGGCAAATATATGAAATATATATATATATATATATATATATATATATATATATATATATGTATATATATATGAAAAAACAAATTTAAAGAAATTGATTTCTAGGACATCTCAGCCCCAACAATATGAAAATTTTTTACTAGAAATAGAGCTCATTTTGTAAATTATGTCTTTACAGTCATGGAAATGTATGTTTTTGGAAATATTTTTAATTTTTTTTACTTGATCAGTTTTTAATTTTTCAGATAATTAAAAATAAATATATATTTTTTAGGCAGCTAGGTTGTGTGATGAATTGAGCCCTGGGTTTCAAGTCAAGATAACTTGAAATTCAATCGTGCCTCAGATACTAATTAGTTGTGTGACTCTGAGTAAGTCACTTACCTTCTTTCAGTCTCAGTTTCTTAATTCCTAAAATTCCTTCAGTGTTGTTGTAAGGACCAAATAGTAGAACATAAATAAAGCACTTTGCGAACCTTAGTAAATGATAGCAATTCTTTCTATTAGTATAGGATTTTTAACATCTTTATTTAAATGATAAAGCCTAGGGAATTGTGATTTGCCTACACAGGTGGTAGTTATGAAAGTAAGATTTGAATGGAAAATTCTAGTTATGACTTGCCCTGGTATTGAAGGACCTCCACAATCTGTCTTCCTCTTCCCTTTCTAGTTTTTTCCCTAACACCACTCTTCTTCATGCATTCTACATTCTAGCCAAAACTGGACTGATCAAGTTGTTCCAGAAATGAATTTTACCCTTCCTTACCTTGTGATTTGTCTTTCATGACCACCCCATTACTAGAAAGCATTACTTCTTCATACCCTTGATTGAAATCTCTTGCTTCTTTTGAGGGTCAGCTCAGATGCTACATCTGTGAAGCCTACCCTAATGTCCCAAGTGAAAATGATTTCTCCTTCCTTAAATTTCATATGGTATGATATTTTAAATTCATTGCAATTTAGGAGGGAGTAAATTCCAGGCATGGGACATATTATGTGAGCAAACAGGGAAAAAGAAGATAATGTATTAGAAACAACATAGAGGCCAGACTGGCTAGAGTATAGAGCAATGTGTGGAGCAATTTAAATCACAGGTGATTTCAGATTCAATACACCATTATTAGAAAAACGGAACTCTGGAGAATGCACAGTCATGATTCAGGGATGGGCTAGATCAGTCACAGAAATTACAGGTTGCTAAAGCAATCTAATTCTGTAAGTAAGAGATCATATTCTCCATGGACTCCCCAGTGACTGATCTTGATATCACTGAGAAGATTCTGTTGCTTTCTGAGACCAGCAGCTAAAAAGGGATGGTGCACTTCTGGCATTGTTTCCTAGCCATGGACTTCACTAATCTTCTGTTTGATTTAGCTTTAGTAAAAGTCAATAGTGGCTGGGAGAGTTGACTTAACTGATGTGGAGTGTGAATCCCTTATCAACTGTGTTAACAAAACTGAGTCCAGTCACCTAGTGAGTCTTTGAAGGGCCGTTTAAGAGGTTCTGAGGAATAGGTGAGACTGTGTAAAGCACCTAGTTCCTAGAATCATTCTGGTAATCCTATGACTTCATCAGTGCAGAAAGAGTGTTAGCTCCAGCCCTCTCCAAGATAGGAAAAATTATAGGATCATAGACATAAAGATGGAAGGGCCATTAGCAGACACTTAGATCTGCACCCTTTATTTCCCATTTTATAGATGAGCAAACAAATTAGAAGATGATGGGTAGCCCAGAGAGGAATGATCACTGCTCCCCTGTCCCATTTTCCCCTGCTATTAGAGATAATCGCAGAAGGGAGAATATCAGTGTATATATTAGTATGCCTGATAAACTGGAGAACAAAATTTCGGATAAACATACAGGGGAGGTGGTATATATCTCAATAGTAAGAGAAGAGGTGAAAACCATGAGTGATTAACATGCTTTCTGGGTGAGCAACTTTTAACAAGCTATTTCTAAACCTAGGTCAGTTGATTGTAAACTGTATTAAATGATTATAATACAAAATAATTCACATTCAGCATTCACTCATTACCATGTCCTGATTTTGTTTTTCCTTCAGCAGTGAAACATCTAATTCTATAATAATGAGTAATTTGAGTCTATCAATTATAAGCTGATAATAATCAGGTGTCATTTTTATTACCAAAACCCAACAATATTAGTTGAATAGTACATCAACTCAAGATTAAAGGCTTTAATTAAAACAAATAGATGAAAATAAATATACATGGATGTTGGCAACAAAAGACTTGATTTCCATTTGCCTTAGTTTTGTATATAGACTCCCTCCACCAGCCATCCCTTCATATGCCTTGAAGCACAGACACTGTATCCATCTTGGTGTATTTTGTACATTCCCAGTCATAGTGGGTTCCATTACCCTATCAGCTGTTCCATGATCCCCCAAAGTGCTGGTTGAAATATGACATGCCTAAATGTAAAATCCAATGAGCACTGTGGCAGAGGTTAATTACCCCCCAAACAAATCCATAATTGAACACAAAACCCATCAGAAAACATGGCCATACATATTAAGCAAACACATCATTAATAAATTGAAGAGAAAATGCCACTAGGGTTTTCAATAGGTCTGAAACTTTTCTTTCTTGTCAAAGAGTGGTATAGGATGGTAGCCCAAGAGGTAGTATACTTGCCACCCTTCCTATTGATTTCATAGATGTTAGGAACAGAGGATTCCAGGGAAATGACTCATGTTTACAAGATTATTCCTTTTTATCCATATTTAATAGTTTCTCTGTAGAGAACTCTGTTAGAGTCTGTTCCATTAAGGAAAGTTAGCTTTCTGAAAATTTGGGAAATTCATTATGAAAAACTAAGTCAAATATGAGAATATTTTCCCCTCAGATTTACATTATAATAAGAATCCAAGATGTCAAATTCATTAGGAAGTATGCGTGATCTGTGAGAAAACAAAAATATTAAACTTTCAGACTTCAAGGCGGCATGGAATCTTCCTATCAGTAGGGGTATTAATATATTTTGAAGTGATGAGAGGTCCTTAAAATACAGTTTTAAAAACAGACTTTGGCTTTATTCACTAGATATAAATATCATTTTTTCCCTTTTAAAACTTTGACTAGACCTGAAATTTCATACTTTTAGGGAGCTCCTGGCGAAGAAACTCATTCTACCAATGGAGATCAGCTCTTGCTCTGGAATTTCTAATCTGAGAGAGTAGCTTTATGGTTCTGAGAGATTAAGACATTTGACCAGGCTCTCCACAAACAGTAAGTGTCCCAGGCAAGACCTAAAACCAAATATTCCTGACCCTGAGGCCAGCTCTTTAGGCAGTATGTCATGCTACCTCTCATATAGAACATTAAGATTCATTGAAAAGGTTATAAGGAAGATATGGAAAGAGCTCTGGACTCAGAATCAAGAGAAATGTGTTCTAAACTCTACACATGACTCATAGTATAGTGTTAGCTGTATTATGTAATTTCATTGGGCCTCCTATTTCCTCATCTGTCAAATAATAATCTTCATTTATATAAAGCACTTCTAAGATTTATAAAATACTTTCTTCAGAACAACTCTGTGAGCAAGTGTCACTCGAATTACCCTCAATTTACAAATAAGAAAACTGAGGTTCATTAAAGAGACTTGCCTAGTTGGTAAATGCCTGAACCTAGGTCTTGTCCTTCTAAAACTTGTGCTCTTACCACTGTACTCAATGAGGTCTAAGGGTTCCCATCCAGCTCAAATATTCCATATGACTCCAAGTCATAAATTCAATAATTAAGCAACAGAAGGGATTTTTTTTTTAAACAACTCATTTACTAATTTGATTAAGCTAAAGTTTACCTAATTGGATTAGGGAAGGAGGACTGAGAAATGATCAAATGGCCCAAGTGGGTTGTGATTTTTAAGATGCTAATTATTTTAATGAGAAATTTAATAATGAAAAGGAAATACTTTAAGCATATCAACAACTCATGTTTAGTAGGGACACAATAGAGAACATTATAAATAAAGAAGTTTTATAATTGGGTGTCAATATGTATTTCAAAATCTCCCCACCCAGCATTTACCTCCCTGACTACACAGGCTGACCTGGTGGAATCAATTTGATATTCCTCATATTTGGAAAGAAAATATTTATGCTTCACTAAGATTTTGGTCTTTGACAGATTTTTGTTCCTGAAATAAAAATGAAATTTTACTTGCATGATTTTGTTTATGAAATGATTTTCAATATATCTCAGGATTCCTCTACTTTGCAATTACCACAGTTAAAATGCCTCAGAGTTTAGTTCTCACTACCATTGTGAATATTCAATAATGCCTCATTTATTCTGCATTATAAAGGAATGAACTGTTTTACATGAACATATTTTCCAGATAAATAACTGGAGTTTTTCATTTAAGGAAGTTCTGGTACTCCAACAGATGGACCTAGGATATCACCCATGTGATTATTCCCTTGGTGATATAGAACTTACTTGCCCAACTTATCCATATCTTCCCATAAATTCACCACAGGGTCTATGCCCAATATATTGAAGGATTTTCTTAGGTCCTCTTTTGAGAACACTAGAGGACACCTATTATACTTCTTTTTCTCTTGGTCATATATTATTGATGGTCATGCAAAAGATGATGATAGCCTTGACAGTACATTTTCTGTGTAACCGATTGTGTGTTAAAGGACCGGGGAAAGTAAGCAATAAGCATTTATATAGCACTCACTGTGTTCTGGGCACTGTACTAAACACTTGTTACAACTACTGAAGATCATTTGATCTTCACAACAATCCAGGGGAGAGGGGGTTGGCGGGTAATACTATTATTATCTCCATTTTACAGTTGAGGAAACTGAAGCAGAGCAAAAATAACTTCTTCAGGTTCATGCAGATAGTAAGGATATGTTGCCATACTTGAATTCAGACACTCCTCATTCCAGGCCCAGTGCTGTATCACCATGACATGGCCTACCAGTTGCCTCAGCTGAGCAGTTGCAATACATAGAAAAGTAAAAACAACCTCTACTCTCAAGGAGTTCATGTTTTAATGGATGAGAAAACATATGAACAGCTATATAAAAATAAGATCTAGATGGTATAAATTGGAGATAATCTCAGAGGGAAGATGTTTATATTAAGGGGAACTGGGGAAAGGTTCTTAAGAAGGTGGGAGTTTAGTTTGAGATTTGAAAAAATCTAGGAAGTTGAGAAGTACAGAATTCTAGCTATGGGGAGCGGTCAATGAAAATGCAAGGAGCAGGGAGATGGAGTGGTCTTTTTGTGTGTTTGTTCTGGGGAACATCAAAGAGCCCAATGTAGTTAAACTGAAAAATACATAGACAGCAATAATATATGTGATAAGAAAGATAGGAAGAGGCCAGGCTTTAAAAGTCAGGCAGAATTTTGCATTCAATTCCAGAGGAAATAGGAAGTCACAGGAATTTGTTGAATGGGTGTGAAGGCAACATGGTTGGACTTGCTCTTTAGGAAAAAAACAGTTTGAGGACTTAGTGGAGGATGGACTGGAGTGGAATGAGACTTGAGTCAGGGAAACTAACCAGAAGACTGTTGTAATAATAGGATGTGTCCAGGGAAGTGGTGGGTATGAGAAAAGTAGGCATAAAAGACAGATAATGGCAATATAGAAATGACAGGACTTGCCAGTAACTTGGATGTTGGGGAATGCAAGAAACGGTGAGAAGTTAAGTAATACACCAAGGTTGCCTGGGTGACTGCAAGAATAGTGATGTCCTTGATAGTAATAGGGAGTCTAGGAAGAGGGGAAGGTTTGGAGGAAAGATAATGAGTTCAGCTTTGGGCATGGTGAGTTTAAGATGTCTGCTGGACATCAGTTTACGATATTCAATACGCAGTTAGAGATGCAAGACTGAGAGTTAGGAGAGACGTGAGGAGTGGATAAATAAATCTGAAAGTCATCTGCATAGAGATAACTGAATCCAAAGAAACACTTGTGAATGCCAAGCAAAATAATATAGATAAGGAAGAAAGTCCTGGATAGAGAGTTAGGGGTCACTCCTAGTCAGCAAAGGAGAACTGGAGAAAAATTCAGAGAAGGAGACTGAGAAAGCACAGTTGAACAAGTTAGTTGACAATCAGGAGAGAACAGTGTCTTGAAAACCTAGAGAGAAAGGAATGTCAAGGAGAAGGTGATGACTGACCATGTCAAAAGCTTCAGTGAGGTCAAGAAGGAGGAGGACTGAGAACATAAGAGATCATTGGTAATTTTTGTGAGAGTAGTTTCAGTTGAAAGATGAGGTCAGAACCCAGACTATGGGGTTAAATAGAAAGTTAGAGAAAAGGAAATGAGGTACCCATTGTAGGCAGATGTAAGATGATAGCTAGCAAGGATCACATGAGGATTCTTATAGGACAAGAGAAATATGTGAGTTTTTGAAGGTATTACAAAATAGCCAGTAGACAGGGAAAGACCAAAGATTGGTGAGGGAGTAATGAAATTGGATCACTTGAGGATAGCATAGTGGAGAGAGCTCAAGGGTTGCAGTCAGGAAGACCTGAGTTTGTATCCTACCGCAAGCACTTACATAGATGTGTGACCCTGGGGAAGTCACTTAATTTCTGCTTGCCTTAATTTTCTCGTCTGTAAAAATGGGAAAAATAGTAACAAGACCTACCTCAAAGGGTTGTTGTGGGGATTATATGAGTTAACATATATAAAATGCTTTACCAAGCTTGAAGTGCCATATAAATGTTAATTATTACTATTGTCATTATTTATTATTGTCATTCTGTTGTCTCCCTTGATAGAACGTAGCTCTTTGTGATCAAGAACTGTTTCATTTTATCTTTGTAGTTTCAGGACCATATTCTTGGCACACAGAAAGCATTTGAGATGTTTGTTGATGGATTGAGTAATTAAAGACTTCAAGGTAGAAGTATCCTCCAGTTAAACTTTGAGAGGAGAGAATATTAGCCAACAGAGATGAAAAAAAAGCATTCTAAGCATGAGTCTGGTAAATATGATGAGGGATGGCATGTCAAATTGGGGGAACATCTAATAGACTAGCTTAGCTGGATATACAATGCTTCTAAAGAAGAATTTGTAAGATGATACTGGAATAGGTGATCTCTAAGGTATTAAGGATTTAGGGCATATCATTTCTCTCTGGCCAGGAGCATTTTTTTAACAGAAAACTTGAGTTCACAGCTGTTCTAGATGAATGAGAGTTCCAGAAATTGGAAAACTGCTTTAGCATCCTAACCAGCAATGGGTGATTTGTACTAAGCACATATGACATTCAATGGATTCATATCTTTTTGGAAGAAAACTTTTGCTTGCATCATAGAAAGCTATCAATTGGGATTCTAATAACTTACAATCTGTGATCATTCAGAAAAAGTGAAGCCTGAAAACAGACCGTTGCACTACATATGGGGAAGAAAAGATTTGACGAAACAAATTAATAGTTTAAACAGGATTTCAGTTCAGACCTTTAAACTGCCCAAGAGAACAAACTTCTTTAAAACATTTTAGAGGGGAGGAGCCAAGATGGCGGAGTAGAAAGACTCAGGTATGCTAGCTCTGAATCCACAGCCCATAAATTTCCTGTAAGAAGAACTCCCCACAAATTCTGGATCACTGCAAGGAGCGCAGAAACACAGTGGAAAAGATCTCCGTTCCAGAGAGCCCAGGAGAGCGGTCCCCAGGGGTCCATCACACCCCGGAAAGCAGAGCCCACCTCTGTGCTGCCCTGGCCACAGACACAGAGGAGCGGATCCGAGCAGGCTTCAGGGATGGAACCTCTGGTGGCCGGGAAGATCCCTCCTCCCACTGACACTACAGGTCAGTGAGAGAGACGTCTAGGCTGGCCGAGAGGGGAGCGGGGTGTCTCTGTGACTCGGGCCGCCTCGGGAGGCAGCTGCGGAGGGAGCAGCGGAGGCAGTGGCAGAGGCAGCGGCAGTGGCCTGGGACTCCCGGAGCAGAAGTTCAGGGCCATTACTGAAGGTCTCTGCATAAATCCCCTGAGGGAACTGAGCCTGGGAGGTGGCCCTGCCCCCACCCACTCCATTACTGAAGGTCTCTGCGTAAACCCCCTGAGGGAACTGAGCCTGGGAGGCAGCTCTGCCCCCACCCCGACACCAGAACTTAAGCTCACATTGAATAGCAGCCACACCTGCCTCGGATAGCACTGAGACTGGGAAGCAGCATTTGAATCTCAGACCCCAAGCACTAACTGGGCAGATCTAGGCAGGGGTGAAGAGGAATCTCAGAAGTCAAGTAACTGGCTGAGAAAATGCCCAGAAAAAGGAAGCAAAATAAGACCATAGAGAGCTACTTTATTGGGGAAGAGATGTTCCTTCCTCCTTTCATTACTGATGAAGAAGTACAATGCTTGCCATTGGGGAAAGATGTGGAGCTTGGGGGCTCTCTATCCGAGACATCCAAGGTGGATTTCCAGTGGGCTCAGGTCATGGAAGAGCTCAAAAAGGATTTTGAAAATCAAGTTAGACAGGTGGAGGAAAAACTGGGAAGAGAAATGAGAGAGATGCAAGAAAAGCATGACAAACGGGTCAATACCTTGGTAAAGGAGACTCAAAAAAATCCTGAAGAAAATAACACCTTGAAAAATAGGCTCACTCAATTGGCAAAAGAGATTCAAAAAGCCAATGAGGAGAAGAATGCTTTCAAAAGCAAAATTAGCCAAATAGAAAAAGAGGTTCAAAAGCTCACTGAAGAAAATAGTTCTCTCAAGATTAGAATGGAACAGATGGAGGCTAATGACTTTCTGAGAAACCAAGAAATCACAAACCAAAACCAAAAAAATGAAAAAATGGAACATAATGTGAAATATCTCATTGGAAAAACAACTGACCTGGAAAATAGATCCAGGAGAGACAATTTAAAAATTATGGGACTACCTAAAAGTCATGATCAAAACAAGAGCCTAGACATCATCTTGCATGAAATTATCAAGGAAAACTGCCCTGGGATTCTAGAACCAGAGGGCAAAATAAGTATTCAAGGAATCCATCGATCACCACCTGAAAGAGATCCAAAAAGAGAAACTCCTAGGAACATTGTGGCCAAATTCCAGAGTTTCCAGGTGAAGGAGAAAATATTGCAAGCAGTTAGAAAGAAACAATTCCAGTATTGTGGAAATACAATCAGTACAACACAAGATCTAGCAGCTTCTACATTAAGGGATCAAAGGGTGTGGAATAGGATATTCCAGAAGTCAAAGGAACTAGGACTAAAACCAAGAATCACCTACCCAGCAAAACTGAGTATAATACTTCAGGGGAAATTATGGTCTTTCAATGAAATAGAGGACTTTCAAGCATTCTTGATGAAAAGACCAGAGCTGAAAAGAAAATTTGACTTTCAAACACAAGAAGGAGAAGAAGCATGAAAAAGTAAACAGCAGAGAGAAGTCATAAGGGATTTACCAAAGGTGAACTGTTTACATTCCTCCATGGAAAGACAATATTTGTAACTCTTAAAACTTTTCAATATTTGGGTAGTTGGTGGGACCACACATAGATGTACACACACACACACACATGCACACACACATACACACATGCATGTACACACAGAGACAGAGAGCACAGAGTGAATTGAATAGGATGGGACCATATCTTAAAAGAAATTAAGGTAAATGGTGAGAGAGAAATGTAGTGGGAGGAGAGAGGGTGAAATGGAATGGGGTAAATTATTTCTCATTCAAGAGGCAAGCAGGAGACTTTTTAGAGGAGAGAAAAAGAGGAGAGCTGAGGAAAAAACATGAAGTTTACCCTCATCACATTCGACTAAAGGAAGGAGTAAAATGCACACTCATTTTGGTATGAAAACCTATCTTACAATACAGGAAAGTGGGGAAGAAGGAGATAATTAGGGAGGGAGGGATGATGGAAGGGAGGGCAATGGAAGAGGGAGCAATTTGAAGTCAACACTCTTGGGGAGGGACAGGATCAAAAGACAGAATAGAAACAATGGGGGGCAGGATAGGATGGAGGGAAATACAGTTAGTCTTACACAACACGACTATTATCAAAGTCATTTGCAAATCTACACAGATATGGCCTATATTGAATTGCCTGCCTTCCCATAGGGAATGGGTGGGGAGGGAGGGATGGGGAGAATTTGGAACTCAAAGTTTTAGGAACAACTGTTGAGCATTGTTCTTGCTACTAGGAAATAAGAAATACAGTTAATGGGGAATAGAAAGTCACCTGGCCCTACAGGACAAAAGAGTGGATGGGGACAAAAGAAGGGAGGGATGATAGAAGAGAGGGCAGATTGGTGATAGGGAAAATTAGAATGCTTGGAGTATTGGGGTGGGGGGAGGGGATAAAAGGGGAGAAAATTTGGAACCCAAAATTTTGTGAAAATGAATGTAAAAAGTTAAATAAATAAATAAATAAATTTTTAAAAAATGGAAAAAAAAACATTTTAGAAGTATCACTTACAAAGAATTGTGACAGATGATCTCTACGGTCCCTTGGAACTCTAAAATTCTGTGAATCTAAGAGATGTTGATGTGACTGTCCCCTCCTATTAATTTTTTTGTTTGTTTAGTCCTGGAGTAGATTTAAGAGATGGAAGTGGCCTACGAAATCATTTAGTCTAAGTTTTTCATTTTACAGATGATAAAACCACACTTAAGGGCCATGAAGAAAATGACTTTCCCAAGGTCAAATAGCTGGGCCTACAATAATTAGGGCCTAGAACCCATGCCTCCTTTGACCCTTGATTCTCAGTTTTCTTTCCTGTTGCCCACACTTCTCTTTGGAGAACGTCTGACGTCAAAACTTTAGGTATTCCTTCCACGGTTCCACACCCACAATACGTCAGTGGCTCGTCATCTTGTCTAATCCTTGTCCGTGTATTTGTATAAATCTTCCAAAAATGATCTAGAGAAGTTTCACTTCCAATAAATGAATCAACAATTATTTATTAAGTATCTACTATCATTTGACTTTGGGGAAATAAGAGGGGGAAAAGGAAGTCTGTCCTGAAGATTTCAGGGGCTATGAGGTCAGGGAGATAATATACAGAAGTTCAAAACAGTTAGGGATTGGACCTGTGATGTCATTGCTGCTGGGAACTTTTGAAAGGATGAGGAAACTCCCTCTACCCTTGCAGGGATGCCCCTTCTCTGCAAGTTTTAGGAAGTATGTAAAGCACTGACTAGGTGCAGTACCTTGGAATAGAACTGGCAGATGAAACAAATTAGGACTTGATTTGTTGTTTTTTTGATTGTATGTACTTAAGAAAGTGATAGAGAAAATGTTAAAAAAAAATGCAGATTAAACTGAAAATCGTGCCCTGCAGACCTTTCCCCTTGCCCCCACCCCAGTCAAAGAGCTGGTTATTAAACATTTACCAGCATACTCTTAGTCAGAAGTATATAAAATAAATGCAAGATAATTTTTGGGAAAGAGGGCACTGTCATCTGGAGAAGGTCAGAAAAGGCATTATGCTTCTGGGTCAATTGTTCATTTATCATTTTTAAAGTATCAATTAACATTCTTTCTTAGTCATTAATATCTTCAGTAGCTCTTATGCAGGGGAAATTAGTCTAGCTATCTACACTGGAAAAAATGTACATAAATAAAATACATTGTTCATATGGTGAGATACATGTAGACAGACAATACATCAAATTAGTGTAGTGTATATGTATTTTTATGCATGCATGTATATGCCTACCTATATATCTAGGAGGTTAGGTGGTGAAATGACCTCAAATTAGCACATTAGTTCAAATCTGGTCCCAGATGCTCACTAGGTCCGTGACTCTGGGCAAGTCACTTAACCCTGTTTGCCTCAATCCCAGTAGATAAGGGTAGACTAAAAATAAGATCTGGAGAAGCCAAGCAGAGATGGAATCAAAGGTATATACAGAAGGGTTTGCCTTGGTAAAGAGAAGTACATCTCTTCATCCAACATCAGAGGGGAAAAGGAATTGATGTGGGAAGACAGCTGTAGGTAGGAAAGAAAGGAAAAGCTTTCATTGAATGGTTTCCATTTTTCAGTGAAGCATGATGCAGGCCTTCAGCTGAAAGGCTGGGTAGACCAACAGGAGCTTAAAGGATGAGAAGTTCCTAAGGAAATTTGAAAAATACCTGGTTAGTCTTAAGAAGTTGTGCTAAGTTTGCAAATGACTTACCTTTGCCTCTGGACTATATACATTTTTTCATAGTTAACCACAGATAGTTTAATTGTTAATGAAAAGTCAAGTCTGCACATAACCAATATATACGTCCTTTGAATAAAAGCTATTTTAAAGTAGAAACAGTCAGGGGGCTGGGCCAAGATGGCGGAGTAGAAAGACACACAAATGGAGGCTGCCCCAACACAGCCCATAAAACACCTGTACAGACGGACTCTCAACAAATTTTGGAGCAGCAGGAGTGGAGAACAACATAGTGCAGGAGATTTCTAGCCCAGGGTGACCTGAAAGACCTAAAGGAAACCTCAGTTGCACTGGACGGGAGTGGAGCTCAGAACGCAGAGCCCAGCCAAGCTTTGGCCATGGGTGCATGGCTCATGAACAGTCCTCCAGGGCGGAATCTCCAGTCGTAGTATCCCCAGTCCCAAAAGTGGAGGGTAGGCAGATCCCTCAACCCACAGTCACCAAAGGTCAATGACAGTGTTTATTCAGCTGGCCAGGAAAGGAGAAGGCCTTCACATCAGGCAGGAGTTATCAGGGCAGCCCCTACAGCAGCCTGAGATCATAGCTGGATTGTAAAAACCCCTGGAGGCACGGAAGAGCTGAGTCTTACCTCAGCCCTGTGTAGATGCCCTGAGGCAGCTGGTCTTTGTCTTGCACTGAATGGAGGCCCTGCCCCTGCAGCTTGTTCTTGGCAGAACTGGAGGTCAGGTGCCTGTGGAGAGGAAACGCTGCTATGATTCTGGGCACAAAAGTCTTTTGCTGCGCCCAGACCAGTACACACTTGATTGTGCCACCTTGGAGGATCTGATATCTTACAGATCCCCAGAGTATATCCTACTCTTGACAAAGGACCTAAAAGTCAAGTAACTGGTTGGGAAAATGCCCAAAAAAGGGGAAAAGAATAAGACTATAGAAGGTTATTTTTTTGGTGAACAGATATCTCCTCCCATCCTTTCAGATAAGGAAGAACAATGTTTACCATCAGGGAAAGACATAGAAGTCA
This sequence comes from Bettongia penicillata ogilbyi, assembly GCA_023548195.1. Taxonomy (NCBI): domain Eukaryota; kingdom Metazoa; phylum Chordata; class Mammalia; order Diprotodontia; family Potoroidae; genus Bettongia; species Bettongia penicillata. Next base: position 3,668,787 of record JAJHZJ010000127.1, read on the forward strand.
AGGCTGCTGTATCCCAAACATCCAAAATAAATATTCAATGGGCTCAGGCCATGGAAGAGCTCAAAAAGAATTTTGAAAATCAAGTTGGAGTGGTGGAGGAAAAACTGGAAAGAGATATGAGAGAGATGCAAGAAAAGCATGGAAAGCAGGTCAACACCTTGCTAAAGGAGACCCAAAAAAACGCTGAAGAAAATAACACCTTGAAAAATAGGCTAACTTAATTGGCAAAAAACGTTCAAAAAGTCAATGAGGAGAAGAATGCTTTCAAAAGTAGAATTAGCCAAATGGAAAAAGAAGTTCAAGAGCTCACTGAAGAAAATAGTTTTTTCAAAATTAGAATGGAACAGATGGAGGCTACTGACTTTCTGAGAAACCCTCTATGGTCTTATTTTTTTTCCCTTTTCTGGGCATTTTCCCAGCCAGTTACTTGACTTCTGAGATTCTTCTCCACCCCCGCCTAGATCTGCCCAGCTAGTGCTTGGGGTTTGAGATTCAAATGCTGCTCCCTAGCCTCAGGGCTTTCCGTGGCAGGTGGGGCTGCTCTTCAATGTGAGCTTAGGTTCTGGTGCTCAGGTGGGGGCAGGGCTGCCCCCCAGACTCAGTTCCCTCAGGGGGTTCAACAATGGAGCTCCTGCCTGCTCCGGGAGTCCCAGGCCACCGCCACTGCCTCTGCCACTGCCTCCCAAGGGGGCCCGAGTCATGGAGACACCCCACTCCCCTCTCAGCCAACCCAGAAGTCTCTCTCACTGACCTGGAGTGCCTGTGGGTGGAGGGACCTTTGCAGCCGCCAGAGGTTCCGTCCCTGAAGTCTGCTCGGATCTGCTCCTCTGGGGCTGCACGGCCAGGGCAGCACAGGGGTGGGCTCCACTGTCCAGAGCATGATGGACCCCTGGGGAGCGGCTTTCCAGGGCTTTCTGGAATGGAAATCTCTTCCACTGTGTTTCTGTGTGGCTTGCACTGATCCAGAATTTGTGGGGAGTTCTTTTTACAGAAAATTTATGGGCTGTGGGTTCGGAGCTAGCATATGTGAGTCTACTCCACCATCTTGGCTCCTCCCCCCGAATTTAACACTCTTGAGGAGGGATAGGATCAAAAGAGAGAACAGAAGCAATAGGGGGCAGGATAGGATTGATAGAGTCGAAATATAGTTAGTCTTACACAACACGACTATTATGGAAGTCATTTGCAAAACAACACAGATATGGCCTATATTGAATTGCCTGCCTTCCCAAAGGGAATGGGTGGGGAGGGAGGGATGGGGAGAAGTGGAACTCAAAGTTTTAAGAACAACTGTTGAGTATTGTTCTTGCAACTAGGAAACAGAAACACACATAATGGGGTATAGAAAGTTCCCTGGCCCTACAGGACAAAAGAGAAGATGGGGACAAGGGAAGGGAGGGATGTTAGAAGAGAGGGCAGATTGGTGATAGGGGCAATTAGAATGCTCAACATTTTGAGGTGGGGGAGGGGAGTAATGGGGACAAAATTTGGAACCCCAAATTTTGTGGAAATGAATGTTGAAAAGTTAAATTAATAAATAAATTTAATAAAAAAATAAAGTAGAGTCTTATTAAGGCAAGGTCTTGTATAGTGTCAGATCTAGAATAACCTGAGTTCAAATCTGACCCCAGATACTTATCAGCTGTGTGATCCTAGGCAAGCCACTTAACCTCCGTTTGCCTCAGTTTCCTCATCTGTAAAATGGGAATAATAATAGCACCTGCTTCCCAGGGTTGTTGTGAGCATCAAATAAGATGATAATTGTGAAGCACTTAGTATAGTACCTGGCACATAGTAAACATATTGTAAATGTTATCATTATTGTTGCTTAAGTCTATAGTCTACATGCTGGCTCCTTATTTTCTACCTCATGAAAGCATCTCTTTTATGCCTGATTTATTTGCAAGGTATATCGTCAAGGCAATACCCACAGCAGCTGCTATAAATCTATAGGTGAATGTCTAGGTTTGAATCTCAAGTATAATAAATTCTCTCCATGTAACACAAAACCAAGACATTTATTCAAATACCAAAATGCTAAATCCGTCATAGTAACCAAGAAGTCTAAACACATTATCAGACTTTGCCACAAACCAACTCCCTCACCAAAATCACTCCTTTTCTAACTCACTCACAGAGCCTTGCTTCCTCTTTCTTTCCTAGCTCTGTCTACTCTTTCTCACTTGCTCTCAGCTCTACTCCACCCTTCCTGCTGTACTCCTTCCTACTTCAGCCCTTCCTGCTCTGTATGACTTAGACTCATGCAACTCAGGCTTCTATGTGACTTAAGTAAGTCACATAGGCCTATTAATGGATGGAAAAGGTCTTCCCATTCCATTCAACCCCAAGATTTTCATATGCATTACATAGGCCAATGGGGTAACTGATATCAGCAGAATTTTACAATGATATAACAGGGATAACACAAATTAAGTACCTAACACCATAACATAGGGTGGGGTCTGAGCACAAGCACCCCATTATTCCCCCTCAAACAAATAGGACCCCAAGTCCTTTGGGTAAGGGGAAAGGTCTGTTCTTCTATAGTTACTTTCTGCTGAAATTGGATGTAAAACTCCCTGCCCGTAGAGGTCACATACAAGGGGTGAGTTCTTTTGCTGGCATCTGGAGCCTGGTCAATGCCAGGTCTAGGGGTGACACAGCACACTCTTGGACAGGGGTGACCTCAGCTTAAGTGATTAGACATCTAGAGATGGAGAATAATAAGCACAGAGGAAATAAATCGAGCAAACAAGGTGAACAGACAAAACTCCAAAAAGAAGCAAGGAGATAATAACCAGAAGCAGGATAAATATGGTGTCAGCCAAGCTTCTGGAGTCCACAAACCCCGTGGAATTGCACTAAATTCTATCTTCCTTACTGCAAGGTTTCCCTATATAATAGAGGCCTCTACCCCAAAATCTATTAATACCCTAGTTGCAGTAGTTGATTTTCTCAGCATCTGGTTAAACTGATATGAGGTCTGTAATCTCTTCTATGTATTTCTTTAGTCTGAGCTGGGGCTTGGCCAATTTCCTATTCTCCCTGAACGTATAACAAACTTGGATACAATGATTCAGGAGGATCTGTAGGGGCAGTTCTTACTTCCCTATTCCATCTAATAATGAATTCCTTTTCTGGGTAAACTTATATAATTCCTTAGTTGGAATATCATCTATTCTTCCAAAATCTATCCTGGCTCTTAATAGAGCAGTAAACAATTCTTTCCTTGTTAATCTATTCTGACGTCGAATCCACTGGCTCTTTGCTCTCCTCTCTTGAGGAAATTTATCTTTTTTCCATTCCTCTAAAGCACTTAACTGTGAAATCTTATCCAGCACCTCCGAAAGAGGGTGCCTTATTTCCCTAATTAGTAGAGTATGAATTAGGTGCTTATAAACTGGTGGAGTCATCTTTACTATTATTTTTCTATGAGGTACAATTAAGGCACCATTATGGCAGTTTTCATTACCTGTTTCTTCAGTTTTCTCATACAGTCTCTAAGTGAATAGCAGGGTCTATCTCCACTGTGCCACACACAGTCAGTAGGATAGTGCTTACTGCATCCTTCTGCAGCCAAAGTTAGCAGATTAGTTCCATTTTTACCTCCTTGCATCTGGTAATCCCTAAAAGCTGAGTGCACAAAAGGATTCTGATTAATACCTATGAATGTCAAATGATCTATGTTATCTATCCTTACTCCTCCAGTCCCTTCATTATTGATTCTCACCATCCTAGATACTAAGGATTATCCCATCCTTTGGGTGAACTTATTCAAAATACCCGTGATCTTCTACTGAGTAAAATCCTCAATTACTTCTCTAAACACTATGTGCCCCACTCCTGGTTCTCTTGCTACCTTCTTAGTATTGGGAGAATGCCTATACTTGTGAAAGCCTCTTCATCTAATTTAGTTTCATTTTTCCCTGATACATCTTCCTTCTGGGTGTCAGGGCCCCAATTCAGTCTAGCTTATGCAATGAATGCATGCATATTCCTTTTGTTGGTTTTTTTCTTCTTTTTGGGAGCTAACCTAACAACAGCTTTTTCTTCTACCACTGCAAACTTTGTAGCTTACTCTTCTAAAGGAAAGTTCAAATGTTGTAGCATAGAAAGCTTCTCGTGCAAACTAGCTAACTCCTTTTCCATCTGAACCTTTTCCTCCAGTAATTTATCCTTACACATAGGGTGATAACTGGTCAATAAGGTCTATCATCTCCTACACACCCTGTCAATTTTATTCCCTGATTCTATTGGTATTCCTTGCAAGCACCTTTCTAAATCTCTGGGTTCTCCCTTCTGTAGTCTCAGTTCTCAGTTTCCATAGAGTCCTGTGTTTTTAGCTCATTCTTTCACTAGGAAGGAAAAACGTAAATCCTCCCATCCCAGGATACTCATTTCCTTCCCTAAAGCCTTTTTGCCTCCAAGTAGAGGTTTTATATCTTGCAATCATGTTTGTGACGCAAAATATATTGCCAAAGTGATACCCACAGCAGTTACTGTGAATATGTCAGGAAATTCCCAGATTTGAATCTCAAGATGTAACAGATTCTCTCCATAGAAGGCAAAACTAAGACATTTATTCAGACACCAAAAAGCCAAATCCATCATAATAACAAAGAAGTCTATACACATTATCAGGTTTTCCCACAAGCCAACTCCCTCAAGTAACATCATTCTCCTTCTCACTCACAAAGTCCTGATTTGCTTCCTCTCTCTTTCCCAGCTCTGTCTTCTCTGTCTCACTTCTTCTCTGCTCTCTTCCACCCTTCCTACTCCACTTCTTCCTGCTCCATATGACTTAGACTCATGTGACTAAGGTTTGGTCACATAGACCTATTAATGGATAAGAAAGATCTTCCCGTTCAATTAACAATACATTAACAATAACATAAAACTTTCCATAATTTTACCATAATTCCAGGGATGAACCTTATTTCTTACTTCTGCCTGTAATAGAGAATTGCCATATTCAATCCTAAGTCAAATTCAGCTATTTCCACCTTCATTTTCTATTAAGGAATAAAGAGACAAAAATGAGGGATCTAAAAAGAAGGTCATCACAGACAATGAATCCAGAAGGAGCTCTATTAAGATACTATAGCATTTTGCCTCCCTCTACCACAGAGTTGAAGCAGGTGGAGTGCAAGAAACCAAAATAACTGCACTGGCCTCGACTGTAAGGCTATACACCACCTCCCAAATCAGAGACTAAAGAGAGATGAATGAGAACCAGGCTTTTCCTAGGACACCTCTGATGTCTTGTGGGAGACATACCTAGTTGAAAGATAAGGATTGAAGTAGAAATGGGAAATGACTTGTCAGTCATCAGAAAAGTGGTGGATAGATGTTTTATTCTTCCTCTTATTAAACTGAAGTGAGGGTGTTGGAGAGTACTTCCTTTAAAAGTGTACAGGGGGGAATGGAGCCAAGTTGGTGGAGTAGAAAAACACATTTTCTCTAGGTCTTTCCCCACAGCCCATAAAATATCTACAAAAAATGACTCAATAAATTCTAGAGCAGCAGAATCCACAAAACAGTAGACTGAAGGAGATTTCCAGTCCAAGATGGTGTGGAAGGCCAATGGGAAACGTCTATCACAGAGAGGAGTGCAACCCACAGAGCCCAGCTCATCCATGGCTGCATGGCAGGGCAGGGACTGGACTCCAGCAGACCTCAGAGCAGAATTCTCAACAGCAATTATGATTCCCAGATTTCTCAACCCACAAACACCAAAGACATCTTTAAAGGTCAGTGAGAAAGCTTTTTCACCTGGGTGAGTATGGAGCAGGGTTCTCCCCTAGCCCTGGTCACAGGCAGCAGTGGCAGCAGCAGTAACGTTCATTTTTGTAGCCCTTTACCTAAAGAACCTGGGGAAGTTGAGCAACAGATCTTGGTCTCAGCCCTGAGTGGCAGTAGCGGGATGAGGAAGAGTACTGGCATAGTGGAGCTGATGGAGGTTCTAGAAAGGGAATTCTACTTGTGGATCCTAGGCAAAAAAGTTTTGAAATCTCCCAGATCAGAGTGCAGGTCACAAAAGTAGTAAACTCATCTCTCTTGATTGTGACACCTTGGAGGAACTGAGAATTTCTAGGTCCCCAAAGTGTACCCTCCTTTTGACAAAGGACTCAAAAGTCAAGTAACTAGCTAGAAAAATGACCAAAAAAGGGGAAAAAATAAGACTATAGAAGGTTACTTTCTTGGTGAATAGATATTTTCTTCTATCCTTTCAGATAAGGAAGAACAATACTCATCACGAGAGGAACACATAAAAGTCAAGGCTTCTGCATCCAAAAAAATAAATATGCAATGGTCTCAGGTCATGGAAGAACTCAAAAAGGATTTTGAAAATCAAGTAAGAGAGGTGCATGAAAAATTGGGAAGAGAAATGAGAGTCATGCAAGACAATCATGAAAAATGAGTCAACAGCTTGCTAGAGGAGATGCAAAAAATACTGAAGAAAATAACACCTTTAAAAATAGACTGACTCAAATGGCAAAAGAGGCCCAAAAAGTCAATGAGGAGAAGAATACTTTAGAAAGCAGAATTAGACAAATGGAAAAGGAGGTTCAAAAGTTCAATGAAGAAAATAGTTCTTTAAAAATTAGAATGGAGCAAATAGAAGCTAATGACTTTACGAGAATCCAAGAAATTGCAAAATACAACCAAAAGAATGAAAAAAGAGAAGACAATGTGAAACATCTCATTGTAAATACAACTTACCTGGAAAATAAATCCAGGAGAGACAATTTAAAAATTGTAGGACGATGTGAAATCCATGATTAAAATCCATTTTCTAGACACGTAGACATCATCTTTCATGAAGTTAACAAGGAAAACTGCCCTAGTATTCTAGAACCAGATGGTAAATAATATTGAAAGAATTCACCTATCACCTCCTGAAAGAGATACGGAAAAACAAACTCCTAGTAATATTGTAGCCAAATTCCAGAGTTCCTAGGTCAAGGAGCAAATACAGCAAACAGACAGAAAGAAACAATTCAAGTATTGTGGAAGTACAATCAGGATAACACAAGATCTGGCAGCTTCTACATTAAGGGATTTTGGGGCTTGGAATAGGATATTCCAGAAGTCAAAGGAACTAGGATTAAAACCAAGAATTATCTATCCAGAAAAACTGGGTATAATACTTCAGGGGAAAAAAATGGTCATTCAATGAAATAGAAAATTTGACTTTTAAACACAAGAATCAAGAGAAGCATGAAAAGGGAAACAGGAAAGAAAAATCATAAGGGACTTACTGAAGTTCAACTGTTTACATTCTTACATGAAAAGACAATATTTGGAACTCTTGAAACTTTTCTCTGTACTTGGGTAGTTGGAGGTACATATGTGTATAAATACACACACACACACACAGGACATAAGGTGAGTTGAATAGGAAGGAATGATAACTAAAAAATAAAATTAAGGTGTGAGAGAGGAATATATTGGGAGGAGAAAGGGAGATTTAGAATGGGGCAAATTGTCTCTTGTGAAAGAGGCAAAAAAAATTTTTTCCAATGGAAGGGAATAAGGCGGAAGTGAGAGGGGAAAAAGTGAGGCTTACTCTTATCATATTTGGTTTAAGGAGGAAATAACAAGCACACTCAATTAGGTATGAAAATGTATCTTGTACTACAGGAAAGTAGGGGAGAAGGGAATAAATGGAGTGGGAGGATGACAGAAGGGAGGGCAAATGGGAGAAGGGAATAATAAGAAGTAATCACTTTAGGGAAGGGTCAAGGTCTAAAGAGAGGATAGAAGAAATGGAGGGCAGGATAGGATGGAGGGAAATAAAATTAGTCCTTCACCACATGACTATTATGGAAGTCTTTAGCAAAACTACACATATATAGCCTATATTGAATTGCTTGCGCTCTCAGTGGGGATGATGGGGAGGGAGGAAGGGAGAGAAGTTGCAACTCAGAGTTTAAGGAATGAATGTTGAGAATTGTTTTTGCATGCAACTGGGAAATAAGAAATACAGGTAATGGGGTATAGAAATTTATCTTGCCGTACAAGAAGAGAGAAAAGATGGGAATAAGGGAAGAGAAGGATGTGATGGAAGGGAGAAATTATTGGAGGAAGGGGTAATCAGAATACAGTGTTTTGGGGTGGGGCAGGGGAGAGATGGGGAGAAAATTTGGAACTCAAAATCGTTTTTTTAATATAAATTTATTTATTTAACTTTTTACATTCATTTTCACAAAATTTTGGGTTCCAAATTTTCATCCCATTTCTCACCTCTCCCCACCCCAATACACCGAGCATTCTAATTTTCCCTATCACCAATCTGCCCTCTCTTCTAACATCCCTCTCTTCTCTTGTCCCCATCTTCTCTTTTGTCCTGTAGGGCCAGATGACTTTCTATTCCCCATCAACTGTATTTCTTATTTCCTAGTAGCAACAACAATACTCAACAGTTGTTCCTAAAACTTTGAGTTCCAACTTCTCCCCATCCCTCTCTCCCCACTCATTCCCTTTAGGAAGGCAAGCAATTCAGTATAGGTCATATCTGTGTAGTTTTGCAAATGACTTCGATAATAGTCGTGTTGTGTAAGACTAAATGTATTTCCCTCCATCCTATCCTGCCCCTCATTGTTTCTATTCTGTCTTTTGATCCTGTCCCTCCTCAAGAGTGTTGACTTCAAATTGCTCCCTCCTCCCATTGCCCTCCCTTCCATCATCCCCCCCCACCCTGCTTATCTCCTTCTTCCCACTTTCCAGTATTGTAAGATAGGTTTTCATACCAAAATGAGTTTGCATTTTATTCCTTCCTTTAGTCAAATGTGATGAGGGTAAACCATGTTTTTTTCTCAGCTCTCCTCTTTTTCCCTCCACTAAAAAGTCTCCTGCTTGCCTCTTGAATGAGATATAATTTACCCCATTCCATTTCACCCTCTCTCCTCCCACTACATTTCTCTCTCACTGTTTACCTTAATTTCTTTTAAGATATGGTCCCATCCTATTCAATTCTCTGTGCTCTCTGTCTCTGTATGTGTGTGCATGTGTGTATGCGTGTGTGCATGCACACATGTATATGTGTGTGTGCACGTGTGTGTGTGTGGTTCCACCAACTACCCAGATTCTGAAAAGTTTTAAGAGTTACAAATATTGTCTTTCCGTGGAGAAATGTAAACAGTTCACCTTTAAGTCCCTTATGACTTCTCTTTGCTGTTTATTTTTTCATGCTTCTTCTCCTTCTTGTGTTTGAAAGTCAAATTTTATTTTCAGCTCTGGTCTTTTCATCAAGAATGCTTGAAAGTCCTGTGTTTCATTGAAAGACCATATTTTCCCCTGAAGTATTATACTCAGTTTTGCTGGGTAGGTGATTCTTGGTTTTAGTCCTAGTTCCTTTGACTTCTGGAATATCCTATTCCACACCCTTTGATCCCTTAATGTAGAAGCTGCTAGATCTTGTGTTGTACTGATTGTATTTCCACAATACTGGAATTGTTTCTTTCTAACTGCTTGCAATATTTTCTCCTTCACCTGGGAATTCTGGAGTTTGGCCACAATGTTCCTAGGAGTTTCTCTTTTTGGATCTCTTTCAGGTGGTGATCGATGGATTCCTTGAATACTTATTTTGCCCTCTGGTTCTAGAATCTCAGAGCAGTTTTCCTTGATAATTTCATGAAAGATGATGTCTAGGCTCTTGTTTTGATCGTGGCTTTCATGTAGTCCCATAATTTTTAAATTGTCTCTCCTGGATCTATTTTCCAGGTCAGTTGTTTTTCTCATGAGATATTTCACATTCTCTTCCATTTTTTCATTCTTTTGGTTTTGTTTGGTGATTTCTTGGTTTCTCAGAAAGTCATTAGCCTCCATCTGTTCCATTCTAATTTTGAGAGAACTATTATCTTCAGTGAGCTTTTGAAACTCTTTTTCCATTTGGCTAATTCTGCTTTTGAAAGCATTCTTCTCCTCATTGGCTTTTTGAACCTCTTTTGCCAATTGAGTGAGCCTATTTTTCAAGGTGTTATTTTCTTCATCATTTTTTTGGGTCTCCTTTACCAAGGTATTGACCTCTTTTTCATGCTTTTCTTGCATCTCTCTCATTTCTCTTCCCAGTTTTTCCTCCCCCTGTCTAACTCGACTTTCAAAATCCTTTTTGAGCTCTTCCATGGCCTGAGCCCACCAGACATCCACCTTGGATGTCTGGGATGCAGAGGCCCTGACCTCCATCTCTTTCCCTGATGGTAAGAATGGTTCCTTGTCATCATAATTGAAAGGTGGGAACATCTGTCCCCCAGGAAAGTAGCTTTCCATGATCTTATTTTTCTTCCTTTTTCTGGGTATTTTCCCAGCCAGTTACTTGACTTCTGAGATTCCTCTCCACCCTTGCCTAGATCCACCCAGACAGTTCTTGGGGTCTGATATTCAAATGCTGCTCAGGGCTTTCCCCAGCAGGTGGGGCTGCTATCCAATGTGAGCTTAAGTTCTGGTGCTCGGGTGGGGGCAGGGCTGCCTCCCAGGCTCAGTTCCCTCAGGTGGTTTATGTGGAGACCTTTGGTAATGGCCCTGAGCTCCTGCCTGCTTCCAGAGTTCCGGGCCACCACTGCCTCTGCCGCTGCCTCCGCTGCTGCCTCCCGAGGGGGCCTGAGTCAGGGAGACACCCCACTCCCTTCTTGGCCAGCCCAGAAGTCTCTCTCACTGACCTGTAGCACCTGTGGGTGGAGGGACCTTCACGGCCGACGGAGGTTCCGTCCCTGAAGCCTGCTCGGATCTGCTCCTCTCAGGGCCACACGGTCAGGGCAGCGCAGGGGTGGGCTCCATGTCCGGTGCGCGATGGACCCCTGGGGATGGCTTTCCAGGGCTCTCTGGAACAGAAATCTCTTCCACTGTGTTTCTGCCCGGCTTGCACTGATCCAGAATTTGTGGGGAGTTCTTTTTACTTGGAGCTAGCATACAGTGAGTCTTTCTACTCCCCCATCTTTGCTCCTCCCCCTCTGGAACTCAAAATCTTGTGGAAATGAATGTTGAAAACTAAAAATAAATGAATAAATTTAAAAAATAAAAGTGTACAGGTGATGCACAGATACAGTAGATAGGATGGGTTAGACAAAGAAAAAATTTACATTGTGGACCTGGGCTTAATCCTTAGATAGTTTAGTGCTATGATTTTTTTGCTTTCTATTTGATTCAGTAAGTGTGACACAGAGGATAGAGCAGTATACCTGGAGTTGGGAAGACTCATTTTCCTGAGTTCAAATCTAACCATGGGCCTTTACTAGCTGTATGACCTTGAACAAGTCACTTAACCTTGCTCCTCATCTGTAAAATGAGCTGGAGAAGGAAATGGCAAACCACTCTAGTGTCTTTGCCAAAAAAACACCAAATGGGGTCACAGAGAGTTGGACATGACCGAAAAGCCTCAGCAACAAAAAATGTATTTTGTATATCAAAAAATAGTTGTTTTGAGTTCCTCAAAAATTGAGAAGACTATTAGATTCAAAATGAGGAGGTGGGGAAGATATATACATCAAATATTGTAAATAATGAGTCATTTTCAGGAATGTTGCTGCTAATTGTCCTTCATTCTCAGAGGACCATGACATGAGGAAGGTGATGTCATAACATGCAAGTGAATTTGATTTAAGTGAGGGAGGGTGGTACAAAGACATCAGGCTCATTTTTACCTCTCAAGTCATTTGGGCCCAGTGGCTAGATATAGATCAGGACAACTAGTGATGGCCCAGGATGCAATGGAGATTCTTGGCCTTTTCAAGCTAAGGTCTAAAAAAAAAATAGATCCGAGTGGGGAAGATTCTCAGGGTTTCTGACCAAAAGAGAAAAAAAAGTTATTTACATTCATTATGAGCCAATCAGGGCCCAAACAATGACTAAGTAGGGCTTGCCCTGGGACCTATTATTAGTCAGTCAGTGACAGGTGAAGTGATCAGGAGAGTCAGAGTGATTTGAGGTTAAGACTGGTCTTTAAGAGAAAAGGGAAAAAAAGTTTCAGAGATTAAAATTTTGTATTCCTTTTGGGCAAAATATGAGCAGGTAAGGGTATAATACCCATGTGGACAGAGGGAAAGAGGAAAGGAAGGAAGGAAGGAAGGAAAGAAGGAAGGAAGGAAGTTATCAGTCTCACTTTCTCCTTTGGAGCCATCTGGGTCCAGTGATCAGATACAGAGCAGCACTGCTGGAGATGGCCTGGGATACAAGTGGGGAACTTTAGCCTTTTCAAGCTAATGTCTTTAACAGCTCTCAGTCTGACTGAGGCAAAGCCTATTCAGAGATTCAGGAATGTATTCGTACACTGTGACCAGATTGAACCCAGTGTCTGTCACCAGGAGGGGAAAGGCTATACATGCACAGGGAAACTAAAAGGCACTTTGAGTATACATGAAGAGGAAGGAAAATGAGAAGTTTAAGTTAGGTGAGGGTCCACAGGGAGGCTGGTGGGGAGTAGACGGCTTCCAAAAACCTTGAAGACGTTCTCACTATTAACTCTCAGTGCCCAAGTAAAGCTGGGGCTCTCATGGAATTAGACTCTTCTTTTACATATACACACTTGTCTGCTGCATTTTTATTTTATATAATTTTGAAAGTTTTGAACCCAAGGATATGTTCTCAACTGAATGTTTATTTTTATTTCACTGTTTTTTTTTTTTCTTTCCAATCTAAGGTCGGATATTTTTTCTCATTGGTTGTTCTCTCTTTTGACCTAGCCTACATGTCTCATAGGATTTCACATTTTGCCTGTTAATGCATTACTGTCAACAGTGGCATTAACTGCTGTTAGTTGACACTGTTTGTAATATTGTTTCATTGATGAAATTATTACTTAATTGCATAAGACATTGATTTCATTTCTATTGCTTGTTCAATGCTAATTGCTTTCGCATATGCTTTTGAGCTGTAATTGTTACCTGGCACTGCATGTTATTTGTTTACACTGGCACTATTACACTGTTGAGGTCAATTTTAATGAGAATTTGAACAAAATGGAGGTCAAAACTTTAAAAATGCAGTATGTTTACAAACATGAATAAAACTTTTAAAGTAAGGACATTACATTTTAGAGGTAACATGAATGACTTGGGTAAATGTGAAGTGATTATTAATAGTTACAAGGAGACAAACAATAGTTTATTTTCTTTTTTCTTTTTTTTTTACTTTGGAAAAGATTTATTAGTCTGCACAAGTTAGTTCTGATAAACCACTGCTACTTTTTACAGTAAATTCAAGTTTTTCATTGCAACAGTATTTCCCCACCCATCAGAATCCAGAAGCTATATGAGGTCTTTTCTCAAACTGTCACTTTGTGCTTTTCTCCCTAACTCCCAAAACAAAGAAATAAGGCTCAGAATATCAACTTGCCATTTAAGGTGATCATATAACACACATCTCCGTAACATTAAACAAGCTACAGGTGAGATACTTGGACAAATATTACCAACATTTAAGAAAAAGCGTTGGTTTTAAAATGTGCTATTACATGAATAAGTCACAATGAACAAAATAATTTCATATCCCTCGGGAAACAAAATGGGGGAAAGAACTTAACTGCCACTGTCAGACATTGCACTACAAAAGCTGCAGTGCAAAAGTGCCAAGAATTTAATGTCATAGGATTAAAACTCCAGTTAAGCAACTAAGTCATTCATTGAAGTGAATTAAAAAGTAGGTCCCAATTGTGTTATTTCCCTGCTATTTCAGAAGCATCATCAGACAAATGCAGGTGACTACAAATTGGCCACAACCATAATGAGTCTTGAGTTTTTGCTAAATTCCACACCCCGCAAATTTTTTTTTAAATTTATTTAGCTTTTTACATTCATTTTCACAAATTTTTGGGTTCCAAATTATCTCCCCTTTTATCCCCTCCCCCCACCCCAATACACCAAGCAATCTAATTTTCCTTATTACCAATCTACCCTCTCTTCTGTCATCCCTCCCTTCTCTTGTCTCCATCTTCTCTTTTCTCCTGTAGGGCCAAATGACTTTCTATTCCTCCTTAACTGTATGTCTTCTTTCCTAGTTGCAACAACAATACTAAACAGTTATTCCTAAAACTTTGAGTTCCAAATTCTCCTCATCCCTCCCTCCCCACCCATTCCCTTTGGGACAGCAGGCAATTCAATATAGGCCATATCTGTGTAGTTTTGCCAATGACCTCCCTGAGAGTCGTGTTGTGTAAGACTAACTGGATTACCATCCCTCTTAACCTGCCCCTCATTGTTTCTCTTCTGTCTTTTGATCCTGTCCCTCCCCAAGTATTGACTTCAAATTGCTCCCTCCTCCCTTTGCCCTCCCTTCCATCATCCCCCCCCCTTGCAATATCTCTTTCTCCCCCACGTTCTTATACTGTAAGATAGGTTTTCATACCAAAATGAGTGTGCATTTCACTCCTTCGTTTAGTCAAATGTGATGAGGGTAAACTTCTTGTTTGTTTGTTTTTTTTCCTCAGCTCTCCTCTTTTTCCCTCCACTAAAAAAATCTCCTACTTGCCTCTTAAATGACATATAGTTACCCCCTTCCATTTCCCCCTCTTTCCTCTCACTACATTTCTCTCTCACCATTTACCTTAATTTCTTTTAAGGTATGGTCCCATCCTATTCAGTTCAACTGTGCTCTCTGTCTCTGTATGTGAATGCATGTGTGTATGTGTGTGTATGCGTGTACATGTGTATGTGTGGTCCCACCAACTACCCAGATACTGAAAAGTTTTAAGAGTTAGAAATATTGTCTTTCCCTGTAGGAATGTGAACAGTTCATTTCTGGTAAGTCCCTTAATACTTCTCTTTGCTGTTTCCTTTTTCATGCTTCTTCTCATTCTTGTGTTTGAAAGTCAAATTTTCTTTTCAGCTCTGGTCTTTTCATTAAGAATGATTGAAAGTCCTCTGTTTCATTGAAAGACCATATTTTCCCTTGAAGTATTATACTCAGTTTAGCTGGGTAGGTGATTCTTGGTTTGAGTCCTAGTTCCTTTGCCTTCTGGAACATCCTATTCCACGCCCTTCGATCCCTTAATGTAAAAGCTGCTAGATCTTGAGTTATCCTGATTGTATTTCCACAGTACTGGAATTGTTTCTTTCTAGCTGCTTGCAAGATTTTTTCCTTGAGCTGGGAGTTCTGGAATTTGGCCACAATGTTCCTAGGAGTTTCTCTTTTTGGATCTCATTCAGGTGGTGATCGATGGATTCTTTCAATACTTATTTTGCCCTCTGGTTCTAGAATGTCAGGGCAGTTTTCCTTGATAATTTCATGCAAGATGATGTCTAGGCTCTTTTTTTGATCATGGCTTTCAGATAGTCCCACAATTTTTAAATTGTCTCTCCTGGATCTATTTTCCAGGTCAGTTGTTTTTCCCATGAGATATTTCACATTCTCTTCCATTTTTTCGTTCTTTTGGTTTTGTTTGGTGATTTCTTGGTTTCTCATAAAGTCATTAGACTCCATCTGTTCCATTCTAATTTTGAGAGAACTATTAAATTCGGTGAGCTTTTGAGCCTCTTTTTCCATTTGGCTCATTCTGCTTTTGAATGCATTCTTCTCCTCATTGGCTTTTTGAACCTCTTTTGCCAATTGAGTGAGCCTATTTTTCAAGGTGTTAATTTCCTCAGCATTTTTTTGGGTCTCCTTTACCAAGGTATTGACCTGTTTTTCATACTCTTCTTGCATCTTTGTCATTTCTCTTCCCAGTCTTTCCTCCACCTGTCTAACTTGCTTTTCAAAATCCTTTTTAAGCTCTTCCAAGGCCTGAGCCCACCCGACACCCCCCTGGGGTGTCTGGGGTACTGAGGCCCCGCCCTCCACATCTTTCCCTGATGGCAAGAATACGTTCTCGTCCTTGCCATCAGATCCAAAGGTCGGGATCATTTGCACTTGTTGGAAAAAACTCTCTATAATCTTATTTTTCTTCCCTTTTCTAGGCATTTTCCCAGCCAGTTATTTGACTTCTGAGATTCCTTTCCACCTCCTCCTGGATCCGCCCAGCTAGTGCTTGGCCTCTGAGATTCAAATGCACTTTCCACAGCAAGCTTTAGTTCTGGCGCAGGGGTGGGGGCAGGGCCGCCCCCCAAACCCGGTCCCTCAGGGGCTTTCTGCAGAGACTTTCAGGAACGGAGCGGGTGGGGGTGGGGTGGGGGGCCCGCCTCCTATGCTCAGCTCCCTCAGGGGTTTTATTCAGAGGCCTTCAGTAGTAGAGCGGGGTGGGGGCAGGGCCGTCTCCCCGGTTCAGCTCCCTCAGGTTGGAAAGACCTTCAGTATTGAAGATCTTACCTGCTGCTGGGGGATTCCTGAGTCCTGGGCCGCTGTGCCTCAGCCGCCACCCACGCCTCTGCCTTTGCCGCTTCCTGCCCCCGTCTCTGCCGCCGCCACTTCCTCCCGAGGGGGCCCGAGTCACGGAGACGCTCTGCTCCCCTCCCCTAGCCCAGCCTTCTTTCTCACTGACCTGTAGCTTCTGTGGGCGGAGGGACTTTCCCAGCTGCCGGAGCTTCCCGCTGAGCTTCCCTCTCTGAAGCCTGCTCGGGTCAGCTTCTCTGGGGCCGTGGCCAGGGGTGGGGGTGGGGTCCGCTTTCCGGGGCGCAATGGACCCCGGGGACGGCTCTCCAGGGCTCAGTGGAACGGAAATCTCTTCCCTTATGTTTATGCACCCCCTGCAGTGATTCAGAATTTATGGGGATCTCCTTTTACCTCAATTCCATGGGTTGTGGGCTCGGAGCTCGTAAATGTGTGTCCTTCTACTCTGCCATCTTGGCTCCGCCCCCTCGCAAATTTGTTTTTTTAAAGGGAATCTCGGGGGGAGGAGCCAAGATGGCGGAGTAAAAATATTCACATATGCCAGCTCCGAACCCGCAGCCCATAAAATACCTGTAGAAGAACTCCCAACAAATTCTGGAACAGCAGAAACCACACAACAAAGGAGTGGAGGAGATTTCTGTTCCAGAGAACCCTGAAAAACTGATACCAAAGGTCCGTCGCACAGGTAATAGGGAATAGAATGTTATCTGGCCCTACAGTACAAAAGAGAAGATGAGAACAAGGGAAGGGAAAGATGATAGAAGAGAGGACAGATTGGTGATAGGGGCAATTGGAATGCTCAGTGTATTGGTGTGGGGGGAGGGAACAAATGGGGAGAAAATTTGGAACCCAAAATTTTGTCAAAATGAATGCAAAAAGTTAAATAAATAAATTTAACTAAAAAAATAAAATAAAAAATAAAATAAAAAATAAAATAAAATAAAAGGGAATCTCTAACATCAGCTTCCTAGAGGAGCTCCAAGAACATGCTGTGAAACCCACAAAGGAATTCATCAGGAGTAGATCAGTTATACCTCCCAGTGTTTCTAGGAGTTATACAAAGCAATCCAATAATCAGAAAAAATTAACCAAAAGGAGACCAAAATGCAAACAGACAGCTTTCCAACAGATATTTGTTGGATTGATTAAAAAAAAATACATGATGAATGTAGATCATGAAATTGAGTGTACTTAGTAATGTACACCCATTTTATGTTACATGAAAGACATTTGTACTTGCTTACCATAAGCATTTTTACCTGGGAAAGCTGATGAGTGTTTTCTTATAAATGTTCATAGCCATGATACAAAACAAATATGTGCAAACTGCACGGTTCCTAAAATAGCAGGTAAGGTGTTTATATACAGAAAGATGACACTATCTGATCAAAAATGCAAAAGATAGACCTTCCCAGAGTTTATAGCATAGAACAATATCCTCCACAAGCTCCTCCATGGCTTTCTTCTCTGTGTGATTATTCTGATTCTCACTCTCCCATAGTCCAAGGGTTTGAATGATCTTTTCAACAAGTTCTTCAAAGGCACATTGAACACCATCACAGGTTTTTGTACTAGCCTCTGTAAATAACATGGAATGCTTCTGGGCAAATTTCAGCCCTTCATTTCTATCAACTTCATGGTTTTCCTTATCAATTTTGTTTCCAACTAGCATTTTTACAATGTCATTTCTCATGCAGTATGTTTCCAATTTATTTAACCAATTATCCAGCTTAACAAAAGTATCTCTTCTTGTGACATCATAAACTAATATAACACCTTGTCAACCTCTGTAATAGCTAGGGGTCAGTGTTCTGAAGTGCTCCTGACATGCTATATCCCATACAGCAAGCTTAGCTTTATTTCTATCAACTGATATAATCTTCACTTTGAAGTCAACCCCAATTGTTGCTGCAAGCTCTGAATCAAAGGCATCATTTGTGAATCTCAACAGAAGGCAAAATTTGCCCACCTCACTCTCCCCAATAATTAGGATCTTCAGGGTGGTCAGTATGTCCTTATCCATCCTGGCCCCTGGAAGCAGCTCCTGAGCCAGCTGGCCACCTCATTCTGGTGCTCTCCCCTTCTCTCCAATAGCCTATTTTCTGTCAAATGTTAGAAAAAGTTGATTAGTCAAAGGTCCTTTATATGATCAAAGCTGAGAAGAATATTTAGAAAATAACCATAACTCTCTATGAAAAGAAAGACAGATTAGAATCATAACAAACAGATATTTTTTTGTCAGTGGTTGAACTGAAATGTCTGATCAAGTTTGGAAACTAAATGGATGATGCTGGTTTTCTATCTCCCCTGCCATCATTACCATAATTGCTTTTATATAGCATTTAGAGTTTGTGAAGTGCTTTATAAATGTTATTTCATTTGATCCTCACAGAATCCTGGGAGATAGTTCCTATTTTTGTCCCCATTTTTCAGCTAAGGAAACTGAGATTAAGGTTAAGTTACTTGGCAAGAGTCACACAACTATTAAAGTATTTGAAGCTGGATTTGAACTTAGATCTTCCAGACTCCAAGTCCAATGCTCTATCAATTTAGCCTAAGATAATACTAGCCTAAGTGACAAACTTTCCAGGAAATAACCAATGTCCCATTGGGAAAGCATGGGGCTGGAGAGAGATCACTCAGACTCTGAAAGCATTGCCTAAACATAAACCTCATTATGGGTCTAATGGAACCATTACACCTGGATACATAGGACTTAATGCACTAGCAACCTTGAATATGGAAGATAGAATATCCTACTGTGTTGGAGAGTAGATTCCTGATGATCTTTTTTGATAGTCATTCAGTGAGACATATTTGAGAAAAATAGTCCATGAATGGACTGTGTCTTGGAAGAATGAATGATATAGTCCAGTGAAAAAGAACAGTGGACTGTGTAGTCAGAGGAACTGAGTTGAAATCCTGTTCTTGTCACTTTATCAATCTCATCAAAGTACTTCACTTCACTGACAGTTTCCTCATTTTTAAAATGAGAAGATCAAAAAAGGGTGCTACACTGGAATGCCCTTTACCCAGTCTCTATCTACTGAAACACTCACCTGTCTAATAAAGCTTAAGTTAATTTCATAAAATTGTAGGGTTAGATCTGGAAGGAGCCTTAAACTTAAAGGCCTCTTCTTGAAGTCATTTCCACACTCCCTCTGCTCCAATTAGTTGTGTTCGCTCTTTCCTCTGGGTTGTTTCTCTTTCTTGCCTGTATTTTGTAGCTCTCTAATGACACATCCAATTGTGCCTTATAATGGAATTATTTATGTATGTCTATTATCCTCCTTACTAAATTACACCCTTTTTAGGTCAGGGATAATGTTTTATTCATCTTCATATTACCTGTAACACCTAGCATAATGTCCTATATGCAATAAGAGATCAATCTATTTGTGGGTAGAAATGTACCAGGGAAAGAATTCTTACCCTGAAGTCAGAAGACTTGGGCTTCAATCCTACTTCTAATATCTACTACTACCTGAGTGACTCTGGGGCAATCATCTGACTTTCCTGGATCTCAGTTTCCTTTACTGTTGAATGAGGAGATTAGAGTAGACAGCCTCTGAGTTTCTTTCCAGCTCAGATCTACAGTCTCATGATCCTAAATGAGCCTAGAAGTCTACCTTGATAAGAAATTAACTGCATTATTGAAATTAATCCTTATCTAAATGGTTAATGAAACAAAATCTATGATTAACTCACACTTTTGAGCAGTGTTTGACATTCTTCTAAGCAGAGAAGTTTTTGAGTTTAGAATTGCTGATCTATTTTCAAGTCACTTAATGTTGTTCCCTACGGGATAAAGAAGACATTTTACACCCTTAATTTCAAAAGCTTTCATGCTAGAATAACAACTTAATCATAGTGTCAGAATTCTAAATGATAGATAACTCCTCACCTACTCTGAGATTCCATATATGACCAGTAATGAAAACACACACATTTCTGTGACACTATATGAAAGGATTGGGTTCAAGTTTACAGATGACAGATGCACTAACCAAGTTCATTTGTGCTTTACCATACTCCCTTCTTTGTGTCCACCACCCCTTTATGTATGGATCATTTATAAGGAGTAAATTGTGATGTTATTAGGAATTTGTATAATTTTTAAATACTATGATCACTCACTGTAAATTCTGGGAAGGAAAGATAATATGGATGGTGACAAAAATATGATCCAAAAAGATGTTGACAGACAGATGGGCTGCTCCTTCAATAGCTCAAAAGTTTATTCCTTATATTTTTAATGGTTTTTAGAACTTAAATGGCAAAAGGGCATAAGATGGGGCAGTTGTAGGACTTCCACTGCACAGTAGAATTGTATTCATCCATATTAGGTGTAATCTTCCATATTCCATCATAAGGACATATTAATCTATGCACCAGTAGCAGAATAGTTCAGTGTTTAGATTGATGGAAAATGATATGGTTACTAATTGAATACAACCCAGCTATTAATGGGCTGTTTGACTGAATTGATTGATTACCTCACTAAATTGCCTGGTCAATTTAGTCAGAGCTGTAACTCTGCTTTGGTGTGCAGATGTAGATTAAGAATGCCTTACCAATCCTTATAAGGGTTGAGTTGTTTCTATACGGAGAAAGAGAATGGGGTATCAATCAATGCAAGTCGAGGCCCTTATTACTTCTTGCCTAGGTTATTATAATAGCCTTTTTTCCCCTGATCTTCTGACCTCCAATCTCTGTTCCCTTTCATCTATTCTGCCTCCTGCTATCAGATGAACCAGTCTAAAATACAACTTTGGTTTATGATTGAACTATGAACTGTCATCAAATTGTTATACTTTTTCTTTTCAGGGGAACAATGGAATGTAATAGTGACGGAACTGATGCTGTGTTTTCTCTGGAGTAGAAAACTTCCAATGAGAGATTTTTTTCTACCAGTGAAGGTTGACACCTCCTCTGTAGCTTAAAATTTTGAAGAATTGCCTTGTGTCAAAGGCTGTAACTGAACTCAGATTTTCCTGATTCCAAGGGCAATACTATCTACTACACCAGACTATCTCTCTTCTTATAGCCATGCCAAAAAAAGAGATCATTTGGTGTTTTCTAAATATTTTACCGAGTCCTATGCCAGGTTGGTCTCACTGTCATTAAAATATTTTATGTTAAAATATTTATAATTTCTTCATTCCATTCCCTTTACTTTCCATGACTATGGGTTCAGGGAGAAGAGGGCATGGACAACTTTCAGTTGCTGATCAGAAGGATTAAAAGACATGTGCTTTTATGCTAGAAACTTCTCAGATGCTAGAAACTTGAACTGAAGAGCTCAAAGTCAGAAACAAGAATGAGGGAGGGGGGCATATAAGACTGCAAGTGAAGTTTAGTTTCTAGTCCTCCCTGTGCTGTAGGATCAGGTTAGTGGCTACCATTGCCACCTATTGGTAAAATACTCTACTCACCTTTCTATTGAGGCATATAGTTTAATGGCTAGTGCTTAGATTTACAATAAGAAAACTATGTTCTAATTTTAGCTCTAACACTTAGAAGGAATTCCTTGATGAAATCATAGATCTTTTGCTTATACAACTTTCTGAATCTTGTGTAAGGGAAAAATATATAACTTCTGAGTAATTTCTGAGATGATACTTGATTTTTCTCAACTGATTGTAGGAGAGATCTGACTAGAATTACAGCTGGAGATTTGGTGACTAGAATACAAAATTGGTTGGGGTGTTAATTGTTGTCTGAAAAAAAATAAAAATTCCTCTTTCCCAGAGAAATTCACCTTCTTTTACTTTGGCTTTAGGATGAAAGCCAGTGATTAGTCTTTATATTTTGACCATAATAAAAGTGTATCTCACTGTAGAAGACTCCACAGAGATGGGCAAATTTCTGATGAAATTGAAAAGACAGATGCTCTTTTTTAATGTAGAATTGCAACAAAGATAGACCAAGAATTCACAAATCTAAACTAAGAAAGGAACGTTGACAAGGAAATTAAGTAAAATTGTTCAATGGAGAAAATTTTAATAAAAAAAATTGCAAGGTCCTGCAAAGAGTTCAGGTTCATTCTGGAAGCTGAGATATTTTGACTGTTACTTTGAAAATATTAATAGAGAGGATGATTTTTTTATACATAATATTATTTCTCTCACTTTTAACTAAGATTCTTAACCTCTCTTTTTGTCATGGCTCCCTTTGTCAACCTGATAAGGTCTAATGACCCTTTCTTCTAATTATGTTTGCTTTTTTTAAAAAAAATAATCATAATTGAAGGAAATTGTTATATTTCAGTTAGATATCAGTGAAAATAAAGATGTATTTTTTCCTCTTGCAAGTTTATTAACCCCCTTGACATCTATTAATAAACACCTTGTGGGATGCATATGTCCCAAGTTAAGAACTTTTGCTTTAGCCTAATTATGTGGGGGCTTGGATATTTCAGGAAAAAATGAAAAGGGAAATGTTACAATAAAGTATTTTGCTCTATGCAAGGCCCAGGCTGAATGGCAATGTCAATCAACTTTTTCTTTAGAAAGTTTGAAAATGTTAATATCTTAATTCATTAAAGTTTAATTTAGAGGCAACATAGGGTCATGGATACATGTTAGACTTGTAATTAGAAAGTTTGGAGCTCAAATCACATTTCAGACACTAGCCATGTTATGGAGAACAAGTCCCTGGAATTCTCTGAGATGTGGGCAAATTTCTAAGATTAATCAGATGGATTATAGACAGATTGTGAATGATTTCCACATCAACAATATCAGAGAACATTTCATTAATGTAAGGTGAAGGATAGTTTCCTTGCCAACTACACATAATATATACAATAAAGACAATAATGTGGCTATCTAGGAGAAAGATAAAGACTTTGCCATTTGACTTTATACACCCCCCCATTCCTAATCATTTGCATGGGAATCCAAAGAGGTTCTGTTGTCATAAAATAGGGAATCTTGAATCCTAAGACCCTCTAATAATAATTTGTTGGAAGAGTAACCTATAAAAACAGGATTTCAATCAAGTATAGTTTAGCAATTCAGAACTAAATGAGTAGGAACAAAGAATTTCTAACTCTAAGAGTGGAGAGTTCAAAAGGGACCTTGCCCTAGGCAACTAGGAAATATATAGGTATAAAAAAGCACATATTTAAGTTTGAGGACAGCAAGTAAAGTAATTCTGCCACTGTGTTCCAAAGAGCTTAGTTTGGAGTGAAAGATGTCCTGGAGGGGAAATATATATTCTAGCCAAGGCTCAAGGAAACAGACAGACCTACTCATGGGAGAAAGCCATTAAACATTTGTTTTCTTTTTTTCTCCCCTAGCTTGATGACTGGTTATATTGGGGCAATTGACTGTCCAAAACAAAGCACTATATTAAATAAAACATTGGAGTTAAAAGATGAGTTGCATAGCCAATACATTTTCTTATGAATATGAGGTAGCAAACAAGCTGTTTCCTCCAACAGATACCTTTTTCTGGAAATATAAGTACTCTTCTAGGTTCTAAAAGAAATAGTTGGAATATACATCGATATTAACAATTGACATTTATGTAAAACTTCCTATGCATTGTTTTATTTGGGCCCTAATCTTGTAGGGATATTAATATTCTCACTTTTCAGATGAGGAAATTGAGGCTTAGAAAAGTTAAGTGACTTATGTTCATAGAACTAATAAATATCAATGACCAGATTCAAACCTACGTATTTCTGATAGCCAGTCCATCAGTCTATTCATTACACCAAACTTATTTTTCAGTACTTTCCAGTCAATATGTTCCTTGACAACAAGACAGTCTTTATGTTACTTTTAATTCTATTCCCAGAACTTCGTACAGTACCTAGCACAGAGCCTAAAGTATTTGTTAACCTACTGACTCAGTCATTCACCCCAGTTATCTCACTGCTCTCTCATCTCTTGCCCTGGAGGATTGTCATTGTATCAAAAGTCTCACTGCTTCTGGAAAAAAGCAAACAAACAAGCCAACAAATAAAAAAACAAAATCAGTATGACAATGAAGTTCCCTATGGCTCTACTTCTCAAGCCTGTGGCTTCATAGATCAAAACACTACCTTTTAGATAATAACTCCACCAATTAAAATGCAAGATCCTTGAAGGCAGGGATTGTTTGAGTTGAGTTACTATTTCCCTAGCTCTTAGAACAGGGCTTGTCACATAATAAATACTAATTAATGCTTTTTCTGCATTCATGCATGCATTTCATACATTCCATCATGAAATTTAAAATCTAGCAGAAGGATGGAACTCAGAGAGATAAGTGTAAAATAACACATGACAAGTGAGGCAAATAATAAAATAATACATTATAAGTGCAATAAAACAAAATGCTTTTGGAAGGGATAAAGAATTGGCATTTGCCTTTCAGTGAATTCCTGAGACCATTTATTTTATATGTAATCCTACCGATCAACTACTAAGTCCAGTTGAATATAGCAAAGCTTTTGAGTTATTTACCCTTGCTTTTGTTCCTTTCATCCATTGATCCATTAACAAGAAAACACAAACAGAAACAACTCTGTCCATCACCAAACTTCACATTACTGCACCATTTGTTACATTACTGTACTTTTGTTCCTCCTTTCTACCATCGCTGAATCAACAGTTGTCCTAGAGATAAAGTTAAGTGGAAAGTCAAATAGTTAAGACTGGTTCTGGTAAATGGTTTTACTTCAAACCTCAATTTTCTTTCAATTTTCTGTCATTCTCAGGTCCTCTTCTGGTAGCATGACTAGGCCTTCAGACTAGAATATTGCAATGTTCAATTCAACAGATATTTAAGTGTTTACTGCGTGTAAAGTGGCCAGAAAAGAATTAAGAAGAGCCCAAAGATAAATAATGGCTGACCCCAGAGAGCTCATGACCTTAAAGGAGATTATAAGTGTATAAAAATAACTATAACTCAAAATAGAACACAAAGACATACATTCCATACAAACTAAATATTCTGAGAATTCTGATGAAGAGATCACTTGAAAGATGTGGTTATAGCAGACCAGGAAATCCTTCAAGGAAAAGGTGACACTTAAGCTAAGTCTTGAAGGATTTCAAGAGACAGCGATGGAGAAGATGAAATTTCAAGTGATCATGGATAAGTACTAAATCTCTTTTGAGCCACAATATCCTTATGTATAAAATGGGGATAATAAGTGTTTTACAATCTACTTTATTAGTATTGGTTTGGTAAAAAAAAATCAATTATTTTGGAAAAGCTTAAATATCAGGAAAATGATTTGGTACTTAATTCTGAAGGCAATAAGTATTCATTAAGAATTTTGAACAGGTAAGTGATAGATCTGTGCATTAGGAAGATTAAACTGGTTTTTGGTATTGAGAGATTAATGATTTGGTAGTCAAGACCTTGCGTCTATTTCCCTGATTCCTTCAAGACTAATGTTACTTATTCAAGGAGGCCTTTTCAGGTCCCCCTAGTTGATAATGCCTTTTCCTCTGAGTTCCTTCAGTCTACTCAATCTAAATCTTGTATCCATCTAAGTTTCTTACATGCCTCCAGGACAGTAACAGTGTTTTTGTCTTTCTTTGTATCCTTGTTGACTGGCATAGTGCCTGACTTCATAAAGTAAGGACTTCCTAAATGCTTAATTTTGTTTGTTTGCTTGATTTTGTTTGTTTCAAAGACTAGGTCTCCTAATGTGGCCCAGACTGAAATTCAGGGACTACTCAAAGTCTGGTCCCTTCTGATCATTTGGGGAATTTTGACCAACTCCATTTCCAACTGCTCATTCCCTCCATGAGCAAACTGGTCGTCCTTCACTCCAAGGGGCTCAGCATGTTAATGTTAAAGTTGATGGGGTCATGCAACTGGCTGAGTTCACTGTAACTTAGAACTCCTAATCTCAAGAGGTTCACCAATTTCAGCTTCCTCCATAGCTAGAATTACAGTCATACAGCACCATACTGGGTCTAATAAATGCTTGTGACAAGCTGAAGAACTCATTTGTCTCTGAGGTATCATCCACTGGTACAATACTATGTCTCCATGATTTTATAATCTGGCAGTAATTTGCAGAACGAATTGCAGATAAGACTTGTTAGAATGATGTCTCATTTACTAATTTTAAATCCCCTTAGAGCAGAGTTAATACTGATTTTTATATTTTCATCCCTAGTGCCTAGCACATTGCCTTGATCTTGAGTTACTAAATGAATGTTAATTGGGGGAGGAGCCAAGATGTCAGAGTAGAAATATAGCTCATAAAATACCTGTAAAAAATGACTCTAAATATATTCTACAACAGCAGAAGTCACAAAATAACAGAGTAAAAGAGATGTCCAGCCCAAGACAAACTGAAAGACCAGTAGGAAAGATCTATTACACCAGGCATGGAGCAGAGTGCAGTCCAGCCTTGGTCATGCTGTGGAAAGAACAGAACTGGAGCATTCTTCAAGGTGCCATGTGCAGCAACTGCAGGTCCCAGATTCCTCAACTATCAAATGTCAAAAACAGCTTCAAAGGTCAGTGAGAAAGCTGTTTCACCTCAGTGAGAAGGGAACATAGCAAGCCAGCACCTGCCCCAGGTAATAGCAGCTCCCTGGCCTAAAGTCCCTGGGGGAATTGAGCAGCTGATCTACATCTCAGCCCTGAGTGGTGACCCTAAGGTGAGGAGGAGTGTTGGCTGGAGTGGTAGAGCTGGTGGAGACTGCAGAGAGAGTATCCTGCTCACAGACCAGAGTGCAGACCAGGAGAGGAATTCCTCTCCCTTGATTGTGCCACCTTGGAGGAACTTGGAGAGCTCATGTCCTCAGAGTATACCATCCTCTTGACAAAAAACTCAAAAGTCAAGTAATTGGCTGGAAAAATGCCCCCAAAAGGAAAAAAAAATAAGATAATAGAAGATAACTTTCTGGTGAACAGGTATTTTCTTCCATCCTTTTGGATGAGGAGGAACAATGTATAATATCAGAAGAAGACCTAAAAGTTAAAGTTTCTGCATTCAAAACCTCCAGAATAAATATGCAATGGTCTCAGACCATGGAAGAGCTCAAATAGTATTTTGAAAATTAAGCAAGAGAAGTAGAGGAAAAATTGGGAACAGAAATGAGAGCAATGCAGGAAAATCTTGAAAAATGAGTCAACAGTGTGCTAAAGGAGACCCAAAAAATGCTGAAGACATTAGGACTTTTAGAAATAGACCAACTCAAATGGCAAAAGAGACCCAAAAAGTCAATGGGAAGAAGAATGCTTTAAAGAGCAGAATTAGCCAAATGGAAAAACAGGTTCAAAAGCTCACTGAAGAAAATAGCTCTTTAAAAATTAGAATGGAGCAGATAGAAGCTAATGACTTTATGAGAAACCAAGAAATTACAAAACAAAACCAAAATAATTAAAAAATAGAAGACAATGTGAAATATCTCCCTGGAAAAGCAACTGACCTGAAAAATAAATCCAGGACAGACAATTTAAAAATTAGGGGACCACCTGAAAGCCATGATGAAAAAGAGAGCCTAGATATCACCTTTCATGAAATTATCAAGGAAAACTGCCCTGATATTCTGGAACCAAAGGGTAAAATAAATATTGAAAGAATCAACCAATCACCTCCTGAAAGATATCTGAAAAGAAAAACTCCTAGAAATATTGCAGCCAAATTCCAGAGTTCCCAGGTCAAGGAGAAAATATTGCAAGCAGCTAGAAAGAAACAATTCAAGTATTGTGGAAACACAATCAGGATAACACAGGATCTGGCAGCTTCTACATTAAGGGATTTTAGGGCTGGGAATACAGTATTCCAGAAGTCAAAGGAACTAGGATTAAAACCAAGAATCACCTACCCAGCAAAAACTGAGGAAAAAAATAGTAATTCAATGAGATAGAGAACTTTCAAGCATTGTTGATGAAAAGACCAGAACTGAATAGATAATTTGACTTTCAAACGCAAGAGTCAGGAGAAGTATGAAAAGGTAAATAGGAAAGAGAAATCATAAGGGACTTACCAAAGGTAAAGTGTTTACATTCCTACATGGAAAGATAATGTTTGTAACTCTTGAAACTTTTCTCAGTATTTGGGTAGTGGAAGGGGTATACACACACACACACATACACACGCACACACATGCACACACACACACATATATACAGAGGGCATAGAGTGAGTTGAATATAAAACAATGATACATAAAAAAATAAAATTAAGTGGTGAGAGAGGAATATATAGGGACAAGAAAAGGAGAAATGGAATGGGGCAAATTATCTCTCATAGAAGAGACAAGAAAAAACTTTTTTAATGGAGGGAAAAAGTGGGAGATGAGAGGGAAAAAGTGAGGCTTACTCTCTTCACATTTGGTTTAAGGAAAGACTAACATGCTCACTCAATTTGGTATGAAAATCTATCTTACACCACAGGAAAGTAGGAGAGAAAGGGATAAGCGGGGCATAGGAAGGGATGATAGATGGGAGGGCAAATGAGAGGAGGGAATAATTAGAAGCAAACACTTTTGGGGAAAATTGAAGTCAAAAGAGAGAATAGACTAAATGGAAGGGCAGGATAGGATGGAGGGAAATATAGTTAGTCTTTCACCACATGACTATTATGTAAGTCTTTAGCAAAACTACACATACATAGCCCATATTGAACTGCTCACCTTCTCAGTGGATTTGGTGGGGGGGGAGGGAGAGAAGTTAGAACTCAAAGTTTTAGGAACGAATGTTGAGAATTGTTTTTGTGTACACTGGGAAATAAGAAATACAGGAAACAGGGCATAGAAATCTATCTTGACCTACAAGAAAAGAGAAAAGATGAGAATAAGGTAAAGGAGGGGTGTGATAGAAGGGAGGATAGATTGGGGGAAGGAGTAATCAGAATGCGCCATGTTTTGGGGCAGAGGGAGGGGAGAGATAGAGAGAAAATTGGAAACTCAAAATCTTGTGGGAATGAATATTAAAAACTAAAAATACATTTAACAATTGTAACTGAAAAAAATTATGAAGCAAATTTCTCTGATAAAGGCCTCCTTTCTCAAATATATAGAGAACTGAGTCAAATTTATAAAAATTAGGCCCATTCCCCAACTGATAAATGATCAAGAAAGATTGTCAATTTGTAGATGAAATATTCAAAGCTATCTACAGGCATATGAAAAAATACCCTAAATTACTATTGTTTAGAGAAATGTAAATTAAAACAATTTTGAGGTACTGCCTTGTACTTATTGGATTAGCTTAGAGGAAAGAAAAGGAGAATGTCAAATACTGGAGTGGATGTGGACAAAATGAGACATCAATGCATTGTTGGTAGAATTGTGAACTGAGTTAACCATTCTGTAATTTGGAACTATACCAAAAGAGGTATAAAATCACTCATGCCCTTTGATGTAGCAAAACTACTACTAGGTCTGTATCCCCAAGGAGAAAAGAAAATAAAAACCAAGTAATGGTAAAGGACTTATATGTAAAAAAATATTTATAGTAGCTCCTTTCTAGGGGCAAATAATTAGAAATTGAGTGAATGTCCATCAAGTGAGCAATGTTAGCACAGGTTATTGTATGTGATTATGATGGAATACTACTGTACTACAAGAAATGATGAGCAAGATGCTCTCAGAAAAACCTGGAAAGAGTTACATGAGCTCATACAAAGTGAAATGAACTGTCTACAAAGTAATGGCAATATTATAAAATGATCAGGTGTGAGTGACTTAGTTATTCTCAGTAATACAATTGATCCAATACAACTATCCATTCCCAGACAAAGAAGTGATGGTATCTGAATACAGACTGAAGCAAACTTGGAAAACTTTCTTTATTTTTTATTTTTTAAGGGTTTTTTTTTTCAGTCTTTCTTTTGTTTCATAACATGACTAATATGGAAATATGTTTTGCATGAGTACACATGCATAACCCGTATAGAATTGCTTGCCTTCTCAGTGAGAGGGGTGGGGAGGGAGGAAGGGAGAGAATTTGGAACTCAAAGTTTTAAAAACAAATGTTAAAAATTGTTTTTACATATAATTAGAAAAAAAATGAAATACAAAACAAAAAACTGTAGAAATGTTGATAAAATTCTGATGAAAAGCCCTATATTTTTTCTAAAGTTATTAATTATTTCTACTATTTTTAGTTGATTCTCTGGGATTCTCTAAATGTATACCATCATATCATTTCCAATGAATGATAATTTTGTTTCCTTTTTCCCTATTCTAATTTCTTTTATTTTTTTCTTCTTTGAATATTATAGCTAGCATTTCTAGTACAATATTGAATAATGGTGGTGATAGTGGGTATCCTTGCTTCACCTTGTTTCATTTAGAAATCCTCTAACTATCCCCATTACAAATAATGCTTGTTGATGGTTTGAGATAGATAGCACATCATTTTAAGACAAGTTCCATTCATTCCAATTCTTTTCGGTGCTTTAATAGGACTTAGTGTCTTATTTCATCAAAAACTTTTCCTGCATCTATTGAGATCATCATATGATTTTTTGTTATTGTTGCTTTTGTTCATATAGTCAACATGCTGATAGTTTACCTAATATTGAATCAGTCCTGCATTCCTGCATAAATCCTACCTGTTCATAAATGATCTTTTTGATATATTGCTGGGACATATTGCAAGGGCATTCCTTGCCATTTAAAACTTTTGCAAGTTGTGATACATAATAGTGATGGAATACTACTGTGCTGTAAGAAATGAACTCGACCTTAGAAAAAACATGAATAGACTTGCACAAAATAAAGAAAAGTGAAATGAGAGGAAACAAGAGAACATTGCATCCAGTAACAGCAATAGAGTTTTGGGAACAACTTCAAGCAACTAAGTTATTTTGACTATTATAAATGTCGACATTAACTGGAAAAGACTAATGAAAGAAGATGCTATCTGCCTCTGGAGAATGATGTGAAAAATAGAAATGTGTACAGAATGATTTTACATATACACATATGTTTAAAAGAAATAGGAAGTTGTACATGATAGATTTGGAGTTTCATGTACAATAATTTTTTTAGTATACAATGTTATGAAAATGCTTGCTTTATTCCATAAATTAAAAAATAAAATAAAAATTTTAAAATAAAATTTTTGCATCAATATTCAAAATAAATAATGTTTATTGAATGATTGGCACAGAAAAAAGTAATGAGGGCTTGAAAAACAGGAAGGATAGGACAAATGTGATAGATTCTTGTGAGAATGGGCCAGAATGGAAAGGACTGAATGAAAGAGACAGAGGTGTCCAAGATTTCAAGTCTGAGTAAATAAGAATCTGGTGAAGTCATTTAATAGTACTGTTGAAGGAAAGAAAAGCAGCAATTTTTAGGGGCAAGATAAGGAGTTGTTTTGAATTTGTGGTACCCAAGGAAGGATATTTAAGTTGTGATATATAATGTTTAGTTAGAAAAGTGGGTTAAATTCAAACTTAGTAAAAGAATTTGTTCCATAAAATTTGGATTCGGTCAAAAGGTCACACCCAAGGACCTAGAAAGCTCCAGTGGCCTCCAGACAGCAGGTTCCCCACCCCTGGTCTGGAACTTGGAAAAATCTGGGCTAGAGATTGAGACTGGAGAGTCCTCCAGTAATTAAAATATATTACTGATAAAACCCTGGGTGGCAGGTGGAAACCTCACATATACATGTGCATGTGAATATATGTGTAATTTGTGTGGATTTGTTTGTCTGTCTAAGGCATGCTAGACTTTCAAGCATCACATGGAATTGGTTCCATGGAAATTCTGGAAGCCCTTTCAGTCGATTGAGTTCCTCAGGGCTCACAGTGGGATGTCCCAATAGCCCACTAAGTATCTCCCTGGCATTATATCCTTACAATATAATGACCTTTAGCCTAGCACCAGACCAGAGAGGAGGACACTAGAACTACTTTGATGAGACCTCATTTTGCAGCACTTTCAGAACACTAAAATATCAAGCTTCTGTTTTCACACAGCTCGCCTTCTCATTAGCCAGTCAATCATTAGTTAGAGATGAGGCATGTGGCAATATAACCTATCACTCTCTCCATTTGTTTGACTTTATCAGTGGCATTAGGTGATCTGGCATTGTCCCAGAGCAACTTTATTAATAGTCGACTGTTTTTTAGACTGGAGTGTGGGATTGATATATATCAGCTGTAGAGACAATCTTTGTAATTTCCTCTTCTAAAATGGCCTCGTTATAAGAAAGGCCTTTATCTGTCCTTTGGATGCGTATCAGTCTGGGATGATTTCAGTGGACACCTGAATGGAAACAAGGAGCAAGATTAGATCAGAGAATCATAGAATTTCAGAGCTGGAAGGAGCACCTGAGTCCATCTAGTCCAACCTACATCTGACTGGTCTCTGAAAACCACCAACAATCCCTACAGTAAGCCCCTTCTGAAGGTTTCATGAGATGAGGGGCTGGTTACTTCTTACAGCAGCCTATTGCACTTTGGGATAGCTTAACTGTTGGTAAGATTTCCTTTGAATTGAGTTAAAGTTTGTCTCTTTGCTATTTCTACTGACATTTTCTCCTTTATTATGGGACAAAGTAAAACAAATTGAATTCTCTTTTCCATTGGCAGCCCTTCAAGAAAGGGCTTCTTAAACTAGTAAATCTCCTCCATCTACAACAGTTTCATTTCCTTCAATCCATCTTGATCTCCATGGTCTTTTCCATCCTAGCCACACTCTTCTGGAAACTCTCTAACTGGTCAGTTCCTAGAATCAGATAGGCAGCACTGATCATAATATTTCATATAGTCTGATGAAGACAGGATATAATGGGATTATCACCTCTCTTCTGCTGGACTTTTTGACTCTCAGTGTAGCTACAAAAGATACCATCAATTTTTGGCATCACATTTCTCACAGATAGCTAAAATCCCCAGACTTTTTCAGATCAACTTTAGCCATATGTTCTCCTTTTTGCATTTACTTTTCAGTCCTATGATTGGTTTTTTACTTTTGGACTAGATTGATCTATAAGAAAACTTTTGTATCCAGATCTAGGGAATCGTTCCAAGAAAACACAACCAACTAGACCAAAGAAAATTCTGAATTACTGAATACAAGTAATACCGATATGCTATCCAGATTACTTTGGCTTCAGAGTTGAATTTGGCTGAATTGCCTCCATAGACAACTGAACAAACAACACAGGGAAGTTTTTCCAATAAGAGACAAGTTAAAGTAAATAACAGGAAGCAGAAATGATGGCAAGGCATGAAAAACTAGGTTCTAAAATAAGAGATTAAAGAGTTGGGGTTATTTAGGCTGTTAAGGAGAAGGTTAAGAAATAACTGTCTTCAAGTAGATAAAGGTTTTCATTATGATGACATTGAACAACTGTTCTCCATTTTACTGAGACATTGAAAAAAAGGAAATGGACTTAAGTTACAGTAATGCCTTGGCTTAATATAAAGAACTTGTTGTCTGAAAGGATGATTAAATGCTAAGAAAGAGGGAGTGGTTTATAAATATTGTAAAAATTTTATGCATAGAGCTATACATATATGAATATAATGTACAAATGCACACACGTGCATACATCTACGTACCTGTAAACATATGGATACACCATACATGTGTGAGCACATATGTATGTGGATATGCACATATATGTGCATGCATTATATATACATATCAGTTATGTTTTAGATGGTCTCAGTTTTGGGGAGAAAAATGCTTCTTTATGATTCTAAGTTGTATCTACATTATATACCTTATGGATATAGTTTATATGTTTTATAATACATGAAGTACATGTCAGAAATGATTATGTGGAGTGGGGATTACAACCTTATTTCTAGTTAGTCAGAGAAGGTTTCATGGAGGAAGTATGATTTATGAAAAACAATTAGTCACCAGTGAAATCACCAAACAATTCTCTGGAGATGTTTCAGGAAATCTCTTACTAAAAGTTTTATTTACATTTTGAATTTCACTTTGGAATTCAGTTTCTGCTCACCTGCTTTAATGTATAAAAGTCAAAAGTTTCTAAAGTGAAAATGTTCCCTGCTTTGAGAAGAACTAATGACTGAAAAATGCAAATTTCACAAACAGATTAATTAGGAAATGCTTATTTGAATTACAAAATGATTATTTACTTTATTGAACTCACTGCAGGATTTGTTTGAATATTAGATATCACTAGTGCACTTTATCTCTGATCAGAAATAAAAATGAGGGTTTTTTGATGAGTGTATCTATTCACAAGGTGAGACATTGCTTTATTTCTCTCCTTGAGGCCAAAAATCTTTAGGGTTCAACCAAAGAGTCTGACAGAGCACACTAATTGACTTTCCATTCTTTGTCTACTCTTCTTTAATGTTTTTCAAATCCTAGCAAATGTAGACTTTCCTCCCTCCTTCCCTTTCTCTCTTCTTCATTTCATTTTTTTTCTGGATGAACCCAGTGCGTACTATAATTAAACAGAATAGATGAAGCAGATTGCTGAAAATTAAGTTAAATCAGTTATCAAAGACAAGTCATAAGGAAAAAGGGAAGTGTGTTCATGAGTGTCCTATGGAAAAAGGAAAGTGCTAGGGAAGAGATGTTCGGACAGAAGGTTTCCCACAGAGAAAGCTAAGTTGCTGTCCAGAGCAAGCTGGAGGAGGTGTGTTGGCAGGAAAGAGCATAACACTATGGGAGTGGAAACTCTGTGTAATACTTAGTCTGGTTATTAGGGCTTGTAACCTGTGGACCACAAAGCAGAATGATCTAGTGGAAACAACAAAGGAACATCACTGCTCTGTTGTTGGATGTGGGAATGGGTACAACCATTCTGGAAAACAATTTGGGATTATACACAAAAAAGTCACTAAAAAATGAGTGCCAATTGAATCAGCTATACAGCTGCTAGGATGAAACCCAAAAGAGATCAAAGAAAGAGGAAAAAGTGTACAAAAATATTTACAATAGTTCTTTTAGCTGTGGAAAAAAAACTGGAAAGTAATGGGATGTCCAACAATTGAGAAATGACTGAATAAATTCTGGTTTATGAATGTGATGGAGTGCTATTGTGCTATAAGCAAGGAAGAATTGCATAATCTCAAGAAGACATTGAAAAACCATGAAATGATACTGAAGTCATCAAAACTATTAGAATACTTAATAGTATTATATTAGTGAGATAAAAATGAATAACTGAAAACTTTTATAGACTGATGAGGAAAGAAATGAGCAGAACCAGGAAAACAATTTATACAATAACAACAGTATTATAAAAGCAAACAACTTTAACAGCCTCAAAACTGTGAGTAATTCAAGGGTCATCCATAACTTCAGAGGAACAATGGTAAAACATACTATTGGCAATTAGGTTACAGAATGAGACAAAAGTATTTTTGTAAACAGCCATTAAAGGAATTTGTTTTGCTTGACTATGCATATTTGCTATAAAATTATTGTTTTTCTTTCCAATGAGATGGGAGGTAGGAAGGGGAGAAAATATTTTTCTGTTAATTTTTTTCTCTGTTGATTTTATTTTATTATTTTAAATTTTACTAGTTTTATTTTATTTTTGGTGTTCTACAATCCCTACCATATAACTTAGATTTTTTCCTCTACCTCCCTCCTACCTTCCCCCTCCTTCCTCGAGACAGCATACAGTTTTATATAGGTTCTACACATACATTCCTATTAAATACATTTTCACTATTCGTTGTGTGTAGAAGAATTAAAATGAATGGGAAAAATCATATAACAAATCAAAACATAATACAAAAGAAAATGATCTGCTACATTCTGTAATTGAATTCCATACTTCTTTCTCTGGATGTGGAAGGCATTTTGCCTTAAAAGATCATTGGGGATTTTTTTAAGTCCTTGCACTGCAATCAAGTTCCAAGTCTACCAGAAAAAACTCACACACTGGGGTCTTTGCTGTGCACAAAGTTCTCTCCTCTTTCTTCTACTTTATTTGTGTAGGTATTCAAAGACATAAAATTTCCCCTAAGAACTGCTTTTGCTGTGTCCCATAAGATTTGGTTGTCTCATTATTGTCATTCTCTGGAATGAAGTTCTTGAGTGTTTCTATGATCTGTTGCTCCACTCACTCCTTCTTTAGGATTAGATTATTTAGTTTCTAATTAATTTTTAGTCTGTCTTTCTGTGTCCTTTTATTACATGTAATTTTTATTGTATTATGATCAGAGAAGGAAAGCGTGGGGGGTGGATGTTCTGGTCATGGGGGATATCCTCAGCTGAACTAGAGCCGAAGCAAGGTCAGTGGTTGGTGATCCAGGCTTCTGTAGTTTCCCCTGGGGTGCTGAGGCAAGACTGGGTTCCTGGTGTTAGTGGCCAGGCACACCTGGGTCTTAGTGCAAGGCTCCTCTCCCCAGGAGCTCTGACTGTATGGGACAGTTCAGTCCTCTGCCACAGTAAGAGGAATCCCCCTTAGCTAATTTCCTAGCCTCAAGTGCTATGAGACTGTTTGCCCCTTCTGCTGATCTCACTGATCCAGGATTTTGTGGGGAAATATTTTATGGTTCTTTCAAGGTCAACAAGGGAGGGGGAGAGAGCATTTACCAATCACTCTGCCATTTTGGATCCCAGAAGTCCAGTTAGGTGACTTATGGACATTTAATCTGTGGGGCAGCTGCTGCAGATACCTGGGCCTCTTTGCACAGCTCTCACTCTCTTGGCTGTGCTTGACTCTTGCCCTGAGCTGCTATACTGCCATGCTGCCCCTTCCTCACACCACCCCGGGGCTTTCCTGCTGCCCTACCACAGCAGGGACGCTGTCCTCTGCTCTGTATGTTCCTCCATCCCAGTAGAACAGATCTATCCCATTGACCTTCCAGTCTGTCCTAGTCTGTCTCCTGTTGGATTCTGTACCTCCAAAATTTGGTCAGATTCTCTCTTTAAGGTATCTGAGGGAATTTGTCTAAGAGCTTAGGTGAGTGGTTGCTCTCACTCTACCATCTTGGCTCTGCCTCCTAAATTTTTTTAAGAAAGAGTTTGTTGTGGAGTTGTTGATAAAGATGTGGAAAGTTACATGTACTTTCAGATGAGGTCACTGCATTATTAGTTTTGCATAACTGTTTTACTTTATTACAATAGAACTCTCACAAAGTGAGAGGAAGAACAGAACATATCCATAAAGCTTTATTTTTGAGTAAAAAATTTAAAGGACATTTGATCTAGAGTTAAAGAACTCACTCCCAAGTGGAATAAGCTGCCTCAAGAGGTGATGGGTTGAACTCCATGGAGGGTTTGAGCAGGATCAGAATAATTGCTTGTCAGATACGGTATTGTGGGCATTCCTTTTAACTATGGGTTGGTTCAAAGGTTCCTTGCCAATCTCAAATTCTGTGATTCTATCTAGACCACTTGCAACTTATAGGATCTTGAGAGCTACTTAATTTCGTAGACCCTCAGTTAGGTCATCTAGGAAATGAGACTATTGGAACAAATGATTTCTGCCCTTAGAGCTCTAAATTTGAGTTCCTATGACTCTGTACTAATGTTATACACACAAGGAGTATTCAGAAATACTTGCTGAATTTAACTCTTTCCAATGAAATTAGACTATTCAATTAAGATACCTTAGTTTCTCCCTTTCATTTGTGTTGCTTTGACCATATCATAATTTTCAAACCTTAAATAACTCTTACCGATTAAACATGAGATACCTTTCTTCTCATTCACATTTCTTCAGAAGAATATTCCGCACGTAACTTCTGTTGCCTTGTTTTATATTATACAGCTGAGAGGTGTCCTAGAGGGGATTCTTGGTTTAGAATGAGCTAAACCAAAGAGCCTCAGAGATCCCTTCCAATGAGGAGCTACTGGCAATAATAGCTAGCATTCTTGCTGATAAGAGGGTCATTTCAGTTGTGCGATGGAAAGGGTCCTGACATTTCCATTTGCACCAAGATATTCCTCATAATACTTGGGGCTTTGCTGGGTATCACCTAAAAAAGCATGTTGGCCCTACAGGAAAAAGATACAACAATTCAACGTCTAGAGATGATCACAAGAATGTTGGAGTTGGAATGAAACTAAGAGACTATCTAATCCAACCTATGTCGGAAAAAAAATGAGAGGGCTAGGGCAAAAAATAATATGAACATGTATACACATATGTGTGTATATATGCATATACATATTCCAGGCCTTCACCACCTGACATACACCTCTGTTTCCTGTCTTTATTTTTGTATATATAGATAACACATTTGTGTATGTACACATGTATGTGTATGGCAGCTAGGTGGGAGACTGAGTAGAGAGTAAGACCTGGAGTCTGGAAGACCTGAATTCAAATCCAGCCTCAGATACTTTATAGCTATGTGATCCAAGACAAGTCTTTTAATCCTATTTGCCTCAGTTTTCTCATCCATAAAATGAGTTGGAGAAGGAAATGGAGAGGGAAACATCTTTGGTAAGAAAATCGCAAATGGGGTCACAAAGAGTCAGACATTATTGTAACAACTGAACAACAGCAGCAACATGTATGTATGTTTATGCCTATATATGTCTAGGATCTACCAATGCAGACTACCCAGGTGTACCCTGGGGTATGCTACAGATGTCAAATATTGCATGTACTTTCAGGTGAGGTCACTTTATTATTAGTTTTGCCTAATTATTTTATTTTGTTGTGAGGGACCTCTCATGAAGTGAGAGTAAAACCAAAACAGATCAAAAAAGCTTTTTTAAAACTAAAAGGCCATCATAATAAAATGACAATTCTACTTAAATTATTTATTCAATGCCACACCAATCAAATTACTAAAAGATTATAGAGCTATAAAAATAATAACAATTCATCTAGAAGAGAAAAAAAATCAGGAATATCAAGGGAATTAATGGAACACAAATGTGAAGGAAGATGGCCTAACCATATCAGATCTCAAATGTATTATAAATCAGTAGTCATCAATACAATCTGGTACTGGCTAAGAAATAGAATGGTGGATCAGTGAAATAGATCAGGTATACAATACATTATAGTAAATGACCATAGTAATTTAGCATTTAATAAAGCCAAGCTATTGGGACAAAAACTCAATATTTGACAAACTACTGAGAAAACTAGAAAACAGTATGGCAAAACCTAAATCTAGATCAACATCACTCACCATATCCCAATATAAGACCAAAATAGGCACACAATTTACACATAAAGGATAATATCACAAGCAAATTAGGGGAACAATAAATAATTTACCTGTCAGATCTAAAGATAAGGCAAGAATTTAGGACTAAACAAGAAATAGGGGGCATTACAAAATATAAAATGAATAATTTTAATTATTTTAAATTTAAGTTTTTGTACAAACAAAAGTGCAACTGAAATTAGAAGGAAAGCAGAAAACTGGGGGGGGTGCAATTACAAGAAGTATCTCTGATAAAGACCTTATTTCTCAAACATATAGAGAACTTAGTCAATTTTATAAGAATACAAGTCATTCTTCAACTGACAGATGATCAAAGGATATAAACAGAGTGTTTTACTCGAAGAAATCAGAGCTATCTATTGTCATGTGAAAAAAATGCTCTACATAATTATTAAGTAGAGAAATACAATTTAAACAACTCTGAGGAAGCACCTAGCACCTATCAGATTGATTAATATGACAGAAAAGGAAATAATAAATGTTGGAAGGGATGTGGTAAGCCTAGGACACTAATGCACTGTTGATGGAGATGTAAATTAATCCAACCATTCTTGAGAGCATTCTTGGGAAATATGCCCAAAGGATTATAAAACTGTGCATGCCCTTTGATTCAGAAATAACATTACTAGGTCTGTATCTCAAAGAGATATTTGTTAAAAAGGGAAAAGGACCTTTTTGTAAAAAATGTTTATAGTAGTTTATTTTGTGGTGAATAAGAATCCAAAATTGTTGGGATACCCATCAATGGGGAATGGCTGAACAAGATATGGTACATGATTGTAATGGAATATTATTGTGCCACAAGAAATTACAAGAAGGATAATTTCGGAAAAACCTGGAAAGACTCAACAGGAACTGATGCAGGGTGAAGTGAACAGAATCAAGAGAACACTGTACAGCACAACAAAAATATTATTGTGCAATGAACAACTGAATAACTTCGCTATTCTCAGCAATACTATGATTCAAGACAATTCCAAAGGACTCATGATGAAAAATGCTGCCCACCTCCAAAGAAAGAACTGATGGAGCCTGGATGCAGACAGAAACATACTATTTTTCACTTTCTTTCTCTTTCGCATTTTTTGATTTGTTTTTTTCCACAAAATCATTAATAAGGAAATGTTTTTGCTTGATTGTACATGTATAACCTATATTAGACTGCTTACCATCTCAGAGAGAGGGGAAGAAGGGAAGGATAAATTTGGAACTCAAAACTAAAAAAAATAAATGTAAAAATGACCTTTACACATAATTGGGGAAAGAAAATAAAATATTATTTTAAAAAATAAAAACAAATTAAAAAGCATTCCACCTTCCAAAGAGCTTTTCACCTTCCAGACCTTTCTAAGCCCTCTTTTTCCTTTGGTTTCATATGAATTAAACTAGATGGCTCCTGAGGTCTCTTGCAGTTCTAACACCATATTCCTCTGGATGTATATGCATCCACATATCTGTGTATATATGTTTACATATATATATATACCCACATATTTCATATACATGTACACACATATACACACCCATCCATTTATACATCCACACATAAACATATACATATATGTCCATCTACATCTATCTGTGTATGTATGTGTATTTCTCCCAAGGTTCATAATTCCTGACTATACTTTGGTTACTTTTTGGTTAGAAAAATGAAGATTCTGTGGATTGTATGCGTGTGTGTGTGTGTGCATAAGTAAGACTGAGTCATAAATGGAAAGACAGAAAGAGATACACAAAAAGAAACAGAGGTAGATGCAGAGACCT
Source organism: Bettongia penicillata ogilbyi (assembly GCA_023548195.1). Taxonomy (NCBI): domain Eukaryota; kingdom Metazoa; phylum Chordata; class Mammalia; order Diprotodontia; family Potoroidae; genus Bettongia; species Bettongia penicillata. The sequence goes on from JAJHZJ010000127.1 coordinate 3,709,870, forward strand.
CTGCATCACTCCATACATTCTTATGCCTTTCATTTTTCTTTCCGGGTTTCCATAATTATGAAGTAATTGCAAAATATTATCAGGAGTTTCTTAGGAGCATGGCAAAGAATAGCGAACAGGAAGGAATGAAGTATCAGGTGCATCACTGCCTACTTTGATTCCAGAGAGCATTCTTATTGCATCATCTCTCCTTCATATATGTCAGCTACAAAGTGACTCATGTGTCTCAAAGCATCTATCCTACTGATTCCCTCCTCTAAATTTAACAGGATTTGTAATCTTATTTTCTTGTTCTTGAAGGAAACATATGTCCTTCATTACCTTGGTCTTATTTATAAACAACATACCAAGCTTGGTTGCCTGGGTAGAGCATCATGGCCATGGAGAGTGAATGCTTTCTTCTTTAAGTAGAAGAACTGTTATGTTCAACACGCCAACATCCATCATTTTTGTAACTTCCTGACAGTGACTATGTGGCATTTTTGAAATCTATGACTAGTCAGTGAGCCACTCTAGGACTGACACTGTGATTCACACAAAGGGCATTACTTCGGTGATTTTCATAATCATTTCTGGGGAATATTAAAATAAAAGATGGAGAGCTGCTGCTTGCTATGCTGTGTATACTTCAGCAGCTATTACATGTATGCCACTTGATTACAGGCAGGCTTTTTCCAAAATATTTGCAATTTTAAACTCATTAAACTCACTCAGGGTATCCACGAAGTCCTAGGGAGTAATTCTGCAGCCTCTCTTGGGGTTTACAAGAGCGCAATCTATCGTATTGTTTGACCTTAAGCCCATTTTTTTCCTGGGTCTCTGGCTCACTGTTCCTTTGCACTTAGCACAAAGACGTTTGAGCAAGAAACTTTGTTAGTTGTATTAAAAACTTAGCTGGACTAGGGCCATTAGTGGTAGTTTTCTCCCCACAGACAACTCGAATCCTCCTCGCTGTTCTGCAGAAGGCCTTTTAGGAGGGGAAAGAGTAAAGAAAGGCACACAGATGGCCAGTCTGGTTTGTTTTTTCCTTTAGTGTCCAACCTTTCTCTCCCATTCATCTTCCCACTCAGCTCTCTCCTGTTGCTAGCCTAAGCTTCCCGATCAGCTTGTTTGCTTCCTCTTCCTTTCTCTCAAGGAACTTCACTGACTTGAAACTACAAATGCTAGCTGTCCTGGTTGGGGGTGCCCGGTAGCTTAGAGAGGTTTTGATCATAAGCAAAAATCCAGGACATTACGTTGTTTTAATACTGCATTTTTTTGAGCAGCTGGTGGTATAGTGGGTAGAGTTCTGGAGGAACTGAGATCAAATCTATCCTTTGACACTTATTATTTATATTATCCTGGGCAAGTCATTTAAGTCTGTTTGCCTCTGTTTCCTCAGTTGTAAAATGGGACTAATAAAGGTCACTATCCTGTATTTTTTTAATGATTAAATAGTATTTATAAAATTGTTTTAGTATAGTGTATGGCATAGAATATTCACTACACAAGTGCTCATTGTTTTCTCCTTTCTCCTCCCTATCCTTTGCGATTTCAAAGATTTGGCAAATCCAGTCAGGTCAGTAACAAAAACTTTCCTTTGTCCAATCCAATTAGTTACTTGAGTAAAACAAAGTGAGTCAATCCAGCAGAATGCCATTGTATTTAAAAGACAACTGGAACGCAGGGATTCTTAGACTAATGTTCAACTGGAGATATGTCAATCAACCAACCAATCAAGAGGCATTTATTAAACATTAACTAGGTGCCAGGAAGCTCTGGAAGTATAATGGCAGTAGCAAAAGGTCCCAGACCTCTTGTACCTGTTCTTAGGCCTGTATATCATCACATTCCCATTGGCAGAATTAGAAACAGAGCTAGCAGGAATCTCAGATACTACCTTACATATCTCCCCCTCCCTCAACTTTATATGCAAGAGAAATGAGGCCCAGAGATGTGAAATGATCAAGGTTGCACAGGGAGCTTGTGGCAGAGCTAGGATATGAACCCAAGTTCAGTCTTTGTAACTCATATCATGTTGTTGTTAACACACTGGTAACCAATATATAGTTAGGAAATAAAACTCTCCTTGGGGCCAGCCCCTGGAAAACAATGGAAAATCAATATTAATCTACCTTTTCTATTCTTATTATTAGAATCTCTATTGTAGAGTGAGAGCACATGTAGTGGGGCCCTTCAGCAGGTCTGGTTTCAAACTCTCCAAAATGATTTAGATTGAAAGGGAACTTGGAACACATCCCAAGTCCACCACATGGATTTCACTCCTTAGTCCCTTTCGTTGTCCTAATCTGAATACCTAATGAAAGACACAAGAATCATATCTCTTTACATCTTTCAGATATCTTTCCTTACAACAACCTGGTAAGGTAGGTAGTTCAGGTATTACTATCTTCACTTTATAGATAAGGTTCAGAATGGTAGAATGACTTGCTCATCACCAAATACCTAGTAAGCACTAGAATCTGAACCCATTTTTTCTGGCTACAAATCCAGTGCTCTTTCTACTCTACTCAAATGCATTATTATGTTACAGGATTTGAACTCAGGTTTCCCTAACTTTAAGACCATCTTCCTTGCCATGATACCATGCTATTTCTCTTATCTTTGATACATTTGTGAGATCCAGCTGAGTTTTTCAGGTATGGAGTATATTCTTAATTGACCAATGTATCATTTTTACTTTTATCAAGATCATCTACCCCTATAATCCAACTCCAGAGGTGTTCATTATGTTCTGATTTTCTTTTCTGTAGAATGCTAACAAACTCAAAGCTATGCTGTTTGGGTTCCCCATTAATAACAAGGCAGAGTTTAATTTGTTTAATTCAAACTAAATCAGAAAGAACTTTATATTCTTGAAAGCATTGTCAAGAGAGCAGGGGAATGCTAGGCGCTGCCCGAATGGCCAAGCTTTCAGTATAGGACCCAGATACAAGTGTGTCTGATATTGGAATATACTCAGCACTTACCACTTGAAAGTTGATCACCAACCAGGTGGTGAATTTTTCTGGCCTGAGAAGTTCAAAAAGACTAATATGTTAAGAGATTGTCATGTGTCAGAAGAGAGAAAATTTACTTCTGCAAAATCACAGATAATTTCTTGAAGCACTAAAATAAGTATCTATAATCACAATTGGTATAGTTTGAATTGCATGCTTAAAATCAGCTAACACTGACATTTAAATATGATTCATTCTTCAATTGAATTAATAGGCACACCTCTTCAGCCATCCAAGCTAATAGCTGCTTTAAAAAAAAAAGGACAGTAGTTTAATTTCTCTACTATTTCTCCATCTCTGCCAACACAAACTGTCAAATATCTAAAGTATGAATAAGATAAAAAGATCTGTCAGTAAGAGAGATCAAGAAGAGATTATGGTATCTTCAAAATTTGCTTTCAGAGCTTGTATAGTTTGGAATCAGCTCTCTAACATGTTTTTCAAACTCAGTTCTACTCTAAAAAAAGGTCTCGGACATCCATCAAGATGGGCTTTTGTATTTTGAGTTTTAGTTTCAAGTCCCCAGAGAAGTATTCAGGGCAAATGAAATAATCCAATGTTCACAATATAACAGTACCTAATTTTCTGAGTAATGCATATAAAAATTGGGAAAGAAGAATACAGTAGACATATCTGTAACATCCCAAGTTTCAATTTGGCAGGATAATGATCAGATCCAGTTGATATTCTATCTGGTATTCAAATTCCTCTAGAATGTGATTATCAAATGTGAAATAAGGTTTTATAACTTTTAATGAAATCTAATTTTCTCCTTTGAAGCAAATTAGTTCTAAGTACCCCCTTCGGGCGTTGGACCAAAATTTTATGGCAGTCTAATAGGACAACTACGTAGAAGTGAATCTCAGGACTGCATGGGGGTCTTTGCAGACTGAGCCATAAAGACCTGCTCAGTCCACTGAGATCCCCTTTTTCCTTGATGAGGTAATCACCTGATGCTATTTTTTAATTTCCAGTCTAGTCTGAAATATTTTCAGATGTCAAATTTCCAAGTAATAGAACCAGGACATTTTCTAATTTCCAACATTATATATCAATTTTCATGTCTCTGCTAAATGCAAAGGGTATGAACAAGTTTCATTAGAATTAGAAATGAATAAGTAATTATATGACCTGAATCGAGGTTTAACAGGCCTCCCACAAAATGATAAAATTAGAAATAAAGGTCTATTATATTAAGAGGCAACTACAAGGGGATAACTTTAATATACACATTTAGAAAAAAATCAGCAGGTATAAATTAAGTCTCTGTAATTGAGACCCAATGGTACATTGAAGCATCATTCTAAAGCTAACAGCCATGGAGGAAATTAGACAAACAATTTCAGGAAAAATATTCAGCAGTTGTAATTCATTAGGGACAAATACTGGTCTAAACGTGAAATGTACCAATCAAGGATTTGTGAAGAATTCAGCAAAACGATCCTAAGGGTGTTCATATTTTCACTGTTATGTCAGCTAATTCCAAATTAAAAACAATTTTATTAAGAGATTTAGACATATTGTCTTTAAAGAAAGTTGCTTTATGGGGAACATCCCTCAAAAGGCACTGGCGGTTAACAACCATTGCTGCTAAATAAACGAAAAAGCATTCCATGGGGAATCATGTGATAGAAGGAAGAAAATAAACTATGCTCCCATCAGTATTTCTTCCCTTGTGTTTATTTTTTATGATTTTGTAAATTCACCCAATAGCGCGACAAACTTTTCTGATGGTCTTTCTTTTCCTCTTTCTCTTCCTTATTTTCTTCCTCCCCTTCAGAAAATAATGGTGAACACAGAGTCATGCCCTCACTCCCCCAATTTCTTCTTTCTCTTTTTCTTCATGGCACAAAAATGAAATAATGAGATATAAACAAATAACTTCTGAATGCCCTAGCACTTTCCTTTAACTTCTCCACAACATATTTCATGTCTTCATCCCTCTTCTTGCTTCTTGACTAATGATTTGAAAACTTCTGCCTTATCCAATCTAGTTTTTGAGACAGAAATTTCAAGACAAGAAAGGTAGCTGATTTTGGCAACAGAAAAACATAGGTTCTATTCACTTCACCTCTACAAAACTCAAACAACCCCTTTGCACTGATTTTCTAAGTTAGAGATAGATGGTGATCATCAGTGGAAAGAGCTCTCATACTTGGATTTCCCTAAAGAGATGAAAACCACAGATCCTTCAGATTTTCAGAATAATACTTCCCTAAGAAATGTAAATACCTATATGAGCATTCCTCCAAAACTGGTGTTAATATCAGGTAACTAAATGTAGATTTTTAGAAATGTCTCCTATGTTTGCTATATATACAGAGATATTTAGGTGGCAAAGATGATAAGAAACAGTGGAACTGGCACTGGTACATTGAAAGTAGAGTCAAGAATTGATCAACCATGTGGAATTATGCAGAAAAATTATGAGATTGCTCATAGCTCTGATCCATCAATCTCACTACAACTCATAGACTTCAGAGAGGTCACATATGGAAACAAAATTGTATATTACATTAAAAAAATAATAGTAACTGTTTTAGTTAAATTTATTTAACTTTTTACATTCATTTTTACAAAATTTTGGGTTCCAAATTTTCTCCCCATTTGTCCACTCCCCCACCCCAATAGACCTAGCATTCTAATTTCCCCTATCACCAATCTGCCCTCTCTTCTATCATCCCTCCCTTCCCTTGTCCCCATCTTCTCTTTTGTCCTGTAGGGCCAGATAACTTTCTATTCCCCATTACCTGTATTTCTTATTTCCTAGTAGCAAGAATAATACTTGGCAGTTGTTCCTAAAACTTTGAGTTCCCATGCCACCCATTCCCTTTGGGAAGGTAGGCAATTCAATATAGGCCATGTCTGTGTAGTTTTGCCAATGACTTCCATAATAGTCATGTTGTGTAAGAATAACTGTATTTCCCTCCATCCTATCCTGCTTCTATTGCTTCTATTCTCTCTTTTGATCATGTCCCTCCCCAAAAGTGTTGATTTCAAATTGCTCTCTCTTCCCATCCCCCCCACCCTGCTTATCCCCTTCTCCCCCACCATTTTTCCCCTGAAGTATTATATTCAGTTTTGCTGGGTAGATGATTCTTTGTTTTAGTCCTAGTTCCTTTGACCTCTGGAATATCCTATTCCATGCCCTTCTATTCTTTAATGTAGAAGCTGCTAGATCTTGTGTTATCCTGATTGTATTTCCACAATACTGGAATTGTTTCTTTCTAACTGCTTGCAGTATTTTCTCCTTGACCTGGCAACTCTGGAATTTGGCCACAATGTTCCTAGGAGTTTCTCTTTTTGGATCTCTTTCAGGCAGTGATCGGCAGATTCCTTGAATACACTGGAGACTCTGTCCCTGAAGCCTGCTTGGATCTGCTCCTCTCAGTGCCATGCAGGGCCAAGGCAGGGCTGGGCTCTGTTCTGGGTCTGGTGTGTGACAGACCTTTCTTGCTGGTTTTTCAGGGCTCTCTGGAACAGAAATCTCCTCCACTATGTTGTTGTGTGGCTTCCTCTGCTCCAGAATTTGTTGGGACTTCTTCTTTACAGGTATTTTATGGGCTGTGGGTTAGGAGCTAGCATATGTGAATCTTTCTACTCCACCATCTTGGCTCCTCTCCCATAGTAACTCTTTTTGTTGCAGTTAAGAACTGGTAACAAAATAGATAGAAGCCCACAAATGCAGGCCTGAATAAACTGTGGCAAATTATGCAATGAGATTTTAATATTCTATAAGAATAATGAATATGATGAATAGAAAAACACAGGAAGACTTACAAGAAGTGATATGGGGTGAAGTAAGCAGATCCAAGAAAATAATAAACATTATGACTATAACAGTGTAAAAGGAAAGATTTGTTTCCTCCATCTTCATCCTTTTTTTTCTTCCAAAGGATTATTTGAATGCCTCTCTGAGTGTGGGGAAGGAATCCTGGGAGAAATTTAAGAGACAAACAAACAAAATCCATCAACTTATAAAAAAAATGAAAACACAAAGAATGCAGAAAACATAGGAAAATTGGTTGGATATGATACAGTCAATGAAAAGAAAAACCAAAAAAGTGTGATTTATATATAGATATATATATATATATATATATATGTGTGTGTGTGTGTGTGTGTGTGTGTGTGTATTTTTGTGTGTGTATACATATGTATGCATATGTATACACATACATACAGTAAATTTAATATGTGTATTTGAAAAACACTAAATGGATATGAAATTACCCAAAGAAATGAAAGAAACAATGATGATTCATAAAAGCAGATGATGTTACGTACTTTCCTCTTGGTGGGGCAAAGGAAGGGGAGGAGAAGGGCCTGGTGTTGCATACCTCATTAGATACAGTGCTTCATTGGTTGCTTTGTCTAAACTGTTTACCTTCTTACAAGGTAGTATTCAATTCTAAGGTAAGAAGCTCTAGCTAGAAATGATGTTTATAAAAATGGAAAAATTGAGCTAAAGTCCCAAATTTGACAGTGCATTCAGGAAACTAGATATCCTGATTCCTAGTCCAGTATGTTTTTCCCCCAGTAGGACATTTCCCATCATTACATCCAGTTTCTGACTCTTTCTGGTGCCAGTTAGGAAGACTCATTCTCTCCAGGCCATCTGCCATTTAAAGAAATGTGCATAAAGATAGAATGGAAAACCAGACTGGCCAACTTCTCCTGCAGTTTGGTTTAGGTGCTAATTAAAATTAGGCAGCTGGAAACCTTTCCTTCCCTTCAGCAGAACAAACCAATTCAAGGCCAATTTTTTCTTGAAATAGTTCATGAGGCCCATTTAGTTTCCCGATTAACAAACTGCCACCCACATTCATATCATTAGGTCTTTTCCAAAACATTTTTTAATTTGCTTTTTATATTAAGCAAATTCTGTGTGAAGGCAGAGATGCTTTTCTTTTCTGTGTATAATTCATACCTTCCAAATATTCTGCAGAGATAGCAAGTGGCCAGAAAAGAAAATGAATGAGTTGGCTATGGATTAGTGCAAGAAACACTGTGTCTGCAGAGGCCAATAGCTATAAAAGCCTTCCTGGCACAAGGTGTAAGAATTTGGCATCATCTCTAAGGAAAAGCAAAGACCCAGATAAAGTCATTCTAGCAAATGGCCTTAGAAAGTCATGGTTCTTTGATGTCTCTAATACATCAGAGCAATAGGTACCAATTGAGACCTCAGGGTTGGGTAGAAGGATGGCATAAAAATCTGGTAGGCTCTGAACACCTGTCTAAATGGTGTCTTTACCTTGTAGCCTCTACAGACCAAGAGGTTCCTGGGAAATAATATATACATATATTGATCTGGTTTAATAGGATCCCAGTTTTAGCTCTGTAAGGGACCATGGAAGTCACTTGATTCATCCCCTTCATTGTATCTTATGAGAAAATTGAGATCTAGAGAGATGGCATTGATAGTTTTAGAGACAGGACTTGGACCCAAGTTCTAACTCCTTCAACTATACCATTCCCCTGTAGGCATGAATACCCATAGATATTTGGATCCTATAAACCCTTATCTTCATTTTGTCATATTCCCTCCTTGAAAAAGTCAATGGTGATTTTTACTCCAGGGTATGCAGGGAACCCCAGGTCCATGCTTTATATACACATATGCCTGAAGGATAAAGCGTTATTGTAAATAAATATGTTGTGAGAAAGGTTATATTATAACTCTCAGGGTCTAAAAATCAATATAGTCAATACTGAATTCGTCTTCCATCCCAATTTACCCCTCCTCCCAACTTCTACTCTTCTTGTGTTGGTACTGTCATCTTCCCAAACACTTAGATTAGGAACCTCCATTTCTATATGCTTCCCTTCCCCTCATGTCCTATACTGGATTCGTTGTTACGTCCTGTTATTTCAAAATATTTCTTGCATAAGTTTCTTCCTTTTCACTTATTAACATTAACTTATTGGCCTTGATCATCTCACCTAGACTGTCATGAAAGTGTCCTAACTGATCTCTCTGCTTACAATGCATAGGACTGATCATATCACTGTCCTGATGAAAACTTTCACTGATTCCCCATTGCTTATTAGTTCAGGACTTAAGAGACTGAGAGAGTCAGTTAGCTCTGGTTCTGCCCTTAATAGGCTGTGTATATAAAATACAAGAAAGGGGTCAGCAGTTTACCAAATGTTTAAACCAGCACCAGATGTTTAAACTCAAACACCAAAAGTTTAGACACCGTTCAAAAGAAACAAAGAGGTACATGTGATGTCATGAGTAGCACTAAGATTTGGAAGGATTAAATTCATTACTGGAATGTAGCTCTGGATGGCTATATTTTTTAAAAAATAGGAAATAGTGGAGATAAAGGTACATGAGTAAGTGTAGGGTGGAGGGAGGTGAGAGTAGGATGGTATTGTATAATGTGGAATTTTATTCATGTTAAGAAGTACAGAAGCTAGAGGGGAGTTATATGGTGGAGGTTATTTAAGTGAAGCTCAATGGAGGGAAAAACAAAAGATTTTGTCATCAGAGTTTACTACGGACCAACTGGAAAGAAAAAAAAATGAAATGATTGAGCAGTTTGGGAAGCAGATCAAAACCTGGCTCAGAGACATGATTTAATAGGATGGAAGACTTCAATTATCCAGACATCTGTTGTAGCTCCATGTCTGCTAAAACCCATAGCAATTAATACCTTATTAACTTACCTTGATGATCATTTCATCCTTCAAAAGTTGGAGGAGCCAATGAGGGAGAATTTTCTATTTGATTTTCATTAACAAGAAGGAATTGGTTGCTGGGTTGGAAATAATGGAAACCTAGAGGGTAAGTGATCACTCTCTCCTGGGGTTTATGAGAGAAACAATGAACATAAATTTGACATGATTTTGGGAAAGCAGATATCAAAGAATACATTTAGGATGTTGTGGAATAAAATTCTGCAAGGAAAATCAAACAAGGAGGGATCAGAAACTGTCAAGAATGAAATTCTATGGACACAAAAGGAAACAATTCCATTGAAGAAGAATAAGGAATTGGATGAAGAGCTCAATATGGTAGCAAAGGGAAGTTTTCAAATATTTAGGCTATAAGAAGACATTTCCAGAATATGAAATCAAAGACAAATAATAAAAGATGGATATAAGATTATCACAAAATCCTACAAAAATATAATCAGGAGTGATAAAGTTCAGAATGAAACGACAAGTTTGCAGAAAGCTAAAGAGAGCAAAAATAGATTTTTAGCTGCATTTGAGAAAAAGGATGATCAAAGAATTTATAAAGACATTGCACAGAATGGATGGAATGGTAGAAGATACCTTCTCAGTTCTTATTTTGATTCTTTCTTTTCTTTTATGCCAAGGAGAATGACTTTGGTACAGGAGAAGACAATTAAAATTACTGAAAGGGAATTGATACCCCTTCTATAAGAAATTGATAGTAAGAAAGTACCAAGATGTTTTTGCTGAATTCAAGTCATTTGCTCCAGAATGGCTACTTTCAGGTACTGAAAGTGAATATTAAGTAATATTTGAAACATCACAGGAAGCAGACAATGTGCCATATGACCAGAGATGACAAATGTTTTGATTTTTTTAAAAAAGTAAAATAAAAGAGTTTGCAAACTATAAGTCATTGAGCTTGTTTTCAATTCTTAGGAAAATTCCAGACTGGATCATTAAAGGCATAGCTAGTGAACACACAGCAAAGGAAGTGATACTTCCAAAGAGTGAGCATCAAGAATAGATCTTGCTAGATTAATTGTCCCGTCCCGCGGGACTCAGTTATTCGGGGGGTCGAGGGGAACCCAGCCTGAAAGAGAAATGGGCGAGAAGAGGAGGAAGACCAAGCAGATTTGTCAAGGTCTCAGTTTATCTAGCTCAGGGTACAGCTTATATAGTAATTGAAACAGGGAAGAGGAATGGAAAGGAATGGGGAGGGTCCAGGGCGAGGGTAGTATCTAATCATGCAATCTTTACGATTAGGTTATTTCCTGGGACTGGGGGGCCGAGCCTTCTTGTGGTTGCGACATCTGTTGACAAAGACGTCTTGTGATATTTGCTTATTGCAAACAAGATGTTCAGGGCATGTTGACCTCAAGGGTGAGGGGCCCAGCACTAAGTGCTGGCTCCCAACAATTAATCGTATTTCTTTTTTCTTCTTTGACACAGCTATAAAGTGACAGATCAAGAGATTTCTATATACAGTTTACCTATATTTTAGCAAAGGTTTTAATAAAATAGTTCATTACCATTCTTGTGGAAAAAGATAAAAAGATAGGGAATAGATGGTATCAAAATTAGTGGCATTCAGAAATGGTTGAATGGTTACACTCAAAGAGTAGTTATTATTCAATGATTTGATATCAACATGGCATGAGATCTCCAGTGGAGTGACCCATTTATCTGTGCTTAGACAGAAGCTACACAATAATTTTCCCCACAACTAGATAACAGACTTGGAATTCAAAAAGATCTTAACAGACTACAGGATTCACTAAAACATTCAATAAGATAAGATCAGTAGGGATGAATGTAAAGTATATTAGAGTTCAATAATAGAACTTCACAAGTTTAGGTGGCTAGATTTTTTAAATACAGACCTGGGTATTATGGTGTACTTCAAGATGAATATGAGTCAGCATTGTGTTGTGACAGCCAAAAAACCAATGCAAGTTTGGACCTCATCAAGAGATTCACAGCTTCCAGGAATGAAGAGGTGATGGCCCATCCATACTCAGCTCTGGTGAGATCACATGTGAAATACATTCATTTTTAGGTGTCACAGAAGGATAATGATAAGTTAGAGAATATTTGGAGGGGAACACAGAACGATGAATGGTCTTAAGCCATATCATATAAGGATCATTTACTGGGACTATTTAGCCTGGAAGAGGGAAGACTCAGGGGGGAACATGATGACGTCTTCTAATATTTGAAGGGTGGTCAAGTGTAAGAGTAATTAGTCTTGCTCTATTTGGCCCCAGAGGGCAGAATCAAGAATAATGATGGAAGTTGAAAAGATGCAAATTTACACTTAATGTAAGGAAAAAAACTTCTTAACAGTTAGAGCTGTCCAAGAGTAGAATGGGTTACCTCCAAAGGTTTCCCTTCATTGAAGGTCTTCAAGCAAAGCATGGATGATTATTTCAACATGCTTTAATATGATTACATTCAGGTACGGGTTACATTAGTGGCCTGCTGAGGAACCTTTCAACCTGAAAGTTCAGTTCCTATGTGACTTTGGGCAAACGGCTTTTTTTTTTTTTAAGTGGAATTTAACTGGATAATCAGTTAAGTCCCTTTTTATCTATTAGGAGTGTGATTTCTTAAGACTGCAAAAACTCCTAGAATAAGTGATATGGTATCCTCCTTGGCCTGACATTCATCATTGCATTATGTAACTCCCAGGTTACTACTCTAGCCTTTATAATCTCACAGAGGTAGAATTTAGTGGTCAATTAGTCCAATCCTTTAACTTTACAGATGGAGAAACTGAGGCTTAGAAAAACTAAGTGGCTTGTCCAAAATTATACTGGGTCTTCTGACTCTGAAGGTAATCCTAGAAATTTATTTAAAGTACTCTGTACTTCAGTCAATCTGATTCCTTAATCTTGTTTTACTTTGCCAACCTTCCAACACTCCCCAATAGATTTCTCCTCCCTTCTCTTGTCTCTTGAAATTCTTCTCCCTTTTCAATTTCTAGCTCTGGTGTCACTTCCTCTATTAAAATCTTCTATTAAATTCAGCAAGTATTTATTAAATGACTGTTAAATTTAAACCACTATGTTAAGCACTGGATCCAAAGGCAAAAATTAGAAATAGTTCCATACTCAAGGGGCTTGAGTTCTATTCTGCAATATAATATTTAAAGAGCCAGGTTAAGACTAGTTGCTTTGAGGAAGGACAAGTGCTGACCTCTAAGAGACACTGGCGAGACTTCCCTGAAAGGCTGGACTTGACTTGGGCATTGGAAGCTAAGATTCTAAGGGGCAAAGGTAAGGAAAGAAATGCAGTATAAGCATAGAGTACAAAGTCACGAGTGAGAGATAGAATGCTGAGTACCCCAAGTAGGCTAGTTTGGCAGGATAACATAATTATAGAACTGAGGGTAATGTGGAATAAGTTTTAAAGGGGAGTCTTGAGCTAGGTCTATAGAAGGGTTGAAATATCAAGCTGGGAAATTTGTACTTTATCCTAAAGCATTAAAAAGTCGCTGAAGATCCTTGAGTAAGGAAATGACTGTAAAGAGCTGTGCTTTAAGAAAATTATCTTGGCAGCTGTGTAGAAACTGGACTGGAGAAAGCATAGATGAGAAGCAAGAAGATCCTTTGGAAGATATTTTTCTGCCATTATCACTACTAAAGTGCATCCTCTCATCCCCTCATGACTTGGAATACTGAAGTACCTATGTGAAGCCTCTTCTCACTCCATTCCATCCACTATTAAGTCACCAAATTGCCTTTTTTTTTCTGAAGTGCAAGTCTGACCATATCAACCTCCCCACCCTCTTTACCCTCTACTCAATAAATTCCACTACCTTCAGTATCAAATACAAAATCCTCTGTCATTCAAAGACCTTCTTGGCCTTCCTCCTGCCACATGCATACCTTTCTCGTCTTCTTATAGCTTATTCCTCAACACATACTCTTTGATTCAGTAGCATCTGGCTGTTCCACGATTAAGGCACCGTATCTCTCAGCTCCAGGTATTTTCTCTGGCTGTCTCTCAATGCCTGGAAATCTCTTCCTCCTCATCTCTGACTTTCTGACTTCCTTCAAGTCAAACCTAAAATCCTGTCTCCTTCAGGAAGGCAGAATTCTAGTATCTAAATTCTAGTATCTTCCCTCTTTTAACCACTGCTGTTTAGTCTTTATATAGCTTGTTTATGCATATTTGTTTGCTTCTTGTCTCCCCCATCAGATTGTGAGCTCCTGCAGGGCAGGCACGATCTTTTTCTCTTTTTGTATCCTCAATGCTTAGCACAGTGCCTGGAACATGGTAAGTGCTTACTAAATATTTACTGACTGACTGATTGTTGCAGTAGTCTAGGTGATGAGGTCCAAAAGTGGAATATTGGTTTTGTGACCAGAGAGAAGGGAATCTTCATTTTTTCTTCCAAAGCTACAAGTCACCTGTAACCCTGACCTTGGCCTTTGGGGCAAGTGCAAGTATCAAGAAAACATGGGCCTTGAACTCAAGGAATTTAACATCTAAGCTCATTATTAGGTTGGGCTCCTATAGACTCAGTTCTCCTGAGGGCAAAACATGCTATTTTTAACCCAGTTCCAAGCCTCCCAGTTTTGGAGGAATTAAGAGTAAGAAGGATGCTAATCCTTGGAATAAACTGACTTTAAATTACATTTTAATGCCCAATACTTAGCTCAAGTCCATCTGAAATCTGTATATAAAGAAAAAATTCATAAAATATAACAATGAAGGGCTGTCAAAATAAAACTTAGGTCGATGCTTTCTTTTTGTTTTCATGAAACATTTTGCAAAGCTAAATTTGCCTAGGCTGGTCTAGAATCAAAATACTAGAAGATCTGAGGGATTTCAATTTTCCAAGGCAGAAGATTACATTCTCAATCTATAAGACATTTAGAATGAACACAGAAGCAAAAACAAATCAAGCCAGCACCTGGACTCAAAGCAAGTGATTCACAGTATAGCCAGTATATGTTGTATTTGTGGGGTAGATGGAAATGTTTGCATAACAGGTGTTAATAATGGATTGTTTTTCTCATTTTTTTCTCCTTCTTGCCTTACATATTACTGAGGTTTGGTATGTTGAGTCAGACTTACTTATATGCATGGAGAGGGAGAAACAGAGTATCTGGTTTCAAAGAACTTTTGAGGCCATTTAGTCCAACCATACCTGGAAAAAAAATACCTTGCTGTGACGTTTACTGGAGGTCCAGGCTCCATTTGAAGACCTTCAGTAAGTGGAATATTATTATCCATCCTGAGACAATCCTTTCCACTCTTAGACAGCTCTAATTGTTAAAAAGTTTTTCCTAAGAGTCTAAATTTTCCTCTTTGCCATTCTACATTACACCTACTTCTTCGCTCTGGACGCAAGTGAAACCCTCTTCCACATGACAACCCTTCAGACACTTAAAGACAGCTATTGTGTTCCTGCAATCCCCCTTCATGTCTTCTCTTCTGCAGTCTGAACATTTCTCCCCTTCTAATAGTCCTTGTATGGCATGATCTCTAACTGGAAAATGAGGATAATATACATTACCTGGGCATAGTATTTCCATATTTCAACAAAGCAGTGACATTCTCTTGTCCTGAAAAAAAAGGATCAGAAAATAATTGATCAATAGTTTAAGTTAGGTGAATCATTAACTGATAGAAAGAATGGCTAAGCCAAAATAATTAATGGCTTAATGAGTTAATGAGTTAAAGTCACATTGGACAGATCTCTGGAAGAATATTTCAGGATTCTCTCCTTATCCCTGTCTTGCTGAATGTTTTGGGGGAAGATTTAGATAAAGGCAGAAGTTCATGTTTATTAAATTTGCAGATATCATGGAGCTAGAAGGGAAAGGGGTAACATATTCAATGAGAGTCAAAATCCAGAAAAGTCTTCATGAGGTAAAGGGATGGAAGTGAATCAAATAAGTCCACAATTCCTAGGCAGACGTGTAAATTTCTACATTTAGTTTAAAACAACAGCAACACAAAAATAGATATGGGGTGGCATGGCTAACTGTCATTGTATGTAAAGGACATCTGGGGGCCATACTGGATTGTAGGATCAAACTGAGTGAACAGTGTAACATAGAAGCCAGAAGAGATTTGCAGATGTTAAAGAAAGGAAAAACAGTCATAGATTTAGGGCTGTAAGGGTTCTCCAAGCTTACCTAGTCCCACAGATGAGAAAAACTGAGACCTAAAGAGGTTAAACAATTTGACCACACAGGTATTAAGTGTCAGAGAGAGGACTAAAAAGGAAGTCTTCTTACTCTAAATCCAAGGATCTTTTAAAACATTGTACCTTGAGTTTTCTTAGCTGGAAGATAAGAATGATAAAATCTACCTTAATCTCTCTCCTGGGGTTGTTTTAAGGATATAATGATATTTTTACTTTGAAAGGTTTTAGTAGGGGGAGGGGAAGCTGTGCAGATCAGTCGCACATTATTCGGTCTCATTTCTCTTTATTGATCCACTTCCAGGAGGCCTTACATTAACTTTTGGGGATTCACATTTTTCAATGTTTGCATTTCATGAGGCAGAATGGTATAACAGATAAGTAACTGGCCTTGGATTCAAGAACACCTGAGTTGAAATCCTCCCTCACAAACCCAGAAGCTGTGCAGCCATAAGGAGTTCATTTAACCTTCTTGGGCCTCAGTTTCCTCATCAATAACATGAGGGATTTGAATTTGATGGATTCTAAGTTCCTGCCCATCTTGAAAACTATGATCCTAGATGTGAGTTAAAATTCTGAAGGTATTTTACTACCTACTTGGCCTCCTACCGTCATCTGTAAAATGAGTATTGAACTCAATGACATATAAGGCTCCTTCTAGCCATAAATATCTGTGACTATGACCATTTTTATTTTTTGCAGCTGTTATTTAACCCCCACACAGGTATTCTTTTCTGTTAAAAATTTGTGATCTTTGGCTAATCCCTTGAATAAACCTTTGGTAGAAAAGCATACTGTCCTCTAAGTCATTATAGAGACAGCTGGCCTCCTATGCTATCAGAGATTAATGAACTCTTCAGCCTGGAGAGGACTGCTCTGTTGAAGTAACAGCCACAGTGCATCTCTAAATTCTCCTTCAGAGAGCAACAAGAAGAAAGGCAATCTTCCTTCTTCATCCTTCAAAAGCAATATAAGCAAATCTCTGTCCCTGAGCTATAGAAGCATGTATTCCTCCTATCTTCTGGCTGCATTTGAATCCAAAGGAGAGACATACCTTTCCTCACAGAGTCTAGATGGGAGGGGAGCCCTCATATAGGCTTGCAGGAATATGATAAAGAACAGTGATAACCAACCCTTTTTCCTTTTTCAGCAAATCCAATTTTTTTGGTCCTCTCCTGGAAGCTTATTAACTAATCGAAAGTTTTAAAGGCTCCTGTTGGATTTTACATGTTTCTAAAATGTACAAAGACCCTATTCAAGTGTTTTGTAACACTCTCTTTTATATTTCTGCAATAATAGGATCCAGCTCCTTAAAATCATAACTTGATGTGAGTCTGAGTTTTGTTCCAACAATATTTAGAGTGAACACAATGGGTTGAAGATGCTTAAGGCTCCAAGAGAGAGACCAGTGAAGAACTTTCCATAAACCTATTAAAATAACAATGCTAAATTAGTCAGGAAAACAGCCTCCAGGACATTTTAATACCTGTTATAATGGAAAAGCTGAAGTAGATGTTGATGTTCAATTGAGATAGATACCTGGGTCAAGGTCAGGAGAATATATATACATACATACATGCATGCATATATATATGTGTATATGCATGCATGTGTGTATGTATGCATGCATTCATGCAACGTACCTTAAAGGGATAGAAGAAATAAGGACAGTGGGGGAAACATGGAATCCAGATTTCTCATTTTATAGGTGAGGACATTGAAAAGTGACTGGTTCAAGTTCACCCCTACTTAGGGATAAGAATGGAGCAAAATGGAAAAGGTTCCTTGATGCCTAGATCAATTCTTCTATGCATTCCAATGAAGCCTCCTATCAACTATAACAGTGAGGAAAAAAAAAAGAATTTTCCTACTAGTCTAGCTAGTTAGAGTTAAAAGAGTCTAATGAGAGAGAAAGAAGATCCTAGATTTGGAGATGGAAGGGACCTTAGAGTTCAACCTCCTCTTTACAGATAGAGAAATGGAGGCATCATTACTTTTAGCTGAAGAGATCAGATTAAGCTTGTTCTTGACGCATCGGTCATAATTTGGCAGGTAAAAGGTGGTAGAACAGATTGTATGTTTTGGGGAGGAAGGGGAACAGTACAAGCAAAGGAATGAAATTAAGCATGAATATGGTCAAAATTACCCTCCAAGAGTCAAAAAAAATGCAGAACACTGTACCAGATACTGGGGAAGGTACAAGGCTTAGATCAGACATCTTCTCTGGTTCATGTAACATCATCAGGGTATAGTATAGAAGGATTGTGGGGATCTACAGATCATTATGTTAATAATATAACAATAAAACACATAACAGCATTATATGATATATATATATATAATATGATACATATAATGCATTAAAAATTATAAAACAAAGTTCCATGAGAGTTCTGGAGGAAAATTCTTATTGAAAGCAGAAAATGGGAAGGCTTTATTAAGGAAGTTACACTTGATTTGGACTTTAAGTGAAAAGAAGAAATTCAATAGGCAAAAAAGCTGGAAAAAATACATCTCAGTGAGGAAGACACTGGACTAATTGTTGACACACCTATGTTCTTAATTTTGGGTCTCTGCTACCTAACTCTATGACCTTAGGCTTGTTATTTTGCTGCTCTGTGGCTCAGTTTCCCCATGTATAAAATGAGACATCTGCACTAGATGACCTCTAAGGTTCTTTCTGGCTCTCAGATTATAATACTGATGAATCTGCCTTGAACAAAGGGGCTCAGTGGAACCAGATTAGAAGGAACTCAATTGTGGACCTTGTTAATCAAAATGTTTGAAGTCTGTCAGGTAGGAAAAAGGGAGTCATCAGCAGTTTTTGAGCCTCCAAGCAACAAGAAAAGAGTAGCTTTAAAAAGTATTGTTATTTACAATTTTAACATCAAGGGACAAGTATTAAGTGCCTAATATGTGTCAGGATAGGAATACAAAAAATGAAATAATCCTTTCTCCCCAAAGATGTGCATTTTAATAACGGAGAAAACCGGTACATATACACATATTCTTAAAGACCAGGAAAGAAGAGGGCATTCTAGGCATGTGGATAGCCAAGACAAAGATATGGGGACTGAAGATGAAGTATGGAGCAAAAGGAAGGTTACTTTGACTGGATGGCAAGATGAAAGTAAACAGATAGGTCGGGGCCAAGTTGAATGGGACTTTAAAAGCTAAATAGAGGAGTTTGTGTTTGATTTTAGAGCAAATAAGAAGTCACTGGAGTTAATTGATTAGGGGAATCACATGGGTATATCTGTGTTGAGACATGTGAAATTTAACAAACAGGTAAACTGAGGCAATTCTCTGAGCAAGACAACAGTTTATTAATAGAGCACAGAATTTATTAATAAGGCATAGTGAGTCAATGACATTGATGCTGTCTAAAAATCCAGAATCAAAGATTTAACTCCTTTTTCTAAGGATAAAACAAAGAACCAAACAAAAAACATATAATTGGACAGAATCACAGGAATGGCTGCATCAAAGGAAATGAGTATAGCCCACCTATAGAATGGAGACCACCTCTTCTAATCTCTAATGAATATTTTGGTGAATTTTGTGAATCCCTGCCACTTCCTGAGGTTATTCTTAAGTATCCAGGTACGTAGACTTACTGGCAACTGACAATTAGACAAGACTATCTTTTTAATTACTAAAGATGCAAAAGGGTCAGTGAGTCCAGCTATAGCACGCAACTCTTGCAGGAAAAGCTAAGAAAATCTTTTATGAGTGTACTGAGAACAGAGTTTTTATTTAACTAACAGTCATTGTGGGAAAGTTTAAGCCTTTGATATCCAACTTCAGAGAGAGAAGCGACTAAACTTTGGCACATATGAGCTTCTTCACTTAGAGAGAGAAGAGGCTTTGCATTTGTTACATAGAATACAAAATATGGTTACAGGATAAAGTTACTTACAGAATAAAATCAAATATAAAATACAGGATCAAGAATTAAGTATCTCAATATTCAAGGAAAGTTATCTCTGCAACATAGATAAGATGGACTGGAGCGGGCAGAAACATGAGGCAGGGAAACCAATTAGGAGGTTGATATGACAATCTAAAAAGAGCTGAGGGCTTATATTAAAGTGCAAATTGTTTGAGTAAGAGAAGGAGTTAGATGTAAAAGAGGCTGGGAAGGTAGAAATTGCAAATTTGGCAAGTGATTCATTGGGTGGGATGAAGGAAAGTGAGGTCATAACTTTAATGTAGAGGTTAATGAGAAGGGAAGGACCAACGATATCAGAAGGGTGATGCTTAGACTTGCAAGCGAAGGGAATTGAAGTAACAAGCAGGGCTGTGCAAAGTCATCAGTTCCATTCTCTTCTCCAAAGATGCCTGGGTCAAGTGGAAAGGCATAGGTCAAGATAACCTGCAATAGTCCCAAATGCAGTGGGAGATACTGACCTTTTTAAGTTAAGGTCTTCCCAGTTCTCAGTTTGCCTGAGGTAATGCTCATTAAGATGGTGAGGGTTTGCTGGGAAAGATACTTTCAGTTCCAACTGCACCACTCTCCATTCTTCAGAGTTATACCTTATTAAAGAGAAAAGCAAAAAGCTGTTTGGTCAGAATAACCAGCAAAGATACCTAGCACATTATCCAAGTCTGTCATGATATGGGGTGTCCCATACCCAGAATTCACATTTCTGCAAAGGGTGGGAGGTATATTTTTTCCTCTCTCCTTCAGGGCCACAATTTAAGAGTGATATTTTAGGAAGCTAAGTCAGGTGGTGTTCAAGATAGACTAAGGTGGTAGTGGTGAGATGGCAAAGAGACCATAGGTTAGGGATTGCCATAGAAAGAATTCCTGTCTTGATTGGGATCAGAGCAGAGGACAGTATAGCTTCAAGTAACCCTTGTGGTTTGAAAATTTTGTGATTTGAAGAGACCAGTTAGGAAGTTCTTATATTACTCTATATAGGGTAATGAGGGACCAGGACTCTGGAGGGGAACAGACTGGAATGGAAGGGGCATAGAAAAAAGGAATTTTGTAAAAAAGACACACTAGACCTTTGAATGACGATTGGCAGAGGAATGAATTTTAAAAAGTTGAGTCAAGGATGACTAAGCTTTCCAATCCTGAGTTAAGAGGATTTGAACTGTACACTTTGTTTTTGAAACAGTTAAGGTGCGAATTATATAGTTTTAATATTGGGTTGAAGCAGGAGTTGTTCTTTTGCTGAGTTACTTTGTGTGGGGAAACGTGTGTAGGCTAAATTCTTAATAAAAGCATTCTTGTTTTGCAGCTTTTAGATCAGCAGTTTGCCTAATACCTATGGAATGACTAATCTTATCCATATAAATATGAACTGAAGGGGATCGTGAGGTGGTATCTCTAAGTTGCTCTCCTTCCCCATTGGCGTTGTAGGGTTCAGCACAATAACGGCATATTAGAATTTTGATGGCAGGCCATTGCCACATGGGGCATGCTGATGACGCACTACCACACCTAGCAGGTTAAGAGACTGGTATCACTATAGACTTCATCATACATACAAATGAAGCAAATAAAGAGAGAGGGGAAACGGAGCCATCTGTGTGGGCCCCCACGGGCTTTTCTAATTGCCATGCATACTAATGGATTCAAAGTTCATTACAGCCGCTGTAGGCATGGAGATTGTTGCACATATAAGATGGCATAGAAACTCTCCAATAAGCAAACATTATAGGGAGAGTATGCTTTTAATTTTCCTAAATTCCCTCTTCTCAGCACCAACAAAGATAAAAGTGTTCCCTGCCAAACTGACTTCATTTGGGACCTGGCTGGGAACTTGTGTTCAGCTAACACATGAATAAAGGTATTCATCTGCTTTAGAGCTGGAAGCAACCTTAATCGTCATCTCATTCAACCCTCTCCAATTTTTCAGATTAGGAAACTGAGGCTCAGGGAGGTTTAAATGGCAGAGGTAAGATTCAGATTGAATTTCTCTGACTCCAAAATCACTCTTTTCCACTGTACCTTCTACTATGTCTGTGGCTTTGAACAACTTACATCCCCTTCTTAGGTCTCAGTTTTCTCTCTTTAGAATAAAGAGGACTGAACTCCAAGGTTCCTTGGAACTCTAAATTCTTTGCCCCTGTGACCCTGTGTTATAAGCTTCTTGTTTTTAGCTCAGTTTGTAGTTTGTCCTGGGGAGAGTTCCACATGGGAGGTAGCACTGTTCTAGCCATTCATCTAGGCTCTCAGGTGCCGGCTAATGTAGATGTCCGTGGAGTATGCAGGTCACCTCCACCTGCATGTTTGAACTGCTGATTTACTGCTACTGGTTCTACCTTGTCTCTAAGTATTTCCTCCGTCTTTAGTTGCTGTTCATTTTTATTCCACTTAGCTTTGTGGATTCAATATTTGGCCCACTTGGTCTGCACCTCCCTTTCTGACTTGCGCCCTAATTGTGCTCTTCTCTGTCTTGGTAACAACACAGAAGACCCTTAGTTCTCATTCTATTGTGGAGTTCCTCGCCCAAAGGTGGTGTTTTGGAGTTTGTGGCTGCCCATCCCATTCATTGGAGCTGCTGCTACACTTTAAGGTCTAGATGAAACTTGTGAACTTCAGAACACCCAGGGCTGCTTCTGATTAAAGCTGTCCATCCTGAAACCCAGACTTAGGCCATAACTGAAGCACCTCCACAGAGGTTACAATTTGTCCCCAGCCTAGTATACGAGACAATCTTGCCCAATTGCTGCTGGGTCAACCCAAGAGCACTGCTGTTTAATATCAAAGTAAGGCAAACCTGGAATCTCATTCTATGGACAAACAGAAGTGACTTCTTTTATGAAATTAGATTCTGTGATGAACGCCCAACCTCAATTTGGCTTTAATATATCAATTTATTATGAGCTGTGGAAAAAAAAGCACCACTAGAGTTTGCATAGAAGATACCTATTAGGCTAAACTCCACTGAGGGCAGAAGCAGCCATGCTGTCAGAATAATCAAAAGGGCTGGATTATTAAGTAATAAACATGTATGAGACCATTCATTCTAATTAGAACTTGTAACGTAGCATGCGTGCTTTTACTTTGTTAGCAGATGAATGGAAATGCTTTGAAATTTCTGCTTTATGAAGAGTACACAAAGCCTGAATGATAATTGGCCTATTATATTAGATAAATGGCTAGAATTTAAGCTAGAGGGAGGCAATCCATGTTCAATATAATTTGATTTGATAGTTGGAGAGAAGAGAAGGCAACGCTATCCTTCGGTCTCTGAAATTCAGTAAACCCACTCCTCCTCACTCAGTTCATAAAAGGCATTCTTCTGGTACACGTTCCCAAGAACCTGGCTCTAAACTCTTATTTGTCACAGGTGCTCTCCATTAGCTGAGATTGTAAAATTCCATAACAAGTAGTAGCCAGCACATGTCTCAGAATCAGAACAGTTAATTAAATTAAGTCTTTTAGAAGTGACTTATTTGTTCAAAAACAAAGAAAAGAAACTGGCCAGTTTCCACAAGAAAAACCCTGATTCTAATAATACTGTTGCTTGTGCGAGCAGCACTTTACAGTTCATAAACTTTGAGGTTTAGAGCTGATGAGGACCTTAGAGATCACCAAGTTTAAGCTTCCTAATTTTATAGATCTGGAAACTGAGGCCTACAGGGGTGAAATGACTTGCCAAGAGACATAGTAGCTAGTATGTATTTGGAGGAAGGATTTGAACCAACATTCCCCTGAAACCAAATTCCCTTCTTTATTCACTTTAACACACTGTCTCTCTCAGTTCACAAAGAGTTTTCATATCCTTTATCATTTTTGATTCTCATCACATTCTTCTGAGGGAGAAAATGAAAAGTCAACTTATCCCCATCATTCACATGAGTAAACAGACATAGAGTTGCCCAAGAAAATAGTGAAGATGAGACTAAAAATCTGAATCCTTATCATGTTGTTTCTCCTTTGGCAGAGTGAGACTCCAAAGTTCAAACTATCAAACCTCACTTCATTTTCCTAGATAGAGTGATCCTGAAGAAGTTAATAGTCTTCTTTTAAACCAGTGTCACTAGAACATCTGATGCTTGTAAAGGCATGTCACTAAACATTTCCTCTGAATTCAAGGGAGTTTTCTCCTAAAACAACAGCTAGGATCATACTTGCTTTGCCCCTCTTACCTTGTCAACCCCTGGCTATATAATCTCAGAGCTTCAAGGCATCCAAGAGAGGCCGTATGATCCAGGAACAAAAAATCTAAATCCTCTAAGAATCTGGTCCCTAGTAAGTGGTCATCCACACCCTTCACCTGAAGATTCTTAGATGGGGACAGACCACTACATCTGGAGGCAGACTAATTCCTCTTTTGGTTAGTTCTCTACGCTTGAACATTTTTCTTCTCACATGAAATGGAAACTTTTCTTTCTGTAACTTTCACCTATTGTTCCACTGCATTGTGGAGTCAAGTAGAACCAGTTAATCCTCCTTCCAGGTAACATTCTTGGATTCAAATACTTGAATTCAATTATCATATCTTCTCTAAGTTAAATGTTTCTAGTTCTTTCAGCTGATCTTCATATGGAATGATCTTAAAGTCAACAAATGTTATCACCAATTGAAAGTAAACAATGAGGACAATTTCCTTGCTTTTTTCGTAAAAGAAATAAAAAAAAAAAACCAGCCGCCACCCTTCCTTTAATTCTATCCTCATCCAATTGCTACTTACCTTTATGCCTATTATTTCCATCTCTCTAATTTTCAATCTCTTCCTTTCTCCTGACTCATCTCTACTGCCTACAAAAATGGCCATCTTCACCATCCTTAAGTAAAATCTTCATGTGACCCTATGATCTCTTCACCCTAGCATACTATATCTCTCCCCTTTCATAGGCAATCTCTCTGACAAAGCCATATACTTTCATTGACTTCCTTCCCTCTTACCCACTTGTCAGCTCTTTTCTTCTAAGCTCCTACATAGGACTAACTGTCAGGGTCTCCAGGTATCAATTCCCAATTCGGTGACCAGAGTATTATGTTAAAACCTTCAATAATCTAGAGTTGGTCCCAGTCTTTGTTTATGCACCAGAAATATCCAAGTCAGCCAGTTAATAAATATCTGCTAATGTATATTATTATCTACATGCCAAGTACTGGGAATACAAAAAATGACAAAAGATAGCCACTACTTTCAAGGAGCTCACAGTATAATGGGGAAGCAATATGCAAACAACTATGTTCAAAAGAGGTATGTACATGATATAATAACAGGGAGAAGGTGCTAGCATTAAGGGGGATCAAGAAAAATTTCTTGTAAAAGGTGAGATTTTTATCTGGGATTTGAAGGAAGTCAGGGAAGTCAGGAGGGAGAATATTTAAGGCATCTAAGATAACTTGCCCAAACAAGATTTCATATATGTGTGTGTGTGTGTGTGTGTGTGTGTGTATATATATATATGTGCATATATGTGTATGTATATATACATGCATATATACAGATATGTGTATACACATATATATGACATATTGGAGATAATAATCAAAATAGGGCAAGTACTAGAATCAGGGGGGATTGGGAAGACCTTCCTGTAGATGATGGAATTTTACTTAGGACTTGAAGAAAGCTCAGAAAGTCATAACATAAAGATGAAGAGGGAGAAATTTCAGGCATAGGAAATAGCTAGTGAAAATGCCCAGTCTGGGGTGTCTTATGCAATGAATACTAAGGAAGGCAGTATCACTGGATCACAAGGAATATGGGGAAAGTAGAGTGAAAAGAGTAAGACCAGAAAGGTGTGCGGTGTGGGGTGGAGAAGGAGATGGAGGACTCTGAGATTTTTCACTGAGTTGGACACATCAGCATCATGGTGTTCACCTTCTTGTTGACATCCTTGACTTCCCTAGCAAATTTCAAAGTTACAATAATACAGTTCTAATATGAATGGATGGATTAATGAATGACAAAGGCATTTATTAAATGTTTACTATGTACCAAACACTGTGCTAAGTGCTAAAAATACAAATATAAAGAAAAGAACAGCCTGTACCCTCAAGGAATTCATATTGTAATGGGAGGGGGGAGGGAGAACAACACTGTATACAGATGAGCAATGGTCCTCACTAGTTTCCACCCAATCATTGCGTAAGCTATAAGGATATCTTCTGCCAGGCTCCTTCATAGAAAAGATTGGAATAAATTGCCACTTGGGATCTATTATCCAAAATGGCAGGATATTCTATAGTAGGAGTTTTTGACCTGGGTTCCATGGAACACCCTTCCTTTCCTGCACCCCAAGCCCCTTGCAAGTCCATGGACTGATTTTACAAAGTCTGTGAATGTGGATGGAAAACAATAAATCTTTATTTTCACTACTGTCAACTGAAATTTGGAATTTTTTTAACTACAAATTTTTTAAAAACTAACATGTTATTATTTAAGAAGGAGTCAAACTTTACCAAAGGTGTTGCATACAAAAAAGTTAAGAACTCCTGTTTACAGCCTCAAATCTCATTGTCATACAGGAGTCCTAGGAGTCCAGGTGGAAAAGACTTCCAGAAGTCATGTAGTGCATCATGGTTTAGGACCTTTTGGGTCAGAGACAATTCTCATCCCTAAAACCTTTGGCATTTCCTAGTGCCAATCACTTTGAGATTATCTTTTCAATTCCACATTCCTAACTTTGATTAATCCAGTTCTATCTTGTCCATCTTGTCCACAACCTTAAATCCTCTGAAGTCCATAGATTACACACCAATAAATCCCTGCCCAAACTCCACTTAATAGCCGTTTTCTGAAACCTTTTGGCTTCAGAGTAATTATCAGTAGTAACTGTTACTCTTTCCTTCCCAGTTTGATTTACTTAATTTTTTTTTTTTTTTTTGCTCATTAAAGGGGCCATTCTCTAATTATTTCTTAGAGAAGCTTTTTCACTGAATGGTCTTACCTCACTCTAAGTGAGTACCTGAATAGACTCAGTCTCCCTTTGCATCCTGGGTCTTCTCCAGTCATCCTGATGAATCACTGGATCCAGATGGCTCAGGAGGGGAAAGTGAGGCTGGTGACCTTGCACAGCCCTCCCTCACTCAAAGCAAAGTCAAGTGCAAGTCATGTCATCATTTCTCTGATGTCATGACCTTCTTGGAACACAAAGGATGAACACAGAAGACAGACCGTAATCATAATGAAAAATAGCATAGTCCTCATTTCTAGCTTCACTCTGCTAATAACAGTCATTGAAATTGATAGTCATTGAAACTGACTGCCTTAATTTCTGTTCCCACTTCTTTTAATTTCTCTAGGAGGGACTCTGATCAGCATTTCATTTCTCAGAAGATTCCTTGTGATCTTTCTGACTTTGAAACTGGGTGACCTGGGAAGACTTCTCACTCTACTAGAGTGATCTGTACAGGAGACATGTCTTGAAGGCATTTGAAACCAGTTTTATCATGTGACAAGATCTCCCCCCTTTACCTTCCAAGCTCTCCTTGAAGAAGATCACTGTACATAGCAGTGATCATACAAAGCCTGCTTTCCTGATGGTCCAAGTGTGCTCAGCTTAGTAACTTTACTAAAAGTAGCCCTTGAGTCTCAGGTGGAGGACCGACATTATCTCTGCCCAGTGTCCCTGCACTGTTTCTTCCCTTCCCTGTCTTGGGAACCACTTCATTACCTGAAGCACAACTTTAGAGAGGTATAGACAAGCCTGACAGTCAGCAAGCATTCATTAAGTACTTGTTACATGCCAGGCGCTGTTCTGAGTAGTGGGGACACAAAGGAAGCTAAATACCTTCCCTGGTCTTGCCCTGAAGGAGCTCATAGTTTAACAGGGGAGTTAATATATAAACAGTGTAGACATACAAGATATATACAGTGTAAATGGAAGATAATCTCAGAAGGAAACAAGTTATAAGTAGATGTGCTGCCTCATCTCTGCTTTACCAAATGGTCTACATAGTTTTAACAAGCATATGGCACTAATGGACAAGTAAGAATGCTTGCTGGCATCTCAGTCTACACTTTATGCCAATCCATCCCATGTGGTGGTAACCTTAGAATGTTACATTTTCTGGGTGCCTATGAGACCAAATGCAAACACTTGAAGTTTTCCATAGCCTCAATTATTTCTCTCTATCAGTCCCTTGACAAGCCTCTATTGCTTCCAGAACTCAGGCTGTTGTCCAGGACGCCAGTGTTCCTCCCCAGAGGATGTACACACTTACTTTAGAGTAGTGAGTTCTGAGTTTGCCCAGGCATGCTTAGAGACTAATGTTCATCTCTAGCTACCACTCTGAGACAGGTTTTCTCTTCCCTCTTAAAAGACTTCTGATTTAATTTTCAGTCCACCCTCTTCCCCACAGGATGGTTACAAGCCTTTTTGCTAGGTCCTTATCCCACATACAAGGTTTAGTAACTAATTTCCAGACAGCCACTCCAACCTTTATCTCTTTGGGGATGCTAGAGTGTTCCACTCTATTAGGCATCTGGCAGAGTACATTTTTTTGTCCTCATTTTTTGAGCACTTTAACCAGACCCCTACAGTTCCACAAACTGAGTACATTTTGTAAAATCCATTCAGTGTCTTCAACGTGGTATTCAGAAGATATTTTTAAAATTAATGATCCTTGATTAGGTTCTGGTCCCAGTAGTAGTACATGACAACTTTTCAATGATCATCCCGCCATTGAGCTATTTTAACCCAATTTCACTAACAACAAACCTTAATGACGGAATAGTGATTAAAAACAAAAATTCTCACATAGCAAGTCAGAGTTTTATACACCATAGATCTACAAGATTATAGAACTACAAATTTAGATCCAGGAGGGACTTTAAAGGTCTTAGAACCCAGGCACCTAACTGAGGCATAAAGAGATTAAGTGACATAGCTACTAAACATTTGAGAGGGAGCTAAATCCCATCTAACCCCATCCATTATTCCATGTGCCTCTATAAAGTGAAGCAATCTCCAGCTTAATTTCTCTTGAATTTGTCCTCTATACAACTGCTCAAGTGCTATTCTTAAAGCAATAATAATAATATAATATTAACAATATAATAATATTATGCAGCTGTTACTTCCTTGTTCTAGATTTCAGTGCTCCCTAACAATGCCTCTAAGAGAAAATACACATATCTCTGGCATTTATATCTCTTAATAATGTGAATCCAACTTATCTTTCTTATTCCCCACCACTGTCATGCATACTCTATAATACAGTCAAACTGGACTACTTACTCTTTCCTATACATGACATTCCATATCCTGCCTCCCACCATGCCTTTGCATATCTTATATACTCCATGCCTAGAATTCCCCTCCCCATATCACATGCTTCCTAGAATATTTGCCTCCATTCAAAGTTCAGTTCAAATGCTACCTCCTATATGAAGCCATTTCTCATTACCCCAGTTATTAGCCATTCTCCCTTCTCTGGAAATTTATATTAAAGTTACAGAAGAGTGGCCAATGGGAACCACATTTTCAAAGCAAACATTGGGTGCTCTGTCTGCTTCCAGGATACGTGGAAGAGACTGCAGAGCCTGCTTCTGGGTGGTATACAATAAGAGGCACTGCTCCCTACTTCAGAGAAGGTCCAGGTTGTCTGGACTATTTGCCACATGGAAAAGAAGAACCTGAAGGTGAGAATGTATTCAAAAGGCACTAACAAACCAAAGCATTTTCTTTGTTGCTGCCTACCTGAATTTGAGTGACAGAGATACATTTTTAGGCTCACCTGCTCCTAAATTGAGGTCCATGAATAAGGGTTTCTGTTTTTTGTCTCCTTGTGTGTTTGTCTTATTTCCTATTTTGGGGTGAAGGGGTTTTGGAGGTGACCACAACCTTGTGACCTTTGAAAGATCAGGAAAGACAGCCACCACAAATTCAGTGATTAGGGAGCACAGGCTTGAATTTACTACCAGCCAAGGTGCCAATGTGGTCCTGAGGAACACAAGACTTGCTCTGTGGTAACTGAGACACTAACGCTAATTGATGCAGTGGTTATACTGAATTTAGCTATGAACTTCATGGGGCCAAATGATTTGCAGAAATTGTTTTAAATTTGAGCCCATTATCCCTAGGAATGGAAGTGGAATAGAAAATTATGTTGGAATTGGAAAGGTGGGGAGCAAAATTATGAAGGTCTTTCAATGTCAAACAGGATTTTATATTTGACCCTGGAGATGATAGGGAGTCACTGGAGTACAATGTGTGGGGGCCAGGGGACATGTAACATAGTCAGAATTGTGATTTAGGAAGATCACACTGACAGCTGAGTAGAGGATAGATCCGAGTAATATGGAAATTGGTAGATCAACCAGCAGGCTATTGCAATAGTCTAGTAGGGGTAAGGTAGTAGAGAAGCGAATATAGTTCTGCGCCTACAGTCATGAAGGCTCATCTTCTTGAGTAGAAATCTGGCCTCAGATGCTTGCTACCTGTGGGACAAGTCACTTAACCCCTATTAGCCTCAGTTTCCTCCTCTGTAAAGGAAATGGTAAACAACTCCCATATCCTTGACAAGAAAACCCCAAGTGGGGTCATGAAGAGTCAGACATCACTGAAAATGGCTGATTAAAATGATGAGGTGATTAGGGATGTATTAGGGCAATGGAAGAAAAAAAAAGAAGAGGACATAGGTGAGATATTACCAAGGTAAAAGTGGCAGCCCTTAACTACAACTTGGATGTGGTGGATGAGAGATGGTGAAGAGGAGAGGATGACATCTGAAGGACTGGGAGGACGGTGGCGCCCTTAAGAGAATATGAGAAGTTTGAAAGGAGAGAGGGTTTGGGGACAATAAGCTCAGTTTGAGGCATCCATCCTTTACCATTGAAAAAAGGTTCTTTTTGTACACAGATGTACCTCCTCCTATAAAATACAATTTCTTTGAGGACAGCAACTGTTTGTTTTATTTTTGTATCTTCAGCACCTAGCCTAGTTAGTGCCTAGAATATGTTGGGTGATTAATGAAAACTTGGTTGAATAAATTGATAGATCTGTTCAAATCTCTGTTTTGCTCAAAAATCTTTAGTGGCTCCCTATTTTGGATGGAATAAAGTTCAAATTCCATTATTGAGCATTCAAAGCCCTTTCAATCTTTACATATTTA
The DNA here is from genome assembly GCA_023548195.1 of Bettongia penicillata ogilbyi. NCBI lineage: Eukaryota > Metazoa > Chordata > Mammalia > Diprotodontia > Potoroidae > Bettongia > Bettongia penicillata. Next base: position 3,740,750 of record JAJHZJ010000127.1, read on the forward strand.
GTTCACATCACTCATTTCTACACACAGTTCACTAGCCCTGTCAGGTTCTCCTTCTCATGAAGATATCATGTACTTTTCTGCTTTTCATTCTCTGCACTCCGTATTCCTTATGAATCTAACGTTCTCCCCACCCCTCTTTATCTATTGAATTCCAACATATCCTTGAAAATTGATCTTTCCTATTAATTAATTAATTAGATTAATCTTCCTGATCTGTTGGTTGCATTTAATGGAAAGAATTAAAGACACCTTTCTAGGAGACTAAATGACAAATAAAGTATGGTACAATGCAAAGAGTTCTGACTTGGGTATTAGAAAACCTGGTCTGAACCAGGTTTGAATCCCAGATTATTTGTGTGACCTTGAAAAAATGTTTTACCTCTCCTTGCCCCTTTCCCTTTCTTTAAAATGAGAGATTTGGACTAGATGACTGACAAGTACCCTTTGGGTTCTAATCTTTGAACTACATAGAAAGTTAAAAAAAGGTAGATATGTTAGAGCAAGCCAGTCATACAATATAACATTGAATTGAAGCCCCAAATGGTTTCCTGAGGATACAGAAAACTTAAGGTGGCACTTTCTTAAGACAAAAATGAAAATAGTTGTGCCAATAGCTTTATGGCCATGGCAGAGTGCCTCCTTTTCCTAACCCACAGTTTTTCTCATCTTACTGCTGAGAATAACAGCACTTATTCTTTCCATAAGGAAAGTATATTGTGCCTTGTAAAGCATTAGGTAAACATTATTACCATTACCATTACTTCTCCTGGGTTAGGACTTGGATACCTTTGAAAGTACACTGAATCTTTAACTCAGCAATGGCTCACAAAATTGCTGTTTAAGACTAACTCTAATTTTCAAAAAAAGTTGATGTGATTTCCCAAGACACCAAACTCAAAACCAGTCATGTTGGAGCTGGGAGAAGCTGACTCCTTAAGTTTATCAGAAAATTGTATTTTTCTTTAGCTAAATTAATTATCTCTCATCAGAAAAGAAAGAAGAAAAAGTGGGGGGAAAAGAAAGTTCTTGCTTGCAAATGTTCAAGGAATAATTCGGAGAGATGTGCTTTCTTCATGTCAAAGATATGAATTTCTAATTCCTGCCTTTTCATCTTATGCAGCTTTAATTCTCTAAAGGACAGTGTGCCTATTTCCCCCCCAGGGCAGCTGACAGGTGATATGATTCCCATACATGAAACTCTTCCATGATTGACTGCTTACACTCAATCTTTAGAACTTCATTGACAAATGTTTGTTTAATAATCATTATACAGTTGGAAAAAGCAATAATGAAAGATTTTTTTCTCTCATATACACAGCATTTTGCTTGTCCCTATACATAAAAATGAGCATGTCTACAAGTGAAAGAATAATAGAATAAAAATACAGAAAGTGAAAACTGTTTGTATGGTTAAGCAGAGGATCAAAGAGTCCCAGATTTAAACCTTGAAAGGGATCGGAGAGATCATTTAGCCTTACTCTCTCATTTTAAAGATAAGCAGTATGAGTCTCAGAGAGGGTAAATGACCTGGCTGAGGTTACGGAGCCAGCCAATGTCTGAGTCAGAATTTGAACCCTCTCTGACTTCCATTTCAGTATTTCCCCCTACCAGACTATACTATATAAATGTGTTTGTATGAGAGGTAATTTTATACCTGATTTTAGGATGCAACATAATACAGTGAAAAGGGTAGCTCTAAAGTCAGAGGACCTAGATTCCAAACCTGCGTCTGGCTCTGTCTCTGTGACTTTGAGTAGCTAACGCTCTCTGGGTTTTTATTTCTATATATGCAAAATGAGGGTGTTGAATTAGATGGCCTTTGAGGTCACTTTCAGCTATCACTCTGTGATCTTGGATCCTATCATTCCTTGATCTTTTCCTAAGAGAAATCATAAATGATCTTCCTTCTCCAATTCACCAACAGAGAGTCAGGGAAGTTACAAGAAGAAACTGCATAGATACTTCAGCCCAACTAACAAAATGAAAGGGGAGGATGGCTACTATTTCATTATATCTGTTCAACTTTTGGTAGCTACCTGTTTATCCTTCTAGTGAAGACATAGTCATCTGACCAGTTCCTTAATCCACTTTAACAGCTACTTTGACCAATTCTGACTTTCTCTAGTCTGTAATCCTTTGCAAGAAAATACCTTGCCTTTTCTTTGTTCCCCTCAGAATTAATTTATGTTTTCTTTCTGATCAAATAGGGTTAAATCAGTTGACTAAACAGTAAAATGCAATGCCGCCTTTGTTGAGAGCTGAGAAATATGCTCGCCCACCTTGGAGGCCAAGGACCTCTAATTTAGACCTTAAATGGAGATACTAAATGAAGAGAGGTCTGTTCTGACTTCAGGGCAATCAAAAATCAAAGCAGTAGCTCTCTTGACAATTCTTAATTTGAAACCTGAATGTTTCTCCATGATTTATCTGTTCCCAATCTTCAATGTCCTGATCCTATTTTGCAAAATAATTGCACTTGTTTACATCATCAGGAATTCACTCCTTTGCTACAATTAAACATTTACACACTTTGTAATTTCTGCTGCGCAGGTGCTCAGAACTGCTGAATCTCAAGCTGGCCCCATGTGGGTCCTTACGGGCTAACGAATTTGCCGGATTTACAAATGTGCCACTCTATTCATCCTTAGTCTACATAGTCATTGAAAAAAATAATAAATAAATTAGGGAGGCAATAACCCTAATCAGAACCATCAACACAGGAGATGCACCCAGGCCTTCGGGGATGACGAAAAGGTGGCACTTTAGAAATGGAGCGGAAAGATAGGGTAGGAGCTCTGAGCTGACTCCACTAAAATCTCTCCTCTTCATATTCACTTGGCACAGTTTATGAACATTTAGGGATGTCAAGCTAACTTAGGAGAATTTATCTTTAAAAATGACTTCATTAAACATTTATGAGATGCAGTTTGGCTAATGTTTTTCTGAAACTTTGAGCACAATAGATTAGAAACAACTTTTTAAAAAAATTTATTATTAGACTCCATCCCCACCTAATGACGGCAGCTGATAGGAAGGCAGAGTGATGGTGTTTTCCTTTTGAGCCAAAATAATATAAGTGACACTTAATCTCAGATAAAGATTTCTGGTTTCCTTAAAAAATTGCATTTCCTGTGTAAGTGAGTAGCAGGCAAACTCTCTGAAAACTAGTGGGCTGGCTTTATATTCATATAGTTTGTAAATTGTCAGAGTGAATTAAGGATAAATCTTTTTGAATTGCCTCTTTGGGGTTGAAATTCCAACAGCATATATTCAGGGATTCTCTCCGGGTAGATATAGTTTTGTAATCCACATCTCCTATTTATTCTTGTTTGGAAACAGAACAAAGTGACCTCACTGTTAGCATTCTTTCCAGAGCAATATTGGGAGGATCATTTGGGGTAGCTCTTCAGCTTTGTTTGGAGATATGTCCACATGCCATTTTCTTGAGGATACTTCTATTCTCAAGAAAATGCTCCTCCGCTCCTCAGCAGAGTCATGGCCCTGCTTCAGGTCTTTTTTGTTTCTTGTGATTCCCTCATTATCTTGAGATAATAAACTGGTAAAGGCAAGAGGCAAAATGGTGAAGTCAAAAGAGTACTGAATTTGGAAACAAAGAACTTGAATTCTCTGGTACAGAATTTTCTCTTTTACAATAAGTAAACGGCGACTACGATGTAGAGGTGATTTATCCATAGTCACACATTTAGTAAGTGCCAACACAGTTAAACTGGATGTACTGAGATGACATCCTGCACCCTTTCCATTCTACCACCTTGTCTTTGTTGGTATTCTCTGAGGTTCCTCCTTTCCTTGGCCTTCTCATCTCCCTGTATCTTCTTTCCCTTGACATCCTTTATGGACCTGTTAACCTGCTAGCACAGTTCGAGCATCCATTCGTCAAATGAATGATAAAATTGGCAACTTTAATCACAGAATTTCAGAGTTGGGAAGGAGTACACTAGTAGTTCAACTCATATCTGAAAAAAGAATCCCTTTCATGACTTACTCAACTAGAGATCATTCAAGCTTTCCCTGATGCCCACCAATAAGACAGAATTCACCACCCCTGAGACAGTCCATCCAATTTTTCCATAGTTCTCATTGTTAGAAAGTTTTTCTAAGTTTATATCAAATCCAAATTTTCCTCTTGGCAACTTCCATCCATTGTTCCGAGTTCTGCACTTTTAGGTCAAGCAGAATAAGTTTAATTCCTTCTCTATGTGACAACCCTTCCAATCAGGCCTGCACAACATACAGCCTGGAGACTACTTGCCACCATGCAAAAGATTCCATAGGGCTTGCAGAGAAAGGTAGACATAACACTATGTGCTCTCCTTTTTGTCACATGACCCATGGTAACCAACCATCATCAGTCTTTTTCTAATCTAGTCTGTCAGGTGATACATAGTAACCAACCATTCATGGTCTGTCAATGGTCTAACCTATCTGCAACCTGAAGAAGTTTGCAAGTTGTACAGGCCTGCTTTAAACGATTAAAGATCCCTGGACCTGCAAAGATCAAAACCATCAATGATTTCTTAAGGCTAAATATCCCCAATTCCTTTAAATAATCCTTATAGTTTGTGACCTGAGGCTCTTTACCATCCTGGTTTCCCTCCTTTGAAGGTTCTCCAGTTAATAGGGACTTGCTAAAATGTGGCATCCCAAAATGTGCATAGTACTCCAGATATAGTTTGAATAGGGCAGAATCTAATAATATCATTACCTCCTTATTACTGGAAGCTACCCCTCTCTTAATGAAGTTCTAAATCACATTAGTTCGCTCTGCAGGGGCTAGGAAGGGAAGGGTACCAAATCCTGGTATTTACCTATCTTGAGATTTCAGCTTACTATGTCGCTCAGATTTTTTTTTTCAGAGCTAGTTTACTAGCTGACCTGCTCCCTCCCAACCTATGTATACATACTTGATCTTTTTGACTCTAAATAAAGGAATTTACACTTATCTCTACAAATTTCGTCTTAATAGACCCAAGGTCTTTGGATCCTGATCCTAGATGTTAACTATATGACCAGATTTATGGTTCCAAATCTGCACAATTACTATAGAATACTGACACCAGATAATACTGAATAGTTCTAATTATTGGCATAAGGTCGTAGCTTTGATCTTAGTGAAGGAACTGGCCACATGGAATTCTGTAGGCTAACAGTGAAGATAAAATAAGCTAGATTTGAGTCTGATCAATTTTTCATGTAGACATGGTCTGTTTGTGAAGATAACACATGTACTTCACTAAAAACTTGAGGAGAGTTATTTGCAATTTACTTCAACTTTAATAAATTCTATACAATTTGGAATGTGTGTTCTTTGTTTTATATAACTGAAATTGTTGACTTCAGGCAGCACTAGATTTAGTACATTTTAGACAAATTAGTGGTGTCTCTGCCTAAATAGCTTTACTGCCTTTAATCACTAAGTTCTTATATGGATTTTTTTTTAAAATGCATACACCTAATTATCCAACCCTAGTTCTATTAGAAAGAACAATTCTAGAAACGTATCTTTTGTCTCTAAGTATTTGAGAATCTATCATCTTAGACAGCTCAAATGAAAAAGCTCATGCTACCTGATTCATCCTTTAGCGTCAGAGTAGCTTTAAGAACTTGTCAAATTTAACATTAATAACAAGTCAGCCAGCCTTTTACCTATAGAAAATGTCAAAAATCTCTCAAGCTTCACATCTCTCACAAATGATGCAGGCTTGGCCTTTTAAAGATGAATCTTCTTTTCAGGTCACTAAAGGATAAAATCCTGTATTATTTTCTGATTTTTTTTTTAGTGCTGGCTTGTGAATGCAGAAGTCATTTATGCAGTGGTATCAGGTCAACATATCTTTAGGTACCTGAGGTATTTGAATTATTCTAATGAGAGTGTCCATTAGTTTTGCTTGCATGGTTGTGGAATTATTTTTGGTTATTCTGATAACATTTTTAAAGATGGTTTTTGACAAAATAATAAGTTGAGAAGGACATATCTTGGCTGCCTCCATCCTAGATCATTGACTCATTTTAGATGAAGATACTTCTTGGACTCAAGATGAAGGCAATTATTCATTAGCAAGTCTTCATATGAATATTGTTTGAGCCATCAACTGACAAAAGTCTTTACTGACACTTTCAGCCAGGGGACAGTCTAATTTGAGAGGCATGAAACCTCCCCCCAATATCACATCAGCATGCCGCTGTTGTCATGGCACCTTCTGAGAGCTGTGCTCTTTGGGCTCACTTCTAGTTGTACATGACAGTCTTCAAATAGCTGGATCAGAATGGTCTATGTCACCTGCCAGGAGGAGTGTTATTACTACTGACTCCTGGGCTTCATGGCAGACATTGAGTGCCCTTAAGTTAATTCACCTTTAGACAAATTTCATAGTGTTTAATGGGATGTACAATGCCATCCTTTGCATTTCAGAAGTGGCCTAGAAAATTCTGTGGGGAATTCTGAAATTTTCAATTCATATAACATAGTGCAGTGGAAAAAGTGCTAGGCTGAGAGGTGAGCAATGATTGGAGGACTCACCCTGACCCTAGCTATCACTGCTATTATACAGCCCTAACATCTCTTGCATGTGTAACCTTCTCTCCACTGACATAGCCCCCATCCCATTTCAGGTCCTCTTCACCTCTTATTACCCAAATAGAAAATTTGACATACTTTATCTATCAGTGCTCAATACAGAGCAGGTATTTTGTGAGCGATGGCTTGATGATTTGCTAATCCTTCAAGATGTCAGATGCAAAACTGCAGAAAAAAAAAAGATTCCCCAAATGGCTTGGCTTCCTTATCTCAACATTTGTGGCACTATGATGTCAGCACAGCTTTGTTGTCCTTGCCACTTATCACAATAACACCTACACACATATCTATGCCACTTTGAAGTTTCCAAATTCTTTCCTAGACAACAACTCTGTTATCTAAGTGGTACTAAAATTATTTGCTTAATTATTTTATAGACAATAGCACTTTGATTTAGGGGAATTTACCTACACCACATTCATTCATTCAACATGTATTTATTAAGAGCTTACTATGAGCCAGGCACCAGGGATATAAAAATAAAAACCATCTCTGAACTCAAGAAGCTTATATTCTACTGATGAAAATGCACGCAAAGATTAAATAAATGTGAAATGTATTATACATAAATACATAGTACCTGGGGAGAATGGATACTAACAACTTGGAAATTCAAGAAAACTGTCCTGTAGGAGGGGGCATTGGAGCTGAGCCTTGAAAGAAGGTAGGAATTCTAAGACAGAAAAGAGAAGGGGAAGTGAATTCCAGACATCGGTACAGATTGGGCAATACTTTAATGACAACAGTTGACAGCAATAACAAAAGGAATTTTATCTACCTGTGCAATGGTTCATAGAACACTAAACATGATAAACACTAAAATGATTATTATGCTAATGACACCTTTATAGAGTCTTGGAGTTCAAAGGATCATATTTGGCACTATAAGAGACCATAGAAATCACCTAGTTAAATTCTTTAATTTTATAGATAAGGAAACTGGGGTACGGAGAGGTTAAGTGATTGGCCAAAATTACATGTAGAAAGTCCCAAGATCATTTTTCTCTGAGATTCCTCAAACACGAGGATGAAAAGAATGTTACAATGCCAATAGCTGACATTTATAGAGTGCTTTTTATTATCTTAATTTGACACTCCCAATAATTGTGTGAGATAGTTAACACTATGGCACAGATGATAAAGCTGAGACTCATTTTGAAAGACTTGACCACAATCACACAGCCACTTAGTGTTGTGGGTGGGATTCATTTATAAACTTTAATGAATCCCAGTCCAGAGCACTTTCCATTATGCCATTATCGCTCTACTAATGTTCCCTGTGTGCTGAAATAGCACTTTGTTAATGAAAACTAATAAACAGATGGCATTTGTATTATATTTAATATTAATATAATTTAATAATAAATAATAATAAAATAATTTAATATTAATATAATTAATAACTTATTAAATACCTTTCAACTAGCAAAGCCACAAAAGTTAATGTAAAGGAGAGGGTTGAACAATTGTCAAGTGGATATGAATATAGGCCTGACTCAAGATTATGCCAATAAATGTTTAACAATCTACCCTCTGAAAAAAAGTACACATTGTACACTTTTAAGTTTAATCTGCATTGTCAACATTTTCTATATTATTTTCTTAAGCCTAGACTGCCAACAAAACATTAAGTAAAGCCCTGATTGGTACTTTGATGATTTCTGAGGTATAAATACTCACACTGAAAATTTAACAATCAGGGGGGAGGAGCCAAGATGGCAGAGGAGAAAGACTCACATATGCTAGCTCCTAACCCACAGCTCACAAAATACCTGTAAAGAAGAAGTCCTAACAAATTCTGGAGCAGCAGAAGCCACACAACAACCAAGTGAGAAGATTTCTGTTCCAGAGAGCCCTGAAAAACTGACAACAAAGGTCTGTTGCGCACCATACTCAGAACAGAGCCCAGCCCTACCTTGGCCCTGCGTGGCATTGAGAGGAGCAGATGTGAGCTAGCTTCAGGGACAGGGTCTCCAGCGGGCATGCAGGTCCTTCCAAACACAGGCACCAAGGTTAGTGAGAGAATCTTTATGGCTTGCCAAGAGGGGAGTAGGGTGCCCCATGACTTAGGCCCCCTTGGGAGGCAGTAGTAGAGGCAGCAGGAGACAGTGGCTCCCAAAGCAGACACGAGCTCTGATCCATTATTGAAGGTCTCCACATAAACCCCCTGAGGGAACTGATCCCTCAGGGGTGGCCCTGCCCCCACCCAAGCAGCTGAATTTAATCTTACATTGAATAGCATCCCTGGCCCTGCTGGGGAGCAGCATTTGAATCTCAGACCCCAAGCACCAGCGGGGCAGATCTGGAGGCAAGGCAGGGATGGAGAGGAATCTGAGAAGTCAAGTAACTGGCTGGGAAAATACCCAGAAAAGAGAAAAAAATAAGACCATAGAAGGTTGCTTTCTTGGTGAACAGATATCTCCCCCCATTCTTTCAGATGAGGAAGAACAATGCTTACCATCAGGGAAAGACAGAGAAGTCAAGGCTTCTGTATCCCAAACATCCAAAATAAATATTCAATGGGGTCAGGCCATGGAAGAGCTCAAAAAGGATTTTGAAAATCAAGTTAGACAGGTGGAGGAAAAACTGGTAAGAGAAATGAGAAAGATGCAAGAAAAGCATAAAAAGCAGGTCAACACCATGCTAAAGGAGACCCAAAAAAATGCTGAAGAAAATATCACCTTGAAAAATAGGCTAACTCAATTGGCAAAAGAGGTTCAAAAAGACAATGAGGAGAAGAATGCTTTCAAAAGCAGAATTAGCCAAATTGAAAAGGAGGTTCAAAAGCTAACTGAAGGAAATAGTTCTTTCAAAATTATAATGGAACAGATGGAGGCTAATGACTTTATGAGAAACCAAGAAATCACAAACCAAAACCAAAAAAAATGAAAAAATGGAACATAATGTGAAATATCTCATTGGAAAAACAATTGACCTGGAAAATAGATCCAGGAGAGACAATTTAAAGATTATGGGACTACCTGAAAGCCATGATCAAAAAAAGAGCCTAGACATCATCTTTCATGAAATGATCAAGGAAAACTGCCCTGAGATTCTAGAACCAGAGGGCAGAATAAGTACTCAAGGAATCCACCAATCACCGCCTGAAAGATCCAAAAAGAGAAACTCCTAGGAACATTGTGGCCAAATTCCAGAGTTCCCAGGTCAAGGAGAAAATATTGCAAGCAATTAGAAAGAAACAATTCCAGTATTGTGGAAATACAATCAGGATAATACAGGATCTAGCAGCTTCTACATTAAGGGATTGAAGGGCGTGGAATATGATATTCCAGAAGTCAAAGGAACTAGCACTCAAACCAAGAATCACGTACCCAGCAAAACTGAGTATAATACTTCGGGGGAAAATATGATCTTTCAATGAAATAGAGGAATTTCAAGCATTCTTGATGAAAAGACCAGAGCTGAAAAGAAAATTTGACTTTCAAACACAAGAATGAAGAGAAACATGAAAAGGTAAATAACAAAGAGAATTCATAAGGGACTTACTAAAGTTGAACTGTTTACATTCCTACGTGGAAAGACAGTATTTGTAACTCTTGAAACTTTTCAGTGTCTGGGTAGTTGGTGGGATTACACACACACACACACACACACACACACACACACACACACACACGTGCATGCACACACAGGGACAGAGAGCACAGAGTGAATTGAATAGGATGGGATCATATCTTAAAATAATGAAGTTAAGTGGTAAGAGAGAAATGTATTGGGAGGAGAGAGGAAGAAATGGAGTTGGGCAAATTATCTCTCATAGAAGAGGCAGGCAGGAGACTTTTAGGGGAGGGAAAAAGAGGGGAGCTGAGAGGAAAACATGAAGTTTACTCTCATCACATTCGACTAAAAGGAAGGAATAAAATGCACACTCATTTTGGTATGAAAACCTATCTTACAATACAGGAAAGTGGGGGAGAAGGGGATAAGCAGGGTGGGGGGGATGATGGAAGGAAGGGCAGTGGGAGGAGGGAGCAATTTGAAATCAACACTCTTGGGGAGGGACAGGATCAAAAGAGAGAATAGAAGCAATGGGGGCCAGGATAGGATGGAGGGAACTACAGTTAATCTTACACCACATGACTGTTACGGCTTCTATTGAATTGCCTGCCTTCCCAAAGGATATGGGTGGGGACGGAGGGATGGGTAGAAATTGGAACTCAAAGCTTTCAGAACAACTGTTGAGTATTGTTCTTGCTACTTGGAAATAAGAAATATAGGTAATGAGGAATAGAAAGTTATCTGACCCTACAGGGCAAAAGAGAAGATGGGGACAAGGGAAGGGAGACATGATAGAAGAGAGGGCAGATTGGAGATAGGGAAAATTAGATTGCTTGGGGTATTGGGGTGGGGGGAGGGGACAAATGGGGAGAAAATTTGGAACCCAAAATTTTGTGAAAATCAATGTAAAAAGTTAAATAAATAAATTTATAAAAAAAAAGAAGAAAAGAAAATTTAACAATCGACTCCTACAAGTTGACAAAAGCTGGCTCCAGTGAACCTCTTGCCTGGAAACAGAATGTAGATAGTCCAAAGCCCTGCCTAAGCAATTTTGGAGATGCTGATTATCTGAAGGGTCTCCAGGGCTTGATAACTTTGTTGGTCCCAATCACTCATGGAAACCCTCGACTAGGTATAAAAGGTGATGGTCTGCGTTAGAAAGGGAATAATTTCATACTGAAGATAATTTCATGTTGATAAATTTTCAAATCCTTTACTTTCTCTCACCGTGGGCTTTGACTGAGTGTGGTTCATAGTTTTCATCAATTCTTCTCTAGTTTGACAACCATAGGGAAGGTTGTAGCCAAGAAATTCCTATGCAAATAGTATTAGAGGATCATAGTTCTTATATTTAGAAAAGGCTTTAGGGGTCATTTAGGTCAAAGTCCTAATTTTATAGCTGAGGAAAATGGCACAAAGATGGTAAATGGTTAATGATAAATAGTAACATGGTAAATGACTTGTCCAAGATCAAACAGATCTGTACTCCAAACCCACATAGTCTGACTCAGCTTCTCAATGTGCTGTTCTACTTCCAGGACTTCATAATCATAGTCTGAACCAGGCCAATATCAGTTGCCTGAGAAATGATCCTTCCCCCCTTCCTCCTTTATTGTAGTCTCTGATAATGAGTTGGCCGTTTTTACCAAGGGCAACCATTTTCCCTGGGTCCTTGATCCCATTCCCTCCTGTCTTCTCTGGAAGATTTTCTCCACATTTTTCTCTAAATTTCAATATCTCATTTATACTTGTTCCTTTGCTCACTTTAAATAAATCTAAGACTCTTCCATTCTTGAAAAGTCATTATACTCTATTGTCTGCACAAGCTGTTTTTTAGATACATAGTTTTTCTCTTTCTTAGCCATAAGCCTACAATATGCTGTCTTCCTTCTTTGCCTCTATTTCTCATTCACATCTTTGTAATCTGGCAGAAGATCAAAATAAATATTTGAAACTGTTTTCTCCAAAGTTATTGTCAATCTCTTATTTGTCAAATCTAATAGCCTTTCCTCAATACTCATTCTTCTTTACCTATCTGCATATGTCAAATGCAGAAGTATTTGAAATATTGACCATCCTCTTCTCCTGGCTACTCTCTTTGCTGTGGGTTTTCATAACCTTCTTGTGTTGTGATTCTTCTCCTACCTGTCTGACAACTCTTTCTCAATTTCTTTTGCTGACCCATCAATTACACCATACTCCCTAAATATGAATATTCACCAAGGCTCTCTCCTTTTCTCTCTTACTTGTTGACCTTATTAGCTCTCATTATTTAAAAATATCATCTTTAGACAAATGACTCACTGATCTATATATCAAGCCCGTCTTTCTCCCAAATTTTAGATAAATAAATACACCGATATATATGTTATATAAATATATGAAGTGAGTGAGAATTGATTAAATTCTGGCTATACCAGTAGCCATCAATTGGACATGGAGAACAGGGTACCTTTTCTAGGTACCTCAGATTCAACATATGTATAACACAACTCATTGTCTTTCTTCCTAACTTCACATCTCTTTAAAACTTCACGTTTCTTTTTAAAAAAATTCTTTTCTTTTCAATGCTCTATAATTCCACTTTATTTTACTTACAGTCTCAAATCCTTTCCCTCTCTTTACCTTACCCATTCTCACATTTTCTGTCTGCTCCACTCTCCTCTATGTCTATTAGATTTAAAACTCATCATTAGCCTTTAATCCTCCCTCTCCCTCATCCCATGTAACCAATGAGTTGCTGGATTTTGCCATTTCTATGCCACATTTCTCACATCAGTCCCCTTCTCACTATTCACAGGCTTATTATTATGTTAAGCCCTGATCACCTCTTCTCTAGATGACTGTAATGGACTGCTGTGTGATATTCCTGCCTTAAGTCTCTCCCCACTTAACTGCCAACTTTCATATAGCTGTCAATGTGATTTTATTTGAATGTACTTCTGATCATGCTCCCCTTAATAGTGAACTGGAATTCAAGAATACTTTCAAGGAGGAGCCAAGATGGTGGAATATAAAGACACACATATTCTACCTCTTCCACAACAGCCCATAAAATGCCTGTAAAAAGTTACTCTAAACAAATTCTAGAGCTGCAGAAGCCACAAAACTACAGAGTGAAAGAGATTTCCAATCCAAGGTAACATGGAAAGCTGACAGGAAAGGTCTATTGTACGGGGCAAGGAGTGAAGAGCAGCTCATGAAGCCCAGCCCAGTCTTGGATGCTCAGGACTGACAGGAACATAGCCAGAACATGCCTCAGGGATGGAACCCCAAACAGCAGCAGAAGTTCTCAGATCCCTCAACACACAACATGAAAGAAAGCTTCAAAAATCAGTGAGAAAATTTTTCATCTGGATGAGAAGGGAACGTGATCTAATCCTGCCAGCAGCAGCCACTGCAGTGCCAGTATCCATTTTTGGAGCCCTCCACCTAAAGCCCCTGGGGGAATTGAGCAGTTGATCTGTGTCTCAGCCCTGAACATGGCCCTGGGTTGAGGAGGAGCACTGCCATGGTGGAGTTGGAGGCAAATGTGGAGAGAGAATTCTCTCACAGATTCTGGGTAGAAAAGTTGTCCCCAGTTACACTGGTTGCTGTCAGACCAGTGTGCAGGCCGGAGGTGGGGGGAGTAGACTCCTCTCCCTTGAGTGTGCCACCTTTGAGGAACTGAGAACTTACAGGTCCTCAGAGTGTGCCCTTCTCTTGACAAAGTACATAAAAATCAAGTAACTGGCTGGGAAAATGTCCAAAAGAGGGAAAAAGAATTAGACAATAGAAGGCTATTTTCTTAGTGAGCAGGTATTTTCTTCTATTCTTTCGGGTGAGGAAGAGCAATGAATGCCATCAGAGGAAGACCTAGGGGTAAGGGCCTCTGCATCCAAAACATCCAAAGTGGATGTGCAGTGATCTAAAGCCATGGAAGAGCTCAAAAAGGATTTTGAAAATCAGGTAAGAGAGGTGGAGGAAAAATTTGGAAGAGAAATGAGAGCAATGCAAGAAAATCATGGAAAGAGAGTCAACAGCTTGCTAAAGGAAACTCAAAAAATGCTGAAGAAAATAATACCTTTCAAAATATGATAACTCAATTGGCAAACGATGTCCAAAAAGCCAATGAGGAGAAGAATGCCAAATAGAAAAGGATGTTCAAAAGCTCACTGAAGAGAATAGTTCTTTTAAAATTAGAAAGGAGCAGATGGAAGCTAATAATTTATGAGAAAACAAGAAATTACCAAAAAACCCCAAAAGAATGAAAAAGATAATGTGAAATATCTCATTGGAAAAACAACTGACCTGGAAAATAGATTCAGGAGAGAAAATTTAACAATTGTGGGGCTACCTGAAAGCCATGATCAAAAAAAAGAGCCTAGACATCATCTTTCATGAAATGATCAAGGAAAACTGCCCTGACATTCTAGAACCAGAGGGCAAAATAAATATTGAAAGAATCCACAGATCACCCCCTGAAAGAAATCCAAAAAGAGAAAATCCTAGTAATATTGTAGCCAAATTCCAGAGTTCCCAGGTCAAGAGAAAATATTGCAAGCAATTAGAAAAGAAACAATTTGAGTATTGTGGAAATACAATAAGGATAATACAAGATCTAACTGCTTCTACATTAAGGGATCAAAGGGCTTGGAATAGGATATTCCAGAAGTCAAAGGAACTAGGATTAAAACCAAGAATCACCTACCCAGAAAAACTGAGTGTAATACTTCAGGGAGAAAAATGGTCATTCAATGAAATAGAGGACTTTTAAGCATTATTGATGAAAAGACCAAAACTGTATAGAAAATTTGACTTTCAAACCCAAGAAGCATGAAAAGGTAAACAGGAAAGAGAAATCATAAGGGACTTTCCAAAGTTGAGTTGTTTATATTCCTATATGGAAAGATACTATTTGTAACTCTTGAGACTTTTCTCAATATTTAAGTAGTTGGAGGGATTATGCACACACACACACACACACACACATACATATAGACAGAGAACACATGGTGAATTGAATAAGAAGCGATGATATCTAAAAAAAATAAAATTAAGGAGTGAGAGAGGAATATATTGGGAAGAGAAAGGGAGAAATGGAATGGGGCAAATTATCTCTCATAAAACAGGCAAGAAAAAATTTTTTCAATGGAGGAGAAAAGGGAGAAGGTAAGAGGGAAAAAGTGAAGCTTATTGTCTTCACATTTAGCTTAGAGAGGAAATAACATACTCAATTTTGTATGAAAATCTATAATATACTACAGGAGTATAGGAGAAAAGGGACAAGTGGGGTGAGGAAATGATAGGAGGGGGGCAAATGGAAGGATGGAGTAATTAGAAGTAAACACTTTTGGGGAGAGAGGTCAAAAGAAAGAATAGAATAAATGGGGGGCAGAATAGGATGGAGGAAAATATAGTTAGTCTTACACAACATGACTCTAATGGAAGTCTTGCAAAACTACACATGTATAGCCTATATTGAATCGCTTGCCCTTCTTAGTGGGATGGGTGGGGAGGGAGGAAGGGCAATAAGTTGCAACTCAAAGTTTTAGGAATGAATGTTAAACTGTCCATTCAAACCCTCCCCACCCCCTATTCAGGTTTGTAGTCAACTTTGCTGGGTGAGTTGTTTTTGACTGCTGATGCCAATGTGATGCCCATAGCAGCAGCTATGAATATGCATACATATTTCCAGGTAGATTCCCAAAATATAATTTACTCTCTTCTCCCAAGACAAAACCAAAATATTTATTTGGAACACCACTATTAGGATACCAATGGGCAAGACTTAGCAGAGTACTCATCACCAGTCCAGGGAGTGTCATCATCTTGAATGTTCTTTCAGTTACGTTTCCCCAAAAACAATCCCTTTAGCTTTCTTTTCTGTTAGACTTCCCAGCAAGCAGGTTCCTCTAGGCAAGTTTTTCCAGTGAGTTCTACATGACCCAGTTGAGAGCTCAAAGCAGGTTGCTTAGGCCTATTAATGGACAGGGAAGTTCTTCCTATTCCATTAACATTTCAAACACAAACCCAGCTCTTTCTCTCTTTAGATGATGTTCCAACTCATCTTAACATAGATACAAGATGCTAGATCTTAGTGTTATCCTCATTAAATGCTGCAAAGCTACAACTTCTTTGATGTTGTTGCTTGTAGTGTTTTCTCCTCAACCTGGGAACTTCAAACTTGGTTCTGAATTTTCATCCTGGAAGTTCTTTCAAGTGGCCAAAAATATTCTTAAATCCAATTAACATTACCTTCTTAGGTTTCTTCTGATTCTCTAAGTAAAGTTTTCTGCTCAGGTCTAGTCTTCTCAAGAAAATTCTGAAAATACAACACAGATGTATTTTTGCTGTTTCAGGTGGGGCCTGTGAGGAAATTACTCCTTACTGAAGTTAGGATTAGGTTTGTTTCCTCCATGTTTTTAGGGATACATTCCCCGACCAAGTTCCTTGAAAATACTGCCAATTTGACATAAGCTGCTTTCTTCAATGGTCTCCAAAAGTAGAACAAGTCCTGGGCCGTGTCTGCGGTTCAGTCTATGGCTCCGGAGTCACTTTTCTGCCTGCAACTTCAAGGCAAAGCAGCTCACGGACTTCTTTTTCTCTTCATTCCCCCACTCTCATTTCTCCAAGGATGGCTCTCCAGGAATGAATGTTGAGAATTGTTTTTGCATGCAACTGGGAAATAAAAAATACAGGCAATGGGATATAGAAATCAATCTTGCCCTACAAGAAAAGAGAGAAGATGGGGTTAAGGGAAGGGAGGGGTGTGATAGAAGGGAGGACATATTGAGGGAAGGGGTAATTAGAATGCAAGTCATTATGGGGTGGGGGGAGAGGAGAGATGGGGAGAAAATTTGGAACTCAAAATTTTGTGGAAGTGAATTTTAAAAACTAAAAATAAATAAATAAACATTAAAACAACAAAAAAGAATACTTTTAAGGATCAAACTACAACAGTTAAGATGGTGTTCCGTGTTTTTTTATTCCATCAGACAGAGAAAATAAAGATTGGATTATCATTTTTATTTAAAAGTCAAATCGTACTTAAAAATTCGCCTTAATTGATATGCCTTGTCCTTCTAATGTTAATAAACTTCAATAGCTCACTATTGCTTCCAGGATAAAACATAACTACCTTGGCGGCATTTAATGTCCTTCTCCATTTGACCCCTGCCTAACTTTCCAGCATCATTACATATTACTCCCTTGTCCTCACTCTGCAGTTCTGTAAATCTGAGTTTCTTTCTGTCTTTCACCCACAGTACTTCCTTTCCCATCTCTGCCTTTATGTAGAGCATTCCCCAAATCTGGAATATATTTTCTCTTACTTCCACCCTATAGAGACCAATTCTACCTTGTTGTTATTGCTGTTGTAGTGTTTGTCCTTTCTTCTTGAAGAGGACCATGACATTAACAGGATGACATGACTTTCAGTTGACTGACTTGAGTGAAGGAGGGCTGTGCAAGATCACCAACCTCACTTTCTTCTCCTGAGCCATCTGGATTCAGTGGCCTGATAGTCATCAGCATGGCTGGAGACTGTCCAGGATACAATGTAAGACCCTGGCCCTTTCAGGCTAAACCCTAGCATTCTCACTTTAAATGAGATACACCCATTCGATGAATAAACTTCTTTAAGTAGTTGCTCAAGGGATGCTCCCTTTAATCAAGAAGAAAGAAAAAAATCGTACTGGGAGAAGACCCTCAGGGTTCCTAGGTAAAAGAGACTACCTTGAAGACTCAACTTAAGCACTCTCTTTTTAAAAATATAATTTAAAATTTATTTTTAGATTTCAACATTAGCTATAAGAATTTTAAGTTCTGAATTTTCCACCCCCCTCTCAAAGTTGGTCATCACATAATGTTACTGTTACTATATACAAATCTGCTTGCTTCACTCAGCATCAGTCCATGTATGTCTTTACAGGTTTTTCTGGTCTGCCTTCTCATCATTTCTTATGGAACAATTGTATTCCATTGTATTTATATACCACAACTTGTTCAGTCATTCCCCAATTGTTGGGTATCCCCTTGATTTCCAATTCGTTGCTACCACAAAAAGAGCTGCTATAATCTTTTTGTACACATGGGTCATTTTCCCATTTGTATAACTTCTTTGGGATACAGACCTAGAAATGGTATTACTGGGTGAAAGGGTATGCACAGTATGATAGTCTTTTAGGCATAGTTCCAAATTGTTCTCCAGAATGATTGGATCAGTTCACAATTTCTCCAACAATGTATTAGTGTTTCAATTTTCCCATATCTCCAATATTTATCATTTTCTTGTTTTATCATGTCAATGTCATGTCATGTCAATCTGATAGGTGTGATGTGGTACCTCGGAATTGTTTGGATTTGCATTTCTCTAATCAGTAGTGACAGAGCATTTTTTCAGAAGACTGTAGATAGTCAAGCAACATCTTTTATATGAAGACTTCCTGATTTCTGCCAATTGCTAGTGCCTTTCCTACCACCATAAAATACCTTGTGTTTATTTTGTATTTTTCTGTATACTTCCATATATACACATACACATACATACACATATATGTAGATATATCTCTCTACAATGTATATATTGAATGAACACATGCAGTCAGTGTCTCCTGATATACGTACTCTCTCCTCCTTGATAGAACACAACTTCCTGGAGGACAGCAACGGTCTTGGTTTTTCTGCTTTGCACCCTTAGCACCTGGTACAGTGCCTAATTATTTTCGAGCATTTAATAAATGTTTATCAGTTGATTAATTGTTGATCTGTGCATGCTTCTGTGATCAGTTATTTGTAGGCAGCTTCTTCTGAAGTCCTCAACTGGAAAGTTCTCTCTGTCATCGCCCTCAATGTTGTCTGGTCCATGAATGTGTCAGACTATTTCTTTTCCTGTATGGACTCCCTATTCTCCAGGACCTGAGCGTGGTGAGATATTAGCCTTGAAAGACCCTTTCCTCCCAACCAGGTCTGAAACATGATGATGGGAGGTGGGGGGCAACTTCCACATTTCTCTTTCTTATTTATGTCTCGCCCACTCAAGAAGGTATTAGAGGTGTACACTGGTTATGGAAATTCAAGGATTTCCTTCATTAAAAATTCTTCCTTTTTTTCCGCTAGCACCTCGGGGCCATCAAGAGAGTGATTCTATGTGGAGGTCCTTGGACATTACTTGACCATATCCATATTCCTACTTGTAATGATGCCCTTGAGGCTCTTCAGGGGACACACATTTTTATGTATCTTTAATGACTTGTAAGAAGACAACACTGGATAGAAAGTTGGCTTCTGAGTAAGGGCGACTTGGGCTCATATCCTGTCTCTGATACATATTAGCCCTGTGATTCTGGGCAAAGTACTTAACCTTTCAGTTCCCTAGGCAACTCTTTAAGACTATGAGTAGCACAGAAGGTGCCAATTTGAATCAGTGGATAGGATTTCCTCATTTGGAATTCCCTATATTGATGGATAAAATTACAAGTTCAGATTAAAACATGTGATTTTTTTGAACTTTAGACTGAACTACCTCCAATTCCCCCCAGATGTCTACTGCTAATACAGTAGAATGTTATTGTTGTTATTTGTGGGAAGAGAACTGGGGAAAATTAAAGAGGAAAAATGAGAGTTCAAACATAACAGCATATTGTGCATGAATTGGACGAGCGTGTGGGAACATTAGTCTCTAGTGGGTAGGAGGGGGCACCCGTCATCCTAGTGAGCATGGGGTGTAACCAGGGAGCACGTTGTTCTGTCTGGTTGGTTCTATCTGACTGGCTGTCAAAATGAGAGTGATGAGCAGGGCAGACATGAACCTTTTAACCCAGAGGGTGGTGAAAAGCAGAACAGAATTGTAACACTAATTGGGAGCCCTGATCCAATTAAATTTCACTCAATTCAAAACCACACACAATATGAAATGGGATAGAAAGTTAGGCAGACTTCTCAAGAAATAATTGCACAAATAAGTTTTGGTGTGTGTGTGTGTGTGTGTGTGTGTGTGTGTGTGTGTGTGTGGCAAGAGTTTTGGGGGAAACTACCTGCATATAGCTAGGTGGTGCAGTGGACAGAGAATGGGACCTGGGGTCAGGAAGAATCATCTTCCTGAATTGAAATCTGACCACAGGCACTTACCAGCCATGTGACCCTGGATGAATTATCTTTTTCTGCTTGCCTCAGTTTCCTCATCTGTCAAATGAGCTGAAGAAGGAAATGGTAAACTGCTCCAGTATCTTTGCCCAAAAAACCTCAAGTGTGGTCACGCAGGGTAAAAGGGAAAAGCAACAAAAAGTCCTGGGAAAGAATGCCATAGGTAAGGGAGCATGAGTTCCTTAGATACCGGTACCCTATTCACCCCTGTCATTGAGCTAAATTATGGTCAAGAGGTCTTTGGATTTGGAAGCTAGAGGATTTGGGTTCAAATCCAAGTTCTGGCACTTATTATTTATGTAACATTTGGAAGTTACATCACTTCCAGATTTCTGAATCTCTAATTTAAGGAGTTATAAGTTCCCTAACAGGCCTAAAATGATTATATTGTGATCCAATGATCCTACAACTCCCTGAGTCAGTAGGTTTTGATGAGTCCATGAAGTGCTGGAAAATGATCCCTAAAATTTGCAGAAGAGGAGAAGAGGCACTAAGGCAAATAGAGTTAAAGCATTCATCCAAGGTAACATGACAGTAAGTGTCTGAGGTCAGATTTGAATTCAGGAAAATGATTTTTCTGACCTCAGGCACCATGCTCTTAGCTATTTGCAGATAGTTTCCCCCAAAACTCTATAGGAGTAAAGACTAGACTCTGGGGAACAAATCACTTTTCTCCTGATATGTGGGCCCAAAGGTAAGACTATCTTTGAGAATCTTACTCTAGCTCCAAGCATAAATTTGACTACCCTCTGTTGTAACTCCTTCTCCCTGTGCGCTCATGTGTACACACACACACACACACATGCAAAATGCTATATATACCTACATAAATACCAGCTATTATTACTATTATTAGAGAAACAGTCTGACTCATGACCTCAGGCTTACCTGCCCTACAATATCAGGACATCCTTGTGTCTAAGAAATGTCTGAATTATTCTGAGATAGACACCAAGTGCCCAGGAAAGTTGTGACTACACAGTTTTAAGGAATGTTAAGGGTAAGGTATTCCACATATTCTAAAACCTGAGACCACTAATGTTTAGTTTCCTGATGATTTCTACGAGAAGTGTCTTTATCTATGGTTGCAGCATGACCTAGTCTTTTTGGGATCACTCTGTGTCCAAAAAGCTGAACAATGTCTTCAAGTCATATAAAACTGGAGTTCAGAGTACTCTTCTTTTAAACAACTTCCTTGCCAAAGGATGGGAATAGTTCAGATGGCATTCTGGAATGGCAGGAAATAGAGTTTGGCTCAAATGGAGGCCCCCAACCAAAGAATTTATTATTTCCTTGTTCTTTGGAATCTTGGTTGGGCAAGAATAGGGCCTAGCAGACCATAATCCCAACACAGCCCTGCTGTAATGCACAGGGCCGTTCTGCTGTTTGTTTGGATAAAGCTACTTACTCTCAAAGTATGGGATTCTGGATCACAAGCTGAGCACAACTTTCTCTATCTTGGTGAACTGAACATAACTACTTCCATCTTGTGTTAGGGTTTAATATGTCAGTTAGAGGCCCTCCTTGCCACATGACTCCTCCACAAGCACATCCTATTGTGAATCTATCTGTTCTAGGAGACTGTGAAGGTTACCTGATTCCAGAAACTAGCTTGACTACTTAGGTCAAGTATTTGATCTAAGTAGCCAGCTCTTGCAAAATGCCTTCTCATTCCTCTTTTGCCTGAATTCTTCCCCTTCATTTGGGGCTGCAGAATATATAAGCCCCATGTAAATTCACTTTAGGGAGTCTCAGCCCACCTTGCTGATGAAATCAATAAACCACAAGACAAATCTGAGACCTCTTTATTCCTAAGCCATTCATAATATCTACTAGATCCAGTAACAGAATGATTTAGAAGCTGAGGTTCATATGATTTTTTCAACTTGACATTTTTCTCTCCCCTCCCTTCCTCTCTTCTCCTCTCCTGTCCTTTTCATTTCTCATCCAGACCTGTGATTTTCCTTACTCTAGGGAATCCCCAGTGAAGATACTTATCACCAGTGGAGATCAACTACTATTCTACAACTTCCAATACTAGTAAGTCAGCTGGAGTACTAAGAAGCCAAATGGCATACCCAGGGACCTGATTCCATGACTGCTCTTCAGTCAAGTCTACCATACTGCTCCTTTTCATCAGGCTTTAAGGAATTTTTAAAAATAAGTAAATACACTTCAATCTCTTTCTCCCTTCCCTTGCATCACATTATTAATACATAATTATAATTGATTTACAGAATGGTAGCCTGAAGTAGTGCAAGAGCATTTTTCCAAGGAATTATAGAATTAGAAGGGAATTCAGACATCAGATTCAGAACACTGCTGATTTTTTCACAGCTCACAAGCTAATATTCTGCTCATGGTTTGTACAGAAGCAGGTGATGATCCAGAACTGATCCATGGTGCTATAATTTGCTGACCCCTGACCTAGTCCTGACCTTACCCACGATATGAGTCCTGTCAACAGCAAGGCAGCATTATGGCCTAGTGGAAAGAGTTCTGGATTTGGAACGGAGAAGACATGGGTTCCCATCCCTCCTCTGAGCCCATTACCAATGTGATCAGGAATAAATCCTTTCAGTTCTCCCATCTGTGAAATGAGAGAGTTGAACCAGACGACCCCTAAGGTCCCTTATACTGTAATACCTTTGATCTTCTGATCCCTAGCAGGAGATCATCCAATTGGGCCTATTTTGAGATACAACCCACCAGGATTATGAGCATCATTATCCCAGCCAGTTCACTGTGGACCAGTTCTACCAAGTTTTCCACAAATAAATTCATAAAGACCTGTTATACTAGACATTCTGAGCCAATACACAGAAATTCTTTAAATTATCCACAAGGAATCTTTCCTCTACTGGCAATGGCAGATCCACTACTGTTGGGTTAAATACAAAATGGATTTTGAAAACCTTACAGAATTCATAAGGTCACAGGATTTTGATCTGGAAAAGACCTTAGAAGTCGTCTAATATTATCTGCTTCTTTTTACACATAAGAGAAATGAGTCTTGAAGAGTTCATAGCTTACCCTATGGTGGGGATTTTTAAACAATTTTTGTGTCCTAGATCCATATGGCAACTAATGAAGCCTGTGGACCCATTTCAGACATGCTTTTAAATGTATAAAATGAAATATGTAGCACTACAAAGGAAACCAAAGGTTATTGGGAAAAAATGATTTTTTTTTTCCTGTGCTTAAATTCTTGGACCACCTCTATGGACTTTCTATGGACTCCAGTGGACCCCAGGTTAAGAAATCCTGCCCCAAGGAAATGCAAATAATACCAAAGATACAACTTGAAACCAGTTCCTCTAACTCCAGATCTATTGCCATTTCTACTGCCCTTACCATACTGATGATCTATCTTCAGAAAATTTTTGCAATTTGTTAGTAGGGAAGTAGTCACCCATCAAGGTAGGGTTTAGTTTGGTGAGCAGTTGTAAATAAATAATATGTCAGGAAAATGACCTGGCTCTGTTTAGAGTTAGAACTACCAACAACTGGAGTAAGTTTAACTGAAGAAGGTGTTATGGAAGATCCGTGACTGCTGGACAGATTCTGAACAGTATTCACTGGACTGCTTGACCATTTCCAGAGAGGTTACTAACTTAGAACTTAGACATCCTCTTTCTTAAGGGACAAGTCATTAAATATTTAGGAAGTTCTTGCTATGTGCCAGGGAATTGCTAAGTTCTGGGGAGACAAAGAAAGTCAAAAATAACATCCCTGCCCTCAATGAGCTCATATTCGAAAGGGAGAGACAACATGCAAACAATTATGGACATGTAAGATCTGTAGGATCTAAACTGGAGATAATCTCAGAGGGACGGTGCTGTCATTGGGAGTAGAGAAGAGGAGGAATGGCTTTTTGCAAAAGGTAGGATTTGTACTGAAAAAAATGCAGGGAAAGTGGGATGCCGAGGAGGAGAGCATTCCAGGCATGGAAGATGGCCCGTGAAAAAGGTTGACTGTGTGTTTTGTGTGAGCAACAGCTAAGTCACTGGTGTCTGAGGATTGCATATGCATATAGAGAGGGGTAATGTGTAGAAAGACTAGAAAGATGGGAAAATGCCAAGGTGCAACCTTCTCCTGAAGTCAGTCATTCTTGATTATAAATTGATCCAGTTCTTCCACTACTTTCTGCAACAAGCTTTTCTTAATACTCTTAATTTATAGTGCCCTCTTTCCCTAAATAGTCTCTATTTATTTTCATATATTCTGCATGTAAATAATTAAGTGTCCTCCATTAAAATGTAAGCTCATTGATTGCACCTACTGTGCACTAGACACTGTGCTCAGTGCTTTTTCTATTTTCATACTTTGCACTTAAATGTCTGGAACACAGTAGATACTTAATTAATGCTTGCTGGTGGATTGAACATTGTGGAAAAAAAAAAACACTAAATTCACTTCTCCCTTTCTCCCACCTCCCCTGAAAAAAAAAATGTTTTTGGTTTAGTCACAGACCTGAAGGGGCCAAAAGCAGAGTTTGAACCAAGAACACTGAGAAAAATCAGTAAGGTAGGGTTGTGAGTCAGGTGGGGTGGAATGGGGTGATACAGAAGGGCAGCAGATTTGCAACTTGGGTAGGGCAACTAATTCCTTTAGTGCTTCAGTAGCATAGACACAATTAAGTTTAGTGCCTACTTAACAATAATAATTAGTTAAAATTAGAGGCTACCCTATACCCCTCTGTTCTTCAAAAGCCTTTAAAGTCAAATTTTGTTACGTTTGCCTGTGGGTGGTTGGTTGGTTGTATTATTTACTGCAGATGCAAGAATCCCCAGTTATAACTCTATCTAGAGATTTCTGACTCTCCACTTCATTATTCTCTATGTCCAAGTAGTATGAGACAAAAGTACTGAAGAAAGTACAGCACTTTTGTTGATTCACCTGAATAATTCAGTCTGAAAAGTTTCCCCCATTTGAATTGTCCACGTAAAAGGTTAACCATTTTTCACTTTGCCTGTACAGATTTGCCTAAAGCAAGTGATTTGCTAGCATTTCTGATGCCTACTTGAAAAACACTCCTAAGGGATACCATTCTACACTGCTGTGGACTTAAAAAAAATCACTTCCAGATAATTGAAAGAATATTTATTGGTTTAACTCCAATGTGCAGATTTGAAGAGAGAGAAATCAAGCCAAATGCCTTTTTCAGGGATTGGATAAAAGTTTGTAAAATGTT
Source organism: Bettongia penicillata ogilbyi (assembly GCA_023548195.1). NCBI lineage: Eukaryota > Metazoa > Chordata > Mammalia > Diprotodontia > Potoroidae > Bettongia > Bettongia penicillata. Next base: position 3,766,186 of record JAJHZJ010000127.1, read on the forward strand.
TAAAAAATTGTGTCCAGAACACAATTTTTCCCTCTCTCCTTCTTTGAGAATCAATGAGTAATATCAAGAGATTAAATGACAGTGGGTGTCAATTTATGTGATTTCTGCTTAATTCATGGCAATCTCCTTATGGAAAGGCAGTGTGGATGCAAGAAGAATTATTCACCAACTCTCATAAATTCATAGTGTATTGCCACTTAATGTAATTACATTGGGCTGCTATGCATTTGCTGAGACTAAGTGACTGATCACATTTAAGAGTGAAGAATTTTTGATGATTTTTATAAGAAGCATTTGGCATAAGAAGTTATACTTTAAAATACTTTTTTTTAAATTATGTAACTTCAAATCAACAGAAGCAGAACAACGTCATAGAAAGATCATGGAATCTAGATGTAGGTTTCAATCCTGGCTCTGTGTGACCTAAGGCAAGTCCCTTAACCTATCTGAGCCTCTTTTCTTATCTGTAAAATGACCAGTTGGAAAAGAATCTTTTTAAAAGTCATTCTCCATCCTATGATACCATTTTTATTAAAGGAATCAGAAAGTGAAATGTCTGGAGTCTGAATGCAAAAAGGATAGGGACTTAAATTTATGGAATGAGACAGTTTCTAATCACAGCAAGAATGGCACATGTGACAGCAGTCATGATTGGAAGAAACTAGAATTTGTTTCAGTGATCTTGATATAAAGAGACTGATAAAATTAACTGGCAATCATATTAAGCTTTATTCAGTGTGGTGGTTTAAACCTCTTTTCTAAATTAGCCAGGCAAAAAGTTGAATTGTGTCGCATGTGACTTTTTCCTCTAATTTCAATCTAATTTGGTTAGAAGAAGGAGGAGGAGGAGAAAGAGGAAGAAAAGGAAAATGAAAAAAAAAGGAACACAAGGATCGATGTGGGTCCTGTTAGTCAGAGTTCCCCATCCCTTATTCCCACAGACTGCTGTTCTTTCCCTTGATTGCTATAAGGAACCACTTAAATGAACAATTTGATCTCTTGAAATTTTATGATTTCATAGAATGCAGAGGCAGCATTAGTATAGAGGAAAGAGAACTGAGTTTGGAGTCAGGGTTTGTAAGCTACCACTGGCACTTGCTAAATGTGTGAGTGTAGAAAAATCACTTAGCCAATTTGAGCCTCAGTTTCCACTTCTATAAAATTAGAATTATAATGATGCCTACCTCTCAAGTTAGCTGTGACATTCAAACTCACTAATTTCTGTGAAGTGCTTTGCAGACCATGCAGTGCTATATAAATGTCAACTATTATTATAAAACACTAGAGTTGAAAAGTGTCTTCAAGATCAGTGACTACTGAGTCTATATCTTCAGATCCTGGAGATTTTATCTCCCAGTTCCTGACAAGCACTGACAGTCCTGACTTCTCCCAATCTGGTTTCCATCCTCAGTGGTTCTTGTTTGTGGAATAAGAGTCAGCCTTCCAATCCCTCTTACCATTCTATCTCTTTAGTCAACCTACAAACCCTTTTTAAGTCTTGAAAACCTTTTTTTCTTACTTTTTCATATCAAGGAAATGAAAATATATGTATATTGTAAGAACTGCTCATTGGCAAATATAATTGTGAAGTCAAATGCACAAGAAACAATATTCCTCTTGTTTAGAATCAGTCACTTAAAACTCTTGGGGTTAGGTTAGACATCAAGCTGTTGGCTTTTTCTACATCTATCCTGACATAATTGCTAAGATTCTGGGTCTCATTTTGAGAAATCTGAATCTTTTTTCTGAGTCTGGGGCCTCAGATCAAATAGCACAGGATTAAAAGGAAATCACAGAATTATAACATTTTGAAAAGCTGCAAGAAACTTAGTGAACACTAAGTTGAGCCCGTATCTCAAAGGGACGACTATTACCACCTACTCAACAAGTGGTTGTCCAGAGCCTCTTCTTGAAAACCTTCAATGAAGAAAATCACCCACCTCTCAAGACAACCCGTTGCACCCTCATTAATTGTTAGGAAGTTTATTTTGTTCAGACCCCCCAAGTGGTAAGGAAGAAACAAACATTTGTAGAATGTCTACTATGTGCAAGGCACTGCGTTCAATGCTTTTTGCAAATATTATGGCACTTGATGTTCACAGCAACCCTTCACAACAGCAAGAACTCTCTCTCTCTCTCTGTATATATATACACATACATATACGTATATATATATGCATGTATTTTCAAATTTATTTTATTTTCAGTTCTATTTTCTTCCTCTTGTTCCTCTACCTCCCCTGCTGATTGAGAAAACAAGAAAAATAAAACCAAAAACAAATATGTACAGTGATGCAAAACTAACTTCTATACCAGCCATGCTGAGAGGAAGGAAAGAAGGAAGGAGGGAAGTCATCCTTTGAGTCTCTTTTTCTTCCTAGAGGACAAAAGTGTTTCTATATTTGGTCTTCAACGTTTTCTTCCATGACTTTTAGACTATGCAACAATGATCTGGCAGAGCTAGAAGTAAACTTAAAGAGCCTCTAATCCAATTTCCTCATTTTACAAATAAAGAAACTGAGATTCAGAGAGGTGGAGAGACTTGTTGAAGATCAAATAAGTATTAATTATCAAGATGGGATTGAAACCCAGGCCTTCTGATTCCAGAATCCATGCTTTTTCCACTGTAAGGAAGAGCTTTTCCCTCTGAGATCTCAGGGGCTCTCCTGCCTTAGAAATCCTGTCCTATCTTAGTTGGTTGCCTTATAGATTGACGAGCCAGTTGTTCAAGGCTTTCAGGTGAAGCCTGACTTTCCCTAGATTGGCTTTTTTCCTTTTAGAGTTCATGGGTCAGGATATTGCCATTATATTTTCTTGTGCTACCTTTCAAGTGTAATGGCGTAATGGTACCTACTCAATTAAATTTTCTTTATTTTTTTTCTTTTTCTAATATAAATTTATTTATTTAACTTTTTACATTCATTTTCACAAAATATTGGGTTCCAAATTTTCTCCCCATTTTTCCCCTCCCCCCACCACAATACACAGAGCATTCTAATTTCCCCTGTCACCAATCTGCCCTCTCTTCTATCATCCCTCCCTTCTCTTGTCCCCATCTTCTCTTTTGTCCTGTAGGGCCAGATGACTTTCCATTCCCCATTAACTGTATTTCTTATTTCCTAGTATTAAGAACAATACTCAACAGTTGTTCCTAAAACTTTGAGTTCCAAATTCTACCCATCCCTCCCTCCCCACCCATTCCCTTTGGGAAGGCAGGCAATTCAATATAGGCCCTATCTGTGTAGTTTTACAAATGACTTCAATAATAGTTGTGTTGTGTAAGATTAACTGTGTTTCCCTCCATCCTATCCTGCCCCCCATTGTTTCTATTCTATAGTCTTTTGATCCGGTCCCTCCCCGAATGTTGACTTCAAATTGCTCCCTCCTCCCATTGCCCTCCCTTCCATCATCCCCCCGACACTGCTTATCTCCCTCTCCCCCACTTTCCTGTATTGTAAGATAGGTTTACATACCAAAATGAGTGTGCATTTTATTCCTTCCTTTAGTCTAATGAGATAAGGGTAAACTTCTTGTTTTTTTCTCAGCTCTCCTCTTTTTCCCTCCACTAAAAAGTCTCCTGCTTGACTCTTGAATGAGAGATAATTTACCCCATTCCATTTCACCCTCTCTCTTCCCACTACATTTCTCTCTCACCATTTACCTTAATTTCTTTTAAGATAGGATCCCATCCTATTCAATTCACTCTGTGCTCTCTGTCTCTGTATGTGCATTCATGTGTGTATGTGTGTGCGCATGCACACATGTACATGTGTGTGTGCATGCGCACGTGTGTGTGTATGTGTGTGTATGGTCCCACCAACTACTCAGATACTGAAAAGTTTTAAGAGTTACAAATATTGTCTTTCCATGTAGGAATGTAAACAGTTCACCTTTGGTAAGTTCCTTATGACTTCTCTTTCCTGTTTACTTTTTCATGCTTCTTCTCATTCTTGTGCTTGAAAGTCAAATTTTCTTTTCACCTCTGGTCTTTTCATCAAGAATGCTTGAAAGTGGGAGGAACCAAGATGGTGGAGTAGAAAGACTCACGTATGATAGCTCCAAACCCACAGACTATATATTTCCTGCAAAAAGAACTCCCCACAAATTCTGGAGCACTGCAAGGAGCGCAGAAACACAGTGGAAAAGATTTACATTCCAGAGAGCCCTGGAGAGCCGTCCCCAGGGGTCCGATGCGCTCAGCCCTGCGTTGCCCTGGTGGCGCAGCCCCAGAGGAGCAGATCCAAGCAGGCTTCAGGGACAGAACCTCCGGTGGCCGGGAAGGTCCCTTGGCCCACAGACGCTACAGGTCAGTGAGAGAGACTTCGGGGCTGGCCGAGAGGGGAGCGGGGTGTCTCTGTGACTCAGGCCCCCTTGGGAGGCAGCAGCAGAGGCAGTGACAGAGGCAGTGGCGGTGGCCTGGAACAACCAGAGCAGCAGGCAGAAGTTCAGGGCCATTACCGAAGGTCTCTGCATAAAGTCCCTGAGGGAACTGAGCCTGGGAGGTGGCCCTGCCCCAACCCCGAGACCAGAACTTAAGCTCACATTGAATAGCAGCCACGCCTGCTGAGGAAAGTCCATTTGAATCTCAGACACCAAGCACTAGCCGGACAGATCTAGATGGGGGTGGACAGGAATCTCAGAAGGCAAGTAACTGGCTGGGAGAATGCCCAGAAAAGGGAAGAAAAATAAGACTATAGAAAGCTACTTTGATGGGGTACAGATGTTCCTGCCTTCCAATTTTGATGATGAGGAACAAATCTTACCATCAGGGAAAGACATGGAGGTTGGGGCCTCTGTATCCCAGACATCTGAGGTGGATGTTCAGTGGGCTCAGGTCATGGAAGAGCTTAAAAAGGATTTGGAAAATCAACATAGACAGGTGGAGGAAAACTGGGAAGAGAAATGAGAGAGATGCAAGGAAAGCATAAAAAACGGGTCAATACCTTGGCAAAGGAGACCCAAAAAAATGCTGAAGAAAATAACACCTTGAAAAATAGGTTCACTCAATTGGCAAAAGAGGGTCGAAAAACCAATGAGGAGAAGAATGCTTTCAAAAGCAGAATTAGCCAAATGGAAAAAGAGTTTCAAAAGCTCACTGAAGATAATAGTTCTCTCAAAATTAGAGTGGAAGAGATGGAGGCTAATGACTTTATGAGAAACCAAGAAATCACAAAACAAAACCAAAAGAATGAAAAAATGGAAGAGAATGTGAAATATCTCATGGGAAAAACAACTGACCTGGAAAATAGATCCAGGAGAGACAATTTAAAAATTATGGGACTACTTGAAAGTCATGATCAAAAAAAGAGACTAGCCATCATCTTCCATGAAATTATCAAGGAAAACTGCCCTGACATTCTACAACCAGAAGGCAAAATAAGTTTTGAAAGAATTCATCAATCACCGCCTGAAAGAGATCCAAAAAGAGAAACTCCTAGGAACATTGTGGCCAAATTCCAGAATTCCCAGGTCAAGGAGAAAATATTGCAAGCAACTAGAAAGAAACAATTCCAGTGTTGTGGATATAAAATCAGGATAACTCAAGATCTAGCAGCTTCTACATTAAGGGACCGATGGGCATGGAATAGGATATTCCAGAAATCAAAGGAACTAGGACTAAAACCAAGAATCACCTACCCAGCAAAACTGAGTATAATACTTCAGCGGAAAATATGGTCTTTCAATGAAATAGAGGACTTTCAAGCATTCTTGGTGAAAAGACCAGAGCTGAAAAGAAAATTTGACTTTCAAACACAAGAATGAGAAGCAGCATGAAAAAGGAAACAGCAAAGAGAAGTCTTAAGGGACTTACCAGAAGTGAACTGTTTACATTCATACAGGGAAAGACAATATTTGTAACTCTTAAACCTTTTCAGTATCTGGGTAGTTGGTGGGACCACACACACACACACACACACACACACACACACACACACACACATGTACACGCATGCATGCACACACACATACACACATGCATGCACATACAGAGACAGAGAACACAGAGTGAACTGAATAGGATGGGACCATATCTTAAATGAAATTAAGGTAAATGGTGAGAGAGAAATGTAGCGGGAGGAAAGAGGGTGAAATGGAATGGGGTAAAATATATCCCATTCAAGAGGCAAGCAGGAGACTTTTTAGTGGAGGGAAAAAGAGGAGAGCTGAGAAAAAAAGAAGTTTACCCTCATCACATTTGACTAAAGGAAGGAATAGAATGCACACTCATTTTGGTATGAAAACCTATCTTACAATACAGGAAAGTGGGGGAGAAGGAGATAAGCAGTGGGGGGGGGGGATGGTGGAAGGGAGGGCAATGGGAGGAGGGAGCAATTTGAAGTCAACACTTGGGGAGGGACAGGATCAAAAGACAGAATAGAAACAATGGGGGGCAGGATAGGATGGAGGGAAATACAGTTAATCTTACACAACACAACTATTATTGAAGTCATTTATAAAACTACACAGATAGGGCCTATATTGAAAATGCCTGCCTTCTCAAAGGGAATGGGTGGTGAGGGAGGGATGGGGAGAATTTGGAACTCAAAGTTTTAGGAACAACTGTTGAGTATTGTTCTTGCTACTAGGAAATAAGAAATACAGTTAATGGGGAATGGAAAGTCATCTGGTCCTACAGTACAAAAGAGAAGATGGGGAGAAGACAAGGGAGGGATGATAGAAGAGAGGGCAGATTGGTGACAGGGAAAATTAGAATGCTTGGTGTATTTGGGTGGGGCTAGGGGAGAAATGGGGAGAAAATCTGGAACCCAAAATTTTGTGAAAATGAATGTAAAAAGTTAATAAATAAATTTACATTTAAAAAAAAAGAATGCTTGAAAGTCCTGTGTTTCATTGAAAGACCATATTTTCCCCTAAAGTATTATACTCAGTTTTGCTGGGTAGGTGATTCTTGGTTTCAGTCCTAGTTCCTTTGACTTCTGGAATATCCTATTCCATGCCCATTGACCCCTTAATGTAGAAGCTGCTAGATCTTGTGTTATCCTGATTGTATTTCCACAATACTGGAATTGTTTCTTTCTAGCTGCTTGCAATATTTTCTCCTTGACCTGGGAATTCTGGAATTTGGCCACAATGTTCCTAGGAGTTTCTCTTTTTGGATCTCTTTCAGGCAGTGATCCATGGATTCCTTCACTACTGATTTTGCCCTCTGGTTCTAGAATGTCAGGGCAGTTTTCCTTGATAATTTCATGAAAGATGATGTCTAGGCTCTTTTTTTGATCATGGCTTTCAGGTAGTCCCAAAGTTTTTTAATTGTCCCTCCTGGATCTATTTTCCAGGCCAGTTGTTTTTCCAATGAGATATTTCACATTCTCTTCCATTTTTTCATTCTTTTGGTTTTGTTTTGTGATTTCTTGGTTTCTCAGAAAGTCATTAGCCTCCATCTCTTCCACTCTAATTTTGAGAGAACTATTTACTTCAGTGAGCTTTTGAACCTCTTTTTCCATTTGGCTAATTCTGTTTTTGAAAGTATTCTTCTTCTCATTGGCTTTTTGAACCTCTTTTGCCAATTGAGTGAGCCTATTTTTCAAGGTGTTATTTTCTTCAGCATTTTTTTGGGTCTCCTTTACCAAAATATTGACCCATTTTTCATGCTTTTCTTGCATCTCTCTCATTTCTCCTCCCAGTTTTCCTCCACCTGTCTAACTTGATTTTCCAAATCCTTTTTGAGCTCTTCCATGGCCTGAGCCCACTGGACATCCACCTCGAATGTCTGGGATACAGAGGCCCTGACCTCCATGTGTTTCCCTGATGGTAAGTATTGTTCCTCATCATCAGAAATGAAAGGCGATAACATCTGTCTCCCAAGAATGTCGCTTTCTCTGGTCTTATTTTTCTTCCCTTTTCTGGGCATTTTCCCAGCCAGTTACTTGCCTTCTGAGATTCCTCTCCACCCCCACCTAGATCTGCCCATCTAGTGCTTGGGGTCTTAGATTCAAATGCCACTCCCCAACCTTGCGGCTTTCAGTGGTGGACACGGCTGCTATTCAATGTCACCTTAAGTTCTGTTGCTCGGGTTGGGGCAGGGTCACCTCCCAGGCTCAGTTCCCTCGGGGGTTTTATGAGCAGACCTTCAGTAATCGCCCTGAGCCCCTCCCTGCTTGGGGAGTCCCGGGCCACTGCTGCTGCCTGTGCCGCTGCCTGTGCCGCTGCCTTTGCCGCTGCCTCCCGAGGGGACCTGTGTTATGGAGACACCCTGCTCCCCAAACAGAAGTCTCTCTCACTGACCTGTAGCACCTGTGGGGGAAGGGACCTTCCCGGTCACCGGAGGTTCTGTCCCTGAAGCTTGCTCGGATCTGCTCCTCTAGGGCGCAGGGAGCGCAGCTCCACTGTCTGGTGCATGGCGGACCCCTGGGGATGGCTTTCCAGGGCTCTCTGGAACTGAAATCTCTTCCACTGTGTATCTGTGTGGCTTGCAGTGCTCCAGAATTTGTGGGGAGTTCTTTTTACAGAAAATTTATGTGTTGTGGTTTCGGAACTAGCATATGTGAGTCTTTCTACTCTGCCATTTTGGCTCCAACCCTAAATTTTCTTCATATATTCAAAGATATTTAGAACTCAAAAGGACATTGCACATCATCTGATGCAATGTTTTACTTTTACAGATGTTACTTGCCCAATGTCATACAGGTGAACAGATCTGAGACTTGAACCTAGGTCTTCTAATTTCAAATCCTTTTAATAATGCAATGTCCCTTCCACTTATGTCCACCTTCTGGACTGCAGGATGCTTCTTGTACAGTGGAAAGGGGGAAAGAACACTGGCTTTGGCATCAACGGACTCAGATTGAAATCCTACCTTTGCCACTTCCTACTTGAAAGACTTTGGTCAAGTCACACCCTCTGTGAGCCTCAGTTTCCTCATCTGTTTTATGAGGAATTTGTACTGGATGGTCTCTAAGGTCCTTCCCTGCTCAACATCCACAATCCTATGTTTCTAAGAACTTTCCACTTACTGGTAGAGCCAAGATAGTGAACAAATTCTTAGCCAAATAAATGACCACACCTCAAATAACTAACTCTAACAACTTCTCTAAATATTTTTTGATGATTATTCCTGAGGTGACCTAGGAGTGAAATAAATGGTCCTTTCTAGAATATGGACTCACCACAAAGAATAAATAAATGCATTTTTATAAAGATAGTAACAACAGAACAGTGGAGAGATTCATGATTGCCAAAAATGAATGGGGCACAAACAGTGCTGTAAAAGATATTGGCCAACAGATATCTGTCTGAATAATGAAGTTAATCATGTAGTAAGAAGGGATAACAGAGGGACATCCTGGGTTTATAATGATATATTATGTCAGATGTTATGTCAGATAATCTAGGGAAAGGCCCTTGACATATTGGGTTTACCCCTTTTAGAGAATGTATGGGAGAGCACAGAGAAGAATGAGAGGATGTGGGTGTATTATGAGCTGTACCAGTGTTGAGCATACACACATTGATGGGGAAATTTAGGTCCAGAGATTTTAAGTGACTTGTTCAACATCATTATTTTTAAAATCTTATTTTAATTAATATCTTTTGTTTTTACAAATATTTTATTTCTGAATATATCCCTTCTCCATCTTCCTCCAATGAGCCACTCTTCACAATACCTTTTTTACATTTTTAAAAAAAATCATTTTCAAGTTCTCTCCCTCCCTCTAGACCTTCCCTCACTCTTGTGTAAGCAAACAATATCATATTCATTACATATGTGAAATCATGCAACATATATTTCCATATAAACCATGTTATAAAAGAGCAAGAAAAATAAAGTGATAAAATATGCTTCAATCAAAATGAAAGAGAAAAAGAAATGTTGAGAGCAAGGAAAAAGGAAGGAAGAAAGGAAAGAAAGAAGGAAGTAAAGGAGGAAGGAGGGAAGGAAGGAAGGAAGGAAGGAAGGAAGGAAGGAAGGAAGGAAGGAAAGAATCCTTTGAATCTATTTTTCTTCCTGGAGGATAAAAGCATTTCTATTTCCCCTATAACATATTCCACATTCTACATCTGTTGCCCTCCACTTTTGAAAAGAGGAGATAGAGGTAGATTTTCTCAACTTTTCTTCAAGGCTAGTTTAAGATTGCAGTGGCAATTCACAGCAAAGCTAAGACTAAAACTCAGGTCTCAAATTTTAATCTGGTGCTTTTCTCTCCTGTTACTGTTTTTCTCATCTTAATTCATGTTCTGTCATTTTATTTCCTTTTTTACAAGGTCACAAGAGGAGACTTCACTTCCTCTTACAGATCTGCCAATTCTACTCAGTCTAAATTTGTCCATGGCACAGCTGTATGAAGTTGACCTGAAGGCTGACGTCACAAACACTAGCCCAACGTCAGTTTCATGATTTTAAAGTCAAATTTTTGGTGAACTGTTGGCCACAATCTACTGTCATCCAGATGTGGACCTTTCTCTTTCTGAAGCCATTTCATTGTCACTTCTGGGCCACACTCTCTTCTCAAGTTTTCTAATCATGTTTCTCAATACATGTTCACCAAATGAGTGATCTCTTCCCATCAAACAGAACTAGATCATGTTAGAGAAGAAGGTTATGGTCCAAGTTGAAACGTTTTCTAACCAAAATGGGATATACATGCTAAAAAAAATCAAAGAGGAAAACCCAAATTGGTTCACTTGTGGAGTAGTGACTGAGCCCAAATCACTCCCTTCTCTTTTCATTCCTGGCTGAGTTCCTGGTACTGGCATCAGTTACAATCTTTCCTGCCAAACTCAAATGTGCAAAGCCTGAAATGGCTTTAGCAAACTTACTATTAGCTGGTCCAGGCGGATACCTTTTGCTGCCAAATGGTTTGTCCCTATGTCTATCTTCGTGGTTTTCTAAGTGGGGCATATCATTGCCTCTTGACCAGGAAGGCTATGATGTCAATTAGCTCTGACCTGGCCATATCTCCCACTTTACTGTTCTGAAAGTGGCTTCTTGAGGACTGCCAGTGGTGACTAGAGCTTCCTTTCCTTCTAAGGGTTTAACTCAAGAACTTTTCTGGCAAATTGTTTTCTTGTATTACATGAGATTTTCCATCTTCTAACAGAGTAGGAACCGGGTAGGGAGCCATTAGTATGAAAGTTCACACAGCTGCATTAATAGAGTTGTTTGTCTATGGTCTTTGCACGGTTTTTGTCATGTATTTCACACAGTCTTGAGGCTCATAAAAAGCAAGGAGAAAAAGAATGTTTCCATCAGAACTGTTCTTTTTATACCAGAAAATCTTCATTTGTTCACACTTTTGCATAGCAGTCTTTCTTCAGTGGTAGTATTTGAAAAAGTGCATTATGTAATGCAAAATCTGTACTCTGTCAGATGTGTGAGTCTGATAATCTTATACCCTCTTACTCAAAGAAAACTAAGCAAAAAAAAAAGATTACTCATTGGAATTCTAGAAATCTTAATTTTGCTGAGTTTCATTGAGAAAAGTGTTCACATTTTAAAGTTGTGACATTTAATTATCTACTCCTTGACTTATGCTAGAAATCAGTATGTGACAGTAGAATTCACTTGATCCTTCGTTACTGCGGCATTGACCTGTTGCACCATCTTACTGGCCTCAGTTCTTCATTTGTGCGTGGGGTAATCTTTAAGTGAGATGAGGCCCAACTCCCTTCTCTCCCTGCCTAATAATTAACTTTTTACCCTTGAACCTCACATCTCTGCTTTTCATTCCAGTGAAGTCACCATGTATCATGGCTCTCCATGTATGTACAAATTTCAAGAATGAAACCAAGTCTGGTCTAAACTTTGTATCTTCTACTCTATCTCTGTTCATTGTAAGTACTTAACTCAGTTTATTTTATGTAATTCAATAAAATATGAGAAAATGTTTCAAAAATATAAAGCACTTTACAAGTATGAGATGGTATTAGCCTCAAAGTAAGGTTTTCCCTGTCCCCATAAGCTGGTAAAAGGAACAATTCTAAAGATTAATGATGCCTTTTTCCACCCTTAACAAATGTTCTCTCTCTAAACTCCTCACACAACTGCACATATATACATATGCTATTTCCCCAGACAGTTACTCCTTCTCTATTACCCTAGGTGGAGACCTATCCCCCTCCCCAGTTCTCCTACCTTTTCCCAGGCAGGTTTTGTATTGCTGCATTTCTTACATGAATAGTGAAAGTTCATAACCTTAGTCTCCTTGGGAAGAGATTGATCTACAATCTAACCTGGACATGAATTTTGCATGCCTTGTCTCTATGACTAGAAGAAAAACTGGGGAAAAAAATCTACAGCATTCAGTGCTGCAAAGTTTAGACCTGGTATAATTAGTTTGAATGGAATACCTTTTCAGAGTTGAAGACTGATTGCTTGTTTTCCTCTCAGGTTGTTTATACAGAGGCAAATTATTTGCTAGTGTCCTGAGTCCTCCCAGTGTGGTTTGACCCACTGGAGATTTATGGCATCCTGTGACGAAAAGGTTGCTGTGAATACAAATAGCTCCTCTATAGAAATGAGAACTCTTTAACTGAATGAGTGTAAAGATACCTTCCTCCCTATTTAGTGTTTGGACTTTAAAATAAAATTTGTATCATATTCCCCCCATTTCCCACCCCTATCCCAAAATTAGTTCAGCCCTGGAGGAAATAGCTTTCCAAGTTACAGAAGCCCCAAACAGTAGAGGCCAGTGGTATATACATATCAGTGTATATATGTGATGTTTGGATATATACACATGTACATATATAGAATTTTTGATCAATGGCATGTGTGCATATGTGTGTGTATCTGCTGTGCTAGTAATTCCCAACCATTAATTCTGTATGATTAGTATGGAATGTAGGTCTTGTTTCCTGAACAAACCTTTTGTTGCTCCTTTCTTCTACTTCCTTCTCCTTATTTTTCTCTTCTCTTCTTTCTCCTCCTCTTCCTCTTTTAATGAATTCATTGCTGCATTTACATAGGGACTCCCTGATGAATCTCACATCATATCTTTCCGCAGTGTCTTTCTCATCCTCTGTCATTCTTGTTCATATTGTTCCATATAAAACATTCAATAGAGAATCTACTCAAAACACTGGAGGTATTGTGGAAGGTCTTTTAATATTTTGTATGTTCCAGTACAATACAATATCTGTCTATATTTGATCTTTCAGTTTTGTACATAACTGGCCCACCTTGCTTTCCTATTGCGTTTCCTCGATAATAACTTTTATACTGCTACTATCACATAAGTCATTATTGGCAATAAGCTACAGGCCAGTTACATCATCTCTCTATTGCCCTTTGGGTCACCTGCAATTTTTATCCTCCTGAGAGCATGGTATTCCATGGTTTTCAGCTATATAGCATCACTGACAGAATATTGGTGTTAAAATGATGGGCTTCTGTGACAGCAAGCAGCTGGAAATCATTGAATGTACAGCACCATTTCCCAAATTCAATTCTGGCCCTAGGTCATTGTCCATCAGCAGAACTTGTCCATCATATTTATTCTGATAGACTACTTCAATAGGTTGTCCATCCAACTGTACGCCATAATCTGAGCAATGTGACTTCTTTTCTTAATCCACTTGGATGTTTTTCAGCATGGATGTCTAGGTCAATCTCTTTTGATTGACTGGTGAGCTCAGAAAGAAAGGTCTTGTGTTTTGGATCTTGATACAGCAAGTACAATGTAATTTGCTAACAAATATATCTGGAAAGATTTCTGTTACATTTGGATTTTATATAACACATCCTTTATAATAACAGAGAAAATCTTTGTTAGTCTCTCCCCCTACCTCCTCCTCTTTTGCCTTTAAATCATGTCATGACAATCAGGATATCATTGAGTAAAGTGGCAGTAGCCCTCAAGGCATCTCGCATGACATTAACATATGCATAGAAAACATCTTGCTGGAGGAAAGTTCTTATGATGATTCTTTATCACAAAAAGAAAGTAGCATCTTATATTCTCTATATAAGTCAGCAGTTAATTGTATGGTTTGATGTGATTATTCACAGAAAAAGTATCTGCAAATGCCTGCCTGTTTTAGTTTCATGTTTTCAAGGATAGTCTCAATACATGCATAGGCTATTCTCACAAAATTTTCACAGGGATAAAGAAGTAGGTAATTGGATTAGTGGATGTTGGTATATTTCTTATTACTGGTTTTTGGTATCAGTACTACCTATCATTTTTTAATTCTTTCTTTCTTTTATTGAAATTTATGTTGACTTAGTGACACATTGTTCCAGTCCTACTTGTCTATCAGAGTTTGGGGAAGTTCAGTTGGGGAAGACAATACCAAGTCTGCTGTTTTTTGCATTACCTGTTCTTCCTCACATTCCCCCACCTGGAAATTGTCAAGCACTTGGTACCTTGGAGGGGAACTGAAATGCAAGTGTCCAACCACTTTTTCTGAGTTAAATCTATATGAATTATTTTTGAAGTTATCAATAAAAGTTGGCACCATCTTGAAGACATTGCTGATCTCCAGTGATAAGTCCAGCAACATATTGCTACTCTGACATATTTAAAATAAACTCTTTTAAATTCTCTTTCTTTTGAGTTTTGCTTTATTAATCAAGGTAAAAGCCCAAACAAAGAATCATTTTGGAATACTCCTATTTATGAAATCTTAAAAATTGATCTATGTGTGAATTAAAATGTTGAAACCTCCCATAAGTATTTGATCTGGTGTAATAACTCTTCCTGCAATCATCTTCTCAGTGCCATTTCCATTTCTGCAAATCAAGGGCCCCATATCCTGAGATTTTGAAGCACAAATGTGTTGATTCCACTGTTACCAATAATGAGCATAGATCACTACATAAATGTTGATAAATCTGTTCAATTTCCCATTTGCTATCCTTCAGTGTGGTCTTTAAATATTCTCAGTATGATCAAGCGTAGTTGTATTATTCTCATGGGAAACTTCCAAAAGGCTCGTTTTCTTCTCTATTTTTTTTCTTTTGTATGGAAGGTCAATACTTATAATCTTATGTTACCCTATCACATAATATTTAGAGGCAGCATGACATGGGGAAAGAAACACTAGAATTGAGTTAGAAAATCTGGGTTGAATTTAGCACTTTATGAGTAGAAAGTATACTCCTTGGGAGCAGGGATGATGTTATTTTTGTCTCTCAATCCCCAGTGGTTAGCATAGGGTCCTCTCTGTACATAGAAAGCATTTATTAAATAGCATTTGTTGAACTGGGCAATTGCATGTGTGAGTTTGGGGAAACCATCATCTCCCTTTGTGTTTCAACTACTTAATTATAAAATAGTGGAGTTAGACTTGAAAGTTGATATATACAAATGAGCTTCTATTCTAGAGGTGTGTTGTTGCCCTTCTCCACCACATTTCCCTCTGATATCGGAATTAAATGTTTGATGGTTGATGGTCTCTTTTGGCATTCTTAGTCAGGGGGCTACTTTGAATTAGTTAAACTTTAAAAAATATTGAAAATCAAAGTCAGTGTCTTTGCTTTTGTCCACTTTTTTTTTAGCAGCTACTGGTTCTTTCGATAGTTTGTTAGAACTGTTTTCTTCTCATCATTATCCATTCTTCTCATTTGGAACTTGTTTTATTAGGTCCCCTCAAATCCATCAATGTTCCCACTATACACAATATAATTGATTTGGAAAAGACTCCTTTTTACATAAATAGTTAACTTAGTTATCTTTCATATTGTCCATTGCTTGACATGTCCCATACCTTTTGACTTTCTTCTTGAAGACAGTGAATCTCTTCATAACATATAGGCATGAAAGTCCACTTTTAGGCTTGAAAAGACACATTTGGGGTTAAAATAAAAATACATAATTCAAAAACAATGCATGAGTCATTCTTCCCCCACCCTCACTCCCAGAAAAAAAATGTTGAGAAACTTCTATTTCTTTTGACTTAATGAATATTCACTAAACCACATTATTTCTGCTAACTTTTCCTTATTGACAGTGATATGGTGAAGAAAACATTTCATAAGGTTTATAGTGGATAGAGCATTGGGTCTGAAGTCAGAAAGACTCACCTTTATGAGTTAAAATCTATTCTCAGATACTTATTTAGCTGTGTGATCCTAGGCAAGTCACAACCCTCTTTGCCTCAGTTCCCTCATGTGTAAAATAGACTGGAGAAGGAAATAGAGAATCACTCAAGTATCTTTGCCAAGAAAACCTTAAATGGGGTCACAAAGAGTCTGACATGACTAGAAAAATGACTGAACAACAGCGACCAAACAACAAAATGGACAAAATGGTCCTTGCCTTCAAAATTGTAACAACCTCTTAAGGGATCTGGTGTACTGGAGTTAAGCCTTGAAGGGCTATAAGAGATTTATAACCTCAGGGTTGTAAGACGCAAATGATGAGGATGGAAGGCATTCCACTCATGTGAGAAAAAGGCATGGAGGTGGGGAGATGGAATATAGAATTCACAAAGTAGCAGATCATTTTGGTTGGAAGGCAGAATACATGAAAGGATGTAATACGAAATAAATCTGGAAAGTTAGGTGGGTATCAGATCATTAAGGATTCAGATGTGAACCTGAGGAGTGCATATTTAATCTCAAAGGCAATAGGGAGTCACTTAAGATTTCTGAATGGGAAAGTGAGACCTAGGAGGCAGGTTATGAGACCCTGATTAACATCAAATGATAGAGAGAGATGGATGGAAATCAGATATAGTGAAGAGACTTAGCGACTGATCGGATATGGGAAGTGCAAAAATTGAATACTAAATAGTATCTTGCATTTCAGAGCACTTTTCAGTAAACAAAGCATTATACAAAATTTTATACCTACAATGGATTTATGAGGCAAAGCTGAACTACCTCAATTTTCCAAGACAGGAACAGGAGGCTAAGAGAGATTAGGTGACTTGCCTAGGGCCACACTGCTTTTGTGTGTGCTGCAGCTGGGATAGAACTCAAGTCTTCAGACACTTGGTCTAGAGATCTTTTTATTGCACTGTTCTGCATACCAATAATCCAGAGAAACTGAACAAATGGCGAGATCACAGTAGTTATTCTAATGCTTTGTTTCCCAGACATAAAGTAGTTTGATGTCCAGTAGACTTGGTCTCCTGTGTCTTTGCCAATTTTCATGGCTGCAATAGTGTTTATAATGCCCAACCACACGAAGCATAAATGGGGACAGAGTAGAAAATGCAGTGGCTACTTTGTGCAGAAAAACAGCAAGTTTGCTATAACTTTACTATATAAAAATAGCAAAGGAACAAACATTTATTAAATAGTTACTGTGTGCCAGGCACTGTGCTAGGGTTACTGAAAATAACACCAGAAATTGTTGTTGCTGATTCTTCGTTCTCAGAGTTCAACGGCATCAAGCAAGTGATGCCGTGACCATACGCAGCGCTCCCTCGCTTAAATTCTACACTGGAAACAAAGGTCTGATGAAGCTCAACGGAATGGATCATTGAACTTGAAGACAAAAGCACTGTATTGAAATCCTGACTCTGCCACTATCTGTGTTACCTTGGGCAAGTCACCTGTGAGAGTCATGTTTTCTTATCAGAAAAATAAAGACTAGATGATCCCCAATGTCCCTTCTATCTCCAGATCTAGAATGGAAGAATTTATTAAGTGATGACTGTGTGCAGTACTATAAGGATATTAATAGAAAAGCAACATAGTCCCTTGTTGTCCAAAGAGAAAAGACCTAAAAGCATCATGAGAAAGATAACACAGAGAAGGGACTTTTCTTCTTTGTGTGTGTGTGTGAGCATCATCTATATACTCTTGGCCTTCTGCTGTAGCCCATGGACCTCTTCTCAGGAC
This sequence comes from Bettongia penicillata ogilbyi, assembly GCA_023548195.1. Classification (NCBI taxonomy): domain Eukaryota; kingdom Metazoa; phylum Chordata; class Mammalia; order Diprotodontia; family Potoroidae; genus Bettongia; species Bettongia penicillata. Next base: position 3,783,938 of record JAJHZJ010000127.1, read on the forward strand.
AATGCTTTTTCATAATTTTTAAAAATTTGTTTAGGAAGATTTTTTTTAAATAACTGAAGAGATGTTAAATTTCAGTGAGAGATTAATGAAGAGAAAGAGAACTGAGTTCACATTCTGAAATTCATCTACACATCCCGTCTGTAGATTGATGGTTAAAAACTTGTGATGTAGAAGAAAGAACACTCATGTTAGAAATCTGCTTCCAGTCCCAGTTTTGCTACAAACTCACTGAATGCTTTTGTTCATTCTATTGTCAGGATTTCAGTATCTTTATTTGTAAAATAGAAGGGAGAGAAACTGGCCGAAGATCTTTCAAGTTGTCCCAGCATTAAAAGTCTATGAATCTAATCCAATTTGTCACTGCTTTCGAAAACTCCTATGTAAACAGATGGAAGAAAGCAGGACTGAGTCCCAAGGGAGATTGTTCCTAGCTATGGTGGGTTTCAAACTGTCTGTTTGTTTAAAATGCCTGAATAGATTCTTTATTATATCTTACTATATTTTTATATAATTACATATATATATATAAATTTTATATATGTGCATATATATCAATTTAATATATTTTTATTTTACTTTTATTATACTCTCAATTACACACACCTATTTTCCCTTCTATGAAACTACCTGAATGTTACTTCTTTTTCAGAGTTTGTTTTCAAATTAAATTAAATTGAATAAACATTTGTTTAATGCTCACTGTGTGAAGGGCACTGTGCTAGGCACTGGGGGAGATAGACATGACTCTCCCTGAGTTTGGGGGATATGACACATACAAACTACCACTTACAGAATAATACATAGTAAATATATTAGAGAGGTGCAAACAATGGGCTGGTTTCTGTAGGTCTGAGGGGAGTAAGATCATTACTGGCTAGGGGGATAAAGAGAGGCTTTAGAATCCTGAGAAGTATTCAGATGGCTTACAGGGATAATACCTTTAAACATGAGTCAAAATCCTACAGAATCAGTTGAGATAAAAAGAAAATGAAAACAAAAAATAAAAAAACACACTTTATTCAATTGAAAATGTTGAAACTGAATGCTCCTTGCTTCTTTCCTTTAATCCCTCCTTGACTGTATGATTTGTCTAGTTTATATCCTCCCATTTGTCAATGTCCTCAAAGGATCATCTTCTATATGAAGATAATAGGCTTTGTGCAGTCGAGACTGCTGACAGAGAGTGTCTTATTTCTACACATAAGGTCATTATTCTGACTGGCCCTTCTCACTTCCCATCTCAAACCATGAGAAATAGTGGCCAGCCAGTATGATGCAAAATAATCCATCAAAATGTTCCTCCTGAGTGCCACCTGGATGACCAAACCTGGGTGGTGGTGGTGCTTGTAGTTGTGTCCTTAGTAGCAGGCATAATGGAAAAAAAATAGAAGCTCTATAGTCAGGAAGGCCTTTTTTTGGCATCCCACCTTTTTCACAGATTTATAGAAATACAAAATGTTTAAGCTGATGCAGGTTCACTTCCCTCCCTTACACAGAGAAGAAAACTGAGAGATGAGTGAATGAAAATACATTTCTCACATACTTAACTGTGTGTCTAGAACTTTTATAATCACTAGAAATAAAAAAAAATATGCGATCAATAGAATGATTAGAGGACCAGTGATAACACATGCTATTCATTAAAGAATTTTAGGGTACAGAATGAAACATATACATACATACATATATATTTACATATGTTTTGTAATACTATACACATTCACATACACATAGTATAAGACTGTACTGGCAATTTGTTCTGCTTGATTATGTGTATTTGCTACAAGAAATTAATTTTTTTCATCTTTTCTAAAATTAGTGTAGGGCTATGAGGGCGAGAAAATACATTTCAGTTAATAGAAAAAAGTTAAGAGGTAGGCATGCCATACAAACTTTCTGTTGAGATCACGGTATTATTTTTCCTTTATTGTTCTACCTTGATGTGCAAGTAAACCATAAACATATATGTAAAAATAACACATCAAAAACATTTAAAAAGAAGAGAGATCCAAATAAAGAGATGGTAGATGCACTCCATGGAAAATGGCATATAGGGACTGGTGGCTTAAGGGTGTTTTAATCTGCAAAGTCATATGAATGGTAGGTAGGGCAAGATTTGTCAGTTGACATACCCTTTCTAGAAGCAATAAATGTTGATTTGATTACTCTTGCCATATAAAAGAAGTAGAAAGGTGGTAAAAGAGAGAGAGGAATTAACTCAACAATGTTAGAATTCAGGAAAATGTAGTGAGTAAAGTATGATTTGATGTGTGCAGCTGGCTAGTAATTCACTCTCACTGATCAAAACATTCGCACCCCAGGGTGTGAATTCTAGCAGTTGGATCAGTGGGAAGGTGGCACTTGGCAGGACCACTCTTCTAAACTTACTTGCTATTTACTGTCATTTATTTACTGTTATTTATATTTATTGTTCTAGTCTTCCAGGTTCAGAACCTAGGTGTCATCTTTGATTCCTCACTCTCCCCTCACTCCATTTCCAATCTTTTGCCAAGTAGGATTAATTCTACATTCACAATGTCTTTCATCCAACTCCCCTTCTCTGCTCTGACACCACCACCATCCTGGTGTAGATCCTCTTCATCTCACTCTTGTACTACTGCAATAGCCTGCTGCTTGGTCTTTTTATCTCAAGTTTTTTTCCTACTCCAGTCCAGCCTCTACTTTGCTGTCAAAATGATCATAAAATACAAATTTGACCATGTCACTCTCTTTTTAGTAAATTTCAGGGGCCCCCATCACCACCAACACCAACCATAAAATCATCCAACATTCAAAGTCCTTCACAAACTTTCCTCTTCTACCTTTCAAATATTCTTATACTTTACCAGCACCATCCCTTCCCCCCACCTCCACAAAATTCTATAGTTCAGTGACATTGGAATCACATAAAACATTCCTTTTCCAGTCTCTGGATATTTTCACTGCTCATCCCCCAGGCCTACCAGGCTGACTCATTTCTGATGCCTGGTACCCCTGGCTTTCTTCAAGTCCCAGATAAAACTCCACAGTCTATAAGATATTTTTTCCCTGTTCCTTTAGTACCAGTGATTACTCTGTGTTGATTATCTCTGACTTATTCTGTCTATAGTTTGTCTGCGCATAGTTTACATCCTGTCTTCCGCGTTGGACTGAGAACTCCTGGAGGTCATGGACTGGCTTGTGGCCTCTTTCTATCCCCACGGCTTCACACAGTTGATGACATATAAGCACTTAAAATGCTTATTACTTGTCTGATTGACTAACAGGGAGAAGTTGTCCCATAGTTATCAAGTGGCAAAGCTTATATTTACTTCCAAATTTTCTGCAAATCGACTGTAAGGAAGTTCTTGACACATTCCTTGTGCGGTTATGTTTTAATCCAGTTTCCTTATTTGTCAATGAGGTTGTAGTACAATGGAAAGTCCTATGTTGGTGAATTTGAAACCCAATTCTGCTGCTTATTAGAAATGTGGCCTTGGTGAGCCATTTAACTTTTCTGAGACTCAGGTCTTCTTTTATAAAATGAGGGAGCAGGACAAGATGACCACTAAGATCCCTCCTTACTTGATACTTACTATCCTGTAGTAATAATACTTGTGTGGTTGTAGAGAGTTGTTGTGAGGGAAGAGCTTTTACATCAAAGTGTTATGTTTAGAGGAGTTATGACAGTTTCCTTTTCCTCACTTGTAAATCAGTTGGTGTCTTAATTTTGTAGTTGAGATTTGAGATTTGCTATTCCTTGAGAAATAAAAAAAGTGTTTAAATTTGGTTAGAGAATATGGTGATCCAATAAGCCTTTTTTTCTTGGAAAAGACTGAAACAAAACAAAGGAAATGAAAGGGAGAGGAGGCAATCATAAAAAGTGAAAACTTGCTTTTTTTGTTTTGGAGTAGAATGTAAGCACCAGGACTTAAATCTTGCAAATAAAGCCAGAGAAAGCCTGTAAAAGTTTATGGAGGTCTTTTTGCATTAAAACATATGCCCGTTGTGCACACATCTACATAGAATAAGGGGTCAGGAGAAATGGAGGGAAGGCTCACCCTGGGCTCTAACAAAAAAGAGAAGCAATGATTCTGGCACTGGGGTGTGTGGCATTGAGAGCTCTGCCAAAAGGAGACCCAGTGGAGCTATTTGTTTCGAAAGAACAGGCCACCTCTTGGTGATGTTCAAGCAGGTGGAAATGTATGCATCAAAAACTAGCTATCCAATGGAGATTCGAATTGTCCATTTACTGTTGTGTGCTTCCTGTCACCAGGACTCGATCACATCATAAACCTGCCAAGCTTGCCTTTGTGCAGCTTAGCTGGACTAGCTTAGGATAATGTATGGGCTACTATGGTGGGCTGGAGTTATGAACTATACTTCAAACTAGCCCTGGAAATGACTCACCATGAGATGACTCTGTTTAAGAGGTAAGGAGTTCCTTTGTTCTTGGCTTTACTGCTTTTGCTGCAAATAATGGTACTTTAACAGTATTTGAGGTGACCTTTTCTAAAGCCCTGTACTTATCACACTTTTTGACCACTTTCTTATTGAAAAGGCTCTTTTATTCCTTTGGCTTATGGACACCTCACCCTCTGTGGGAAAAATATCCAGGTTAAGTTTTATTTTTTCTCCTTTCTTCTTGCTTATTCACAGATGCTTAAAATGTATTTTCATTAATAGTAGGTACTGAAAAATAACTAGCATCCATAGGGAGACCAATATTTCTTCTAGCTCTGTCATATAAATCACTTCATTAAAGTTAATTTTTCCTATGCCTTTGAATACAATATAATCAATGATTAGCATTACAAGAGGAGAGAATTGTTTTTCCCAATCATATTAAGCCAGTATATTTTCAAGCTGTGCCGAAAGTAAAAGGTGCTAAAGAATAAAAATGAGACAAAATTTACAATTCCTCATGGCATTATTTCTTATATTCAATTGAATTCAATTTAACAAATATTTATCGACTACTTATTATGTGCAAGGCACTGTCCTAGGTGCTTTGCGGGTTTGCAGATGGACAAGTCACTGCCTTATTCCTTAAGGATGTCGTAATGGAGTAGGAATGTTAAACCCAAAGCTCAGAACACTTCAATACAAATTAGCATACAGTGCCTGCCTGGATTAGGGACAAATAGTGATATCAGGGTTTGGAAGCAAGGGAGAGATACGACTGGGAGTATCCTCAAAAGCAAATCTCATCAGAGTTACACTTTGAAAGCTGGGTAAAATTTAGACAGGTGGAAATAGAAACAAGAGTGGGATGGTTACAATAGCAAAGATTTGGAAGCAAAAAAGTCAGGGGAAGGTTTAGGGAAGAAGTTTGTGTGAGCAGCTTTCTACAGTAAATCACATCTTTGACAGACATAGAAATGGTTAAGAGGTATGCAAAATAGAGAATTCTCTTGTGTCAATTTGTTGATTCTTGAAGAAAAAAACAACAGCATTAGAACAAAGTACTTTAAAAGTTCGTCACAAAGAAAGTACCTCCCTACTCAAATAGTGCAGGATTTGAAGTCACAGAACTTCGGCTCAAATTCTGGCTTTGTTTTCAAATAATCATTGACAAGACAGTCTGTATCTTTCAGTCTGTTTCCTTATGTGTAAAATGAAGTGAAGGTAACTAGCTAGATTATCTCTAGGATCCCTTCTGACTTAAAATACCTTAGTGGTACATTTTGTCTAACCTGTGATTTCATTGGCACATAAAAATCCCAGTGAAGAAATGTTCTCTACTAATAGTCTGTCTAGCTTCAGACCATTGTCTGAGCAACATACATTCTTCATACATTTTCTTTTCCAGTATGTATGGTTATAACTTCCTCCAATAATTACGTAATCATGAATGCCCAGTTCAGCTACAAAGATCATCAGGAACATTGTAGCTACTTAGATAGCTCTCCTACATCTATCTTTTCTTCTCTAGCAAACATATAAAAAGAAGGAGCAAAATTCAAATAAAAAATAAAAGTATGAAATGAATGAAACAGGAATGAACTAACAAAAGCTATCTCAAATATAAGGGAAAGATTCATATAAATTATCTGGGAGACCAATTTAACAGTGGGTTCCTGGGTGTATGTGTATATGCCTACATTGTTAAATTACCCTTCCAGATTCCTGATACACATTTTGAAACATAAATGTATGTGTGTGTGTGTATAATATATAAATATGTTATATATGATTTGGATTTAGATATGACTTGGAATGAGATCTCTAATTTTAAAAACCATACAGGAAACTCCCAGAGGAGTAAACTCCCACTATCAATGCAAATCAAAACCTTCTCTGCAATTATAGCCTCAGAGAGTTGTCTAAGACACTGAGAATCTAAGTGACTCAACCAGGGTCACACTATCAATTGGTGCTAAAATAGAACTTAAACTCTCTGAGTTGGGGGTCTTTACAGCATGCTATTTCTGGTAAGAGGTTAAAGGTTCACTTTTGTGCAAAATGCATTTGATGGCCTACTAACTATTAAATGAAGAATAAGACAAGAAGATATTTATTTATTCATGTTAAATGTTCGCCAGTATCATGTCAGATGTCCCCAAACAGATCCTGAACAGAAGATTCCTTATCAACAGGGAGTCATTCCAAATGTTCTTGTTCACAGAAGGCACGTTATTAATCGCATCAAATATATAAACACTACAAATCTTCCTCAGCAAAATCCATAATTATTGGAAGAGTGGTTTAACCGCACACATTAGAAACTAATGTGTTTAAATAAAGCATATTGCTCACATTAAAACATGCAGCTAGGCAGGCAGGCAGGCTATGAATACTCCATCTATCAGGACCTTGGACAGCCACTACAGATGGACAGAGAGCTGGACTCAAATTTGGGAAACCACAATGCTTTTAGTTACTCTAAGCTGATTGCTTTTCAACAACCCATATCTTTAACACAAACATTCCCTTGGTAACGAACACTGTCAGCCAAGAAAATCATTTAAATAAGAAAAATAGGTTACGCGTATAGACACTGAAAACCATCATCTCAGAAAAATCATGTCAGGTGATACAAGGAACAATGGAAAGATGCATAGTGTATATAATAAAATCTCAGCTTGCTGCCCATCAGTGACTTTTGCTATTTAGAGGAAGAGAATTAAATTTGGGGGGCATAGTACGCTAGTCCAGGCAAGAGTTAACAAGTGGCCAAACTAAGATAGAAAGATTAAGAATGGGGGGGAAAAGGCATATATGGGAGAAAAGTTAAAGAAACTGATTCAGTAGGCAGTGTGGCAAAGTGGTTAGAATATTACACTTGAGAAGTGAATGGAAAAATCCTGTTTCTGACAATTATTGCCCATGTGACAAATTGGCAAATCAGTTAATGTCTCTGAGATTCCATTTCCTTATCTGCAAAGCACAGTGAATAAAATTAAAGTCACAGATTTGCCAGGAAGCTCAATGTCCTAAGTACTTTATATTTATTCTACAAATACTTCAATTTCTACTTATTGTTTTTCCCTTTAGAATGTAAACTCTTTTAAAGGGAAGGTTTCATTCTTTGTCTTTATATCCCAAGTGCCAGTATGGTACTTGACATAGAGCAGGTGTTTAATAAATACATGTTTACTATTAATTGATTTATAACATATGCAAAATTCTTTATAAATTTTAAATTGCTATATAAAGGCTAGGTATTATTATTAGGACCTAGCAAATCATTAGAGGACCTTACCCTCACCACCACTACCTTCATTTCCCAGTTCCCATGAAGCATTGAATTTACCCTGCAGATCTCCTTCTATTCCTATCTAGAGTCCATCCCTTCTCCATGCCTCAGAACAACTGCCATACTCTTTCCAGAGAGGGAAGGAGTAAACGGATATTCCCACTGCTTAGAAGAACAAGGAGTCATCAGTTGAAATCCTTCTGGTAAGATGGTAGATCACTGGACCTTACTATCTTCCCTTCCATTGCTGCCTAACAGCAGTTGGGTCTTTCCATATGTTGTAATACTATGTCTTCCAGACCTTTGGACTTTGCCATCTTCCCTTCTATTGACCCTTATGAGCAACCAGGCCTTTCATCTTCCCTATCTTTGGTAATTTGAATGTAAGCTCCTTGAGAGTTGGGATCATCTCACTTTTCTATTTGTACCCTCAGTACTCATCATGAGGCTTTGCACATAGTAAACACTCAAACTTTTCCCTTCTATCCCATATATTTGTAAAGGGAAGTAGGAGTCAAAAATAATTTCAATATTATACACTTCAATGATGATAAGAGACTAGAGATGCTCTAGACAGAAATAAGAAAGTCACACAGAGAAACCAATTTTGGGAGAAAGGTTTGAAAATCAATTTGAGACCTATTGAATTTGAGGTACAAATGGGATATTCAGGAAGAGGTTACAGACTCAAAGATTCTCAATTTGCAAAATTGTGTACTTCTCTGAGGACTCCAAAAACATTCTTAGAGGTCAATATGTTCAATACGTATTAGAATAGGAATTCTCTTTACAGCATCACAACCAAGTGGTCATTCAGACATCACTCAAAGACCTCTAGTGATGGGAGTTTCACTACCTCCTGAGGAAGCTCATTTCACTTCTGAACAATTCTAGTTGTTGGTAACTAGATTATAGTGCAACAAAAAAATATACTTCCTATAACTTCTACCCCTGTCTCCTAGCCTTTTGGGGATCATTAACAGTTCTATTCCTTCTTCCACACAACAGCTTATAGAATACTGGAAGGCAACTATTATGATTCCTCTCTAAGTCTCCACATATATAGACTTAACATGCCAGTTGCCTTGAATGATCCTTGTATAGAATTGTTCCCAATGAAGATTTAATCTTCTCTTCTCTAGATGTTCTCTGGTTTAGTAATGTTCTTCCTATAATGTAACTGGAACTGGAAGTCATATTCTTCAAGTTCAGTAGTTAGCCAAAAATTGCAGCATTAGTATGTAGGAGAAAGATTGAGGCTGGAAATAGAGATTTGAGAGTCATCTTAATGGAAGTAATAATTGGAGCCCCAGCAGCAGATGGGATTGATGAAGGAAAGTCAAAAGAGAGGAAAAAAAGATGGTCAAGGATGGAAATGAAGGCATCTGCTGCTAATTTTTAATAACTAACCCCTTGAAAACTCAAAATGCATTTTAAAATTTATTTTGATTTATTAAATTTTTCTCCATTTTTAAATCCACTTCACTACATTCTAGAAAACAGAAAAACAATAAACTTGCCATAATTTGTAGAATTTGTGGATTTCCAAGGTTTTAGGACTTACACAGAAAATTTAATAATTGTCTTTTGAGACAGGAGTTGGCTATAGCATATCTCTGGACAGAACCTTGCTGAATAGCAATATTTAAGGTATGAAAGGTGGAAGAGAAGTGGTCATAAAAGGCAGAACAACCTAAAGAAGTCACTATCTCAGAATCAGAGAGAAAAATTAAGAAGGAGTAATAGCTGGCTAATAGTATCCAATGCAGAGCAGCCTAAGTAGTATGAGAACTGAAAAAATGTCTTTGAATTTGATGATGAGGAGACTATTGAGAGGAGCTGTGTGGCTGTAAATCAGACTATGAGATTTTGTGAAGTGAATGGGGCATAGAATAAGTAGAAGTAGTAAGGTTAAACTATATAGTAATAGAGATAACCTAATAATTTATATAACAAATTTAATTTAAATAGCACTTACATTGTATAAAAATAAATTCAACATGCAATCTTTCACTGGTTCCTCACAGTCTGATTGATGCAGGTATTATTATCCCATAATATGGTTACATAGAGAGCTGGTCTGGCGCTCAGGATGATTTGGGTTCAAGTCCTGCTTCTGACACATACTGGTGGTATGACCCTGTGCAAACCATTTAAACTTTCAGTGACTCTTGGTTCCATTATTTATTTGTAGACAAGCTGCTAATCAGCATTAGTAGGTCAGCTTCCTCATGGAGAACTCCCAATGCCTATGAAATTACAGGTCTAATAAAAAATAAAGTGAGGGTCACAGAGGCAAAATGATTTGCCCAGCGTCACCCAAAGTAATAGCAGTGGAGTGATTTAGGCTTTGTAAAGTGCTTTATAAATATTATCTCAGTTGATAAATTTCAGAGTCGAGACTTGAAGCAAGGTCATCTTCCTGTAGGTCCAATACTTTTCCTGTAATCATCATCGTCATCATCATCATCATCATCATCATCATCATGTTCTTTTCTTTCTTTCTCTTTCTTTCTTTTTCTTCCTTCCTTCCTTCCTTCCTTCCTTCCTTCCTTCCTTCCTTCCTTCCTTCCTTCCTTCCTTCCTTCCTTCCTTCCTTCCTTCCTTCCTTCCTTCCTTCCTTTCTTTCTCCCTTTCTCTTTCTCTCTCTTTCTTTCCCTTTTTTCTCCCCTTCTGTCTCTTCCCTTCCTTCTTTTTGCTCTTCTCCCTCCCCTGCCACCTCATCATAGTAAAAACAAGCATAGATAGACATCTACATTTACATGTAGAGATATCCAAATATCTATCTCTATATATTAATATTATCTAGGATATGTTTTGATTGGCAGCATTACTGTACCCATGATTCTTATTAACAGGATTCTTTATATTCTGCCACAAATGGGTGAGCTCTTTGCTTCCACAAAGTTATCCAACTCTTTGTCCATCACCATAGTCTCCAGTATGTTGCTTAACTACGGAAAAGAGACACAAGGAATCCTTTGACATTATTGAAAATTTTTCCTTTCTTCTTTCCATGTTTTTCACATCTTACACAAAAATACCCATGTTCCGTAAGCAAAATTTTTCTACTTCCATTAGATGTGTAGGAGGATTGGAATCTAGCTTAGATAAGTTTCTCTGGTCACCCACCAACATTACATTTACTCCTGGCCCTCAGCCTGTTGGACTCTGCCAGACTTGGTAGCTCCTTACTATATTCCTAATTTTGTTAAGTACTTATCAATTTAAACATACCTCCAAATATATTATTTCCAGTGGAGAAGGATGTGGTTTTCAATAGTTTATATTTTAGCAGTCAAATTTAGACAATTCAGGTAAGTGTAAGATTTCAGCTAAGAAGTCAACTCAATGTGGTTTAAGGAAGGTCCCCTGGCTCTGGGAGACAAGACCCTTGAGTTTTAACCTGTGCTATTTATGAGCTTTTGTGACCCTGGGGAAATATCTGACTCCACTGAGCCTCTGTTTCTTCATCTATTAAATAAAAGGGTTGAGCTAGAATACTGTGATTCCTTCAAGCTCTAAACTGAATACTTTTTGCCCCTTTGGAATTGCAGAAGCTACCTCAAAAAAGAAAAAATATCCTTAAAAATAAGTTATTAACCACTGGCCAATCATATCAGTAGGTTGCTTCTTATAATGGAATATAAATGGGAACATCTTTCTCATTCATTAATAGGCCCATGTGAACTGCCTGTGTCATATCTGGAACCTGTGGTGGGAGGAATTTTTTGAACGGGTGGAGTAAGAAGAGGTGGAGCTAGAGCAGAGCTGAGAAAAGATATTGGTGAGAGTAGTCAGAATTGAAGGATGCAGGCAAGCCTACAACTGGCTGTGAGTGAGGGAAGGATTTTTTGTTTAAGGGAACCTATTTGTGATTTGTTTAAGGGAGCTGATTTCTGGGAAGCCTAACAGAGGGAAGACTTGGGGCTGGTGTTACCCTCTGCATTGTTATTGTGTATGGATTTCTTTGTTACTATGATGGATTTATTTTTTTTGATACTGGGATTCGGCTTTCTAGAGTCTGAATAAATGTTTTGGTTCTGCCTTCCATGTGGAGAGTCTATTGTATTTCACAATTCAGAATTGTACCTGCATATTCATGGCTGCTACAAGTGCTATGAATATTTTCTTGGCACTACACTTCTAGTATTAACTCTATTTTGTTCCTGGGTCAAGATAAATTGAATCATTTAACACTGTGCTGCAAAGGACCTACTCACAGACCTTTTCTTCTGATGAAAAAATTATCAGGACTATGTTAGAAGGGTTGTTAAAAAGCAAACTTAAAATAAAAATTAATAATACATTATGCATAGTATCATAATTCCATTGAACATGCATTGTTTTGTTAGGTACTTTGCAATATGCTTCTCCTTCAGAAATCCTACTTCTGATTGTGTCTTTATCATCAATCTAGACTCTAATCTTCTAAATCTAGTTGCCATCTTTGACTATTCCCTCTCCTTCACCCTTCATTTCTAATTGATTACCAAGTCCTGGTTATGTTCTGGGATAGCTCTCTTGACTCAACTCTCCTCTCTATTCTCATTGCCACCATCTAAATAAAGGCCTTCATTACCACTGGCCTGACTATTCATTTATCTATCTCATAACTTTTCTTGGCTTCAGTTTCTCTCCAACTCCAATCTAGATTTCAAAATAGTGGTAGATTCAGCTTCTGTGTCCTAACTTCCCAGTTTCTGTCAAGAGTCCCACAATCTTGCGATACTCACTTTCATTACCTCAGAATTATCCTGGAATTTCCTTTATCCCTGGTTCTAGCTATTGAATTCCTTCCTACCTTTTAAAACCTAACTTAAATGCTCCCTGAGATCATGTCTAGTTCTCTAAGTTGTATAATATTTCATAAACATTACAATTAGGAACAACCTTTTCCTTTTTAAACTTCCCATTTCACTAGTTTTGTTACTTTCTGATATAATTGATCATATCATAGAATTTCACTTTTGTATTTAAACTAATGCATTTTGTGTTATATTTCATATTATGGCTATCTGTATCTTTGTCATATCTTATTGTTGGAACGGTGATTCATGAAAGCAGGACTGTGTTCTGCATAAATCTTTGTTTTCCCTGGAATCTACCATTATGTTTATGCACCACAACTTATTTTGCCATTTCCCAGTGGATGGACATTTACCTTGCTTCCAATTCTTTGCTATCACAAAAAGTGCTGCTCTGAATAGTTTGGTGGATATAAGGACTTTCTTTTTCTCATTGTCTCCTTGGGGTATGATCCTAGTAGTAGAATCTCTTGGTTAAAGGGTGTAGACATTTCCCCCACTTTATTTGCACAATTCCAAATTGTTTTCAAAATGGTTATAATAAGTTTTAATTCCACCAATAATGCATTAGTGTGCTTTTCTTTCCATAACTCCCTCAGCACTGATTATTCCTATATCTTCTCATCTTTGCCAGTTTTCTAAGTGTTATTTTTAATTATGTTTCCGTTTCTTGGTGATTTAGAGCATTCTTTCATATGTTTGTTCATAGTCTGCAGTCTTTTTGAGAATTGTTCATATACTTGAACCACTTACCTATTGCAAACTATTTGTTTGATACTGTTTAACAGTATTTTTATGCCTCTTCTCACATGCAATTCATCATTGGCAATCTGTTGCAGCCTGCTTACACAGATTGTGTATTTTTCCATTACCCTTTGGGTCACCTGCAAGGGTGACTTCTCTGAGATTGTGGAATTCCATGATTCACAGCCTTATAGAATCATCTGGAGAATACTGGTGCTAAAATAGCTTTCATGGCTCCAGCAGTTTAGAATAGTTCTAATCTCAGAGAAAATTCCCAAATGCCACCTTGTCAGGTAGTCTGACCTCCTCCTGTTCAATTCTGTACCCAATTCATTGTCTATCTGTTGCCCCTGTCCAAAGTGTAATACCCTAATGTATCCTGCATACTCTAATATAATCCATATGACACTGAGAACTTAGGATCATATCCACACTGCAATGACTTTGGTGGAGGGTGGCACACACATCGAAAATATGTATTGTGCTGTTAAAAAGCAACTAAGTGCTATCTCTTATGGCATGATAAAGTATGTGCCTAAAGTTGAAATGCAAAACAGATATGGTTGCTGCATTGTTGACCCTGCAGTAAAATTATGAGGGAAAATATTAATTGCAAATTAAGAAATGATTGAGGAATTTCCTCACAATATTTGTGTTGACTAGAAGAAAATATATAGACAAGGATGTGAATAAATGTTTTCACATGAGTGAGAGTTTTTATTAGAGGAAAATATAATTTATTCTCTGAAACCTGCTTGAATGTTATTCCCTTCTTGCAGTCTGTTTTGGAAATCAATTCAATTCAACAAACATTTATTAAGGAGGGGGTGGCCAGCAGTGTCAAATACTGCAGAGAGGTTGAGGATAATGAGGACTGAGAAAGTGCCACTGGATTTGGTGATTAGGAAGTCACTAGTGACCTTGGAGGGAGTAGTTTCTTTATTCAATAACAACAGACAGGGCTCTATTTCTTTTTTATTCCCCTCATAGCATTGAATACAGTGCTCCACCCATAGGAGGTAGTCAATAAATATTATTGACTGTAGTGGCTTGGTAGCCATGCCATTGTCTTGTCATCTGGTCTCAACCAAAACTTTTACTCATAGTTAACTGGCTCAAACTATTCAGCTGTAAAGGAGATTGTCAAGGAGAACTCATTTACCCATTAATGAATGGTAGACCTCAGGTGTAAATTTCATCCCAGTATCTTTCAGAATCATCACAAATTCCATACTCACAGCAAACTGGACAGTCTGAATTAATGAGCTCTTGTTTTATTTCTTTAACTATCAAATAGCTATTTTCAGGTTCTATCTTGCTGAAGAGAAGTGGTGATTGCAATAAAGTCAGATTAATGAATTTTTCTTAGAACTTTTTATTACCCAATGCTCAAGTTACTCTGGACCACATGTTACATACTATAAGGAAGTTTTTCTATCCCTCTCCATTAGTGCACAAGTTTTAGGGATAATACTGAAATCATTCTATTTTCTTACATTTCTGAATGCATACATACACACATAATATTTATACAGATATATATATATATATACACATATATTCCATCTATCTACAGAATTAGAGATTGTTAGAGAAGGAAAGGATTTAAGAGATTGTCTAATCCAGCACTAAGATGTCTGCAGTTAATGATACTGAGGTCCAGAGATACTGAGGTCATTTCCCTAAGATAAGAAGTGGCAGAACTCAGAGTAGAACCCTGGACTTAACGATTGAGCCTTATTCAGTATTCTTTCCATTATTTCAGCTACAGTACAATAAACCAGGATGAATTTATACTCTGCTTTTCTAACATCAGCACAATGTTTTGATGAGGTCGTCCCAATCCATTGATAACTTCACCTACCTCTAGGTACCATGAAGAATTCTGTTCTTTTTTCCTCTCTCACACCTTGCCTATTCTCACAATAAAACCACTGGTTAGGAAAAGTGGAAGTAAATTGCATCAATTCTACAGCCCAACAGAGGGATGGGAAGGAAATAAAGTAAGTGGCCATGAATAATACAAACTACTTTTAGTCTGAAATATTTACTCTGAACATTTAAACAATTCTGCTTTTACAGGCTTGGGTAATGCCTTATCCTTTCTTCTCCTCTTTCACACTCTAACCATTCAAATTGAAATGCTGTTATTGCAGCATATAAATTAGCCTTTTAAAGTTAGAAAAATCTTCCCCCCAATTTGAGTTGAATTGTGCAATGCATTTACAGCCCTACATAACCCAGCTTTCAATGGCTAATGAGAAGCATAGTGGGTGGACACCTGGGCTGGGGGGGAGGCGACCTCTCCTCAAAGCAGTCTAGAGGAAACACTGAATATAACTACCAGCTAAGGGCAGACATGAAGAGAGCCACAGTGAGGAAAAGTTCAGCAGATATGGACTCAAGTCCTAAGTCTATATTTTTATATCCTGCAATGCAGTAAGTGATTTGAGCTTAGGCAATCTGCTTGGTAGACTTCATTACTTAGTGAGCCATGTAAATTAAGCATTAGCTCACTCTAATCAAATGCCTGCCTGCCTATCTATCCAGCCAGTCATCCTTCCACACCCATCTGCTATAAAATCCAAGTCTGACATGACTTGTAGTTGATCCTGAGTCCTTGAAGTCAATGAGCTCTGGAAGATCCCATCCAAATTGAAAGACTTCCAGTATGGATTCTGTGACTAACATGCATGTGCTATTGTACTAGAGCTACAGGAGGGTGTAGAAATCATTTACTCCTGCACTCTTTACAGATGAGGAAATTGATGCTCAGAGAGATTAAAGAGCTTGATCATAGACATATAGATAATAAGTATCAAAACTGAGACTTGAACCTCTTTCTCCTAACTTCAGGTTCAGATTCAGCACTTTTCTTCCACACCCTGCTGTCTCTGAAAACTGGCCCAGTTTGGTTCATAGAGGCTCATTACCAAAAGGTAATGGCATTTTTGAACAAAGCAATCTACAAAGATTGTCTCCTACTTAATCAAAAGTGGGCAAGTGTTGTGATAGGTGTTAGTGGAAGGATGTCATCTACATAGATGAAAGTGCCAATCCTTAAAGCATCGAAGTTTTATATTTTAAGTCTTTAAGATATCCCAGAAGCAGATAGAACATAAATCATGCAAAATGTTTTATATAGACAATTGAGCTTGGTGGCAGGGAAAGAAAATAATAAATCTGACATGGACCGCTATTTACTTTAATAGCAAAGTAGTCTCTGATTTTCCATCACACAATTCAGCAAACTTGAGACCAATATCGTAAAACTTTCCTAATTTAGATTAATTGGAGGCAAGAAAAGTCTAAATTAGTAGAAAGTCATCTGAATCAAATAACTTATTTAAAGAAATATAGTTTTATTACTTTCAAGTGCACATGGCAACCAATTAGTTACTAACCAAACACTGGCAAGTAGAAGTCCTCTGGGACCTGCTTTAACGAATAAGGATGATTTATAATTAGCATATCAATTGTTTGTATGCAAATGATAGTCTAAAGCATTTGGAAACAATTTGTTCTCTTAAGTAGGTTAAGAGATGCCATCTGCGATCTTATTTACCATATTAGTTTGTTTGGCAAAATGTTCTTTCATTGATAGAACAAGAGTTAACTTCAGCCCTAGGTCTCTCAGAATCATCCCAAATTCCAAATTAGTGGGTTCTGAATTAATGAGGTCTTGCTTTACTTCAGTTGTAAAATTGCTGCTTTTTAGCTTCTGTTTTTTTGAAGAGAAATGGTGGTGATTGAAGCAAAGTGAGGTTAATGGATTTTTCTTAGAACCTTTTATTGCTCTGTGACTCAATTCATTTCAGACCAAATGCACTATGCTGTATTACAAAAGGAAGTTTTCCTAAGACTCTCTCTCTGGCCTAGTTTTTAGTGTGTTTGTGGGGGAAGGGGACGATGACACTCCTTTAATAGTTCTATTTCCCCATTTTTATTGCTTCAAGTCATTAAGGTAAGTTGATCATATACTCATGAAAGAAGATAGTCCCAATTCGTTGACAATTTCACCCTCTTCTGGGTACCATGAACAGCTCTATTCTTGTTTTGTACCCCCTGCTTTGTCCTCTGCAACTTAATTTCTTGGTTAATGTAGTGATGCCAGCTTATACTGTGCATTTTGATGTCTGCCACCATCTTATAAAGGTAATCATACAAGTTCTTATCATTGTATTTGCACTGAAAATGAAGGGACAATTTCTTGAGGAGTTTTCAATGTCTGAGAGTTAGAAAGATAAATCTGCACATATTCTGCCTTCTTAGAGGTGACATGAAGGACTCTGGTTACAATTCTGAGGCTACTATTATCACTTGGATGAATCACTTCCAAACTCTGGTCTTTGCTTGCCCCCTCCCCCCTCAATCTCTTTTTGGACCTCCCAGACAATTGATTCCAAGTCTCCATTTGTAATTATACTGGCCACAATATATCAGAGGAAAACTTCATCCAAAGAATAGGAAAACGAATGAATATTTTATATTCTATATTTTAATCATTCACAGTTTCCTCCTAATGTCGGCAATGGTGCCACCATGAGTATCTTCCAATGTTATTGAACTGACAAAAAGGATTTCCTTTTCTTGTGCTGTGCTCAGGAAGGCCATTGAACTTTGATGCCATTTCTGGTTCTCATCTACTTATTGTTAACAAATTCCAAATGCCAAAAGACACAGAGCAGGATTGTGGTGCTCATAGAGCTTTTAGCATTTTCACAAGGAATCTTTAAGGAACAAAGTTTTAGGGTCACTTCCAGGGTAGTTCATCTATTTCCTTTTAAAGTTACCTCACTAGAATTTCTCTGATGCATGCCTTTCTTTAATACCAGGTAGAAGATTATAGAAGCTTATCCTACAATTAGGACATACATCTAAACCCAGTCTAGTGGTCCTCCCAATCTTTCTGGTAAGGAGGTGAGATGTTCAATCTATACCTGTGTTCAACTCCCTCAGTTGTGCCTTCATGCACTTCCATGTGGCACTAGGTCAGACACACAGACAGATAGATACTAAATGACAGGAACAATGCTGAACATGGAAACAAGGCAGTCTTCTTGAAGGAGTTTGCATTCTGAGAGGATATAGAGATTACTATACATGTCAAAGCCCACAACCACCACTATCAGATTACTTGCACAAAGACAAGACACGTGGCAAAAGCCATCATAGTGGATAAAAGAATTGCAATAGAATTAGGGTAAGTACTGGATAAGGTACATGATAAAAGAGAAGAGTGGTGGGAAAATGAAAATAGTCAATTCTCCAATATTTCCTTCAATACTTCAGTGGGTCTATAATATATTCCATTGGATTGGCTTCCATCAGTAGAGATCACAACCCAACAACCTGTTCCCAACATGAATGATTTTTGGGCCATGTCTTTCTGGATCCACCCAAAATACTACAGGCCTTGTCCTTGTTCTTTTAACTTTGAATGGATATTACTACAACACTTAGGCTGTTCATCTGTCATACTTCAGTCTTGCTATGTGACCAGTCTACCTCCTTTATCAGTCCCACATATCATTGATGGTTTTTTGTTTTGTTTTTTGTCTCCTCTACAGCAATGCTCTTTTTTGTTTATCTTCCTTCTCATTCTTTTTTGTTGTTTCATCATCCATACCTAATTGTGGCTATATCATCAGGTTTTGTCCTAGGTTCTCCTCTTCATCCTTTGTACACACTCCCACTTGGTGAACTCACCAACTCCTATGGGATTAATTATCACTGCTATGCTGATGACTCCCAGACCTAGATCCACATTCGAAGTTCCTCTCCTGAGTTCTTGTCCTATATTGCAAACAGCCAATTATTAGGGAGATTTTAAATTAATATATAAGGTGTCATTAATACTACTGATCATACACAAGTCATTTTTAATGTATTATAGCCTACTTGCACTTACTATACTCTTTTGCATTGTCTTCTGAACTACTTAAAATTTTCCTTCTTTTGAGATAATGGTGTTCCATGATTCATAGTCTCATCATCGTCACTGTTATTTATATAGTACTTACTATGTGTCAGGCACTGGTTAGGTGCTTAAAAACAATTATTCTCACATTTTGATCTTCACAACAGCCCTGAGAAGTAGGTTTTCTTAATATCCCCATTTCACAGATGAGGAAACTGAGGCAAATAGAGACTTGCCCAGATAGTATATGTCTGGTTCTGGATCTGAACTCAGGTATTCCTAACTCTAGAGCCAGTGCTCTGTCCACTGTGCTACTACCACCAGAATACCATATCACTGAAAGAGTAATTTCTCAAATGTGCCATGTATGTGCTGTTTTGAGATAAATTGGGGCTCCTTGTCAATATGGAGCACTTTTCAAGATTTACATGTTGAGAGACTGACTCAATTGGCTACTACTCTGACTGTTAGTCCTAGTCGAGACAACAGGTATCCATCTACCTTACTTTTCTAGTGTAGATGATTAGGCTTATCTTAAGTGGCTATGGAGGTCATTGAGATGGTCCTAGAAATATCTCAGGGACTGTAAGCAATATTGTAAGATTGTAAGTGGAATGTCACTCATAATTAGGAATATCTAGTGAACTTCTCTTTTGATGAGGAAACCCAGATCGGAATAACCTTTGGGTGAGACATTTCCCATGACATTAGCCTCAGTTTATGTTGCTACTCAGTTAACTGAACAAAAGTTCATGCCATAGAGTTTTGTATAATACCAGTATTTGTTTTGTAGAGACTTTGTTTGAAAAGGCGTCAACTGAGGCTGAATACACAAATGAGAGGCATAATAGAATTATGTACACAGAGAGAGGCTTTTCATTACATTGTCCATTAGGTGATCAATTTTTTGTTATAGCAACTTATGAAAAACACAAATCAAAACTTCCCTCAGTCTTGTGAAATCCCCTCCCTTTCTATAGTAATGATTATAACAATATTAAAATGATACTAAGAAAATAATGTCCATGGGTTGACGAAAATGTATACCTTGGATTAAAACAACTGTCTCAAAAAATTGCTAGAAAAGCATACAGAAAAATAAGAAAGATGTGACAGAACAACACAAAATATCCATATCCATAAACACAAGTGACAGGAATGTAAAAAATATGTGTTTATTATTCAAATACACTTGATTATTCCACTGAGCTGAACATAATTACACAATAAATGCAAATTATTGGGGAGCCAGGTATGATAGAGGGGATAGAGAGGACTGATTGGAGTAAATGAAGTCAGGTTGTATTTATGGAGGAGATAGATGGCTCTGAGAAGAGTATCATAGGAGGCCAGAGTTGTAGTTTAATACAGAAAGGGAGAACTTTTTCCAGGAGGAGGAGGGGAAATGCTATGTAAAATGTCTCAGAGATGAGAGGGGGTAAAATGGGTGGGAGAGGGGTGAATTTGTTTAACTAGAGAGCAGAAATGAGCAAGATTAGGTAAGGAATGGGCTAATTATTACAATAAATGAATGATCAGACATTTTAAGATAATAGCAACAGTAATGCATCAAGGATTAAGTTTTAGGGTTTAAGGTTTATAAGCATTGCTTAATAATATTATAGGGTTGAGAGATAGTATAGCATAGTACCATGAGCCATTGTTCTTAGCCATTTTGAGACTGAGAGCCAGTCTTGGGGGCAAGAAGACTTAGGTTCAGTTCCTGCCTCCAATACTTACTGGCTTTTTGACTCTGTACTAGTCACTTAAACTCTTAATAATTTGAGCAGCTCCATATTTGTATAAGTTGAAGAGAAGATGTCAACCTACCTAGAGGGAATTCCTAGGTTCCATCCTTATTCCTATCATAGAATTATAATTGAAAGATACTTTAGAGGTTATCTGGTTCAACCCTCTCATTTTCCAGAAGAGAAGACTGAACCCATACAGGTGAAGTGCATTCCCTTAGGTCACTTCTATCTTAAGTGACGTAAAGATTCACACCCAGATCCTTTCACTTCAAAAAGCTGCTCTTTATACTGCACCATCATGTCTGATGCATTTTAGTGGGTAATTTAGATGGAACTTGAGAAGCCAACTTATCTGCCTGAAATAATGAATGAGAATGATGATTCTATTGATTACTTTGCATTCAAGAATTTGGCAGGGAGAGAAGTTGGAGGTAGAGATGAGACTGTGAAGCTGTCCCAGCATAATGTAGTGGAAGTTTGGACTAAGACTTTGGGAATGGAAAAGGAGGGATTCTGAAAGTTGTTACAAAAATAAAATTGGCCAAACTTGGCAAGACTCTGCATGAGCTGGAAATGGGAAAACTGAAGGGAAGATAAAACTTCAAGGCTGTGATTCCAAACTTAAGGAGATCACAGGCAACCCCAGTATAATGGAATGCACATTTAACTTGGTCAAGAGAACTTATGTTCAAATATTGGCTTTTATACTTACTGGCTGTGCGACTTGGACAATTCACAGCGAGAGGAGTAAAAAATACCATCCTCCATTTTCTCATTTACAAAATATAGCATGGGGTTGATGATCATTGAACTACTTTTCTCCCAGGGACTTTATGAATCCTGTCCTATGTAAAACTTTAGATTTTATAAAGTAAATGTGAGCCATCACAAGCTTGACTGGGAAGGCCTAATTTTGCCTCAAAAATAGTTGGATGTTCAGTGTCTATGGAACATCCTAAGAAAAAGTATGATGTGCACAAAGATATTCTCTATCTAGTTGTCTCTATGATTTCCAGTTTTGTTGCTGCCTCTTACACTATTTATCAACTCAACAACATATTGAATACCTTTCATATTCATTTCAATACACTTCAGTAAACATTTTATCAAAATACAATGTACAAACCACTGAGCTACAAATTAATGATTCAAAAAAAAACAATCCCTATTCAGCTTATTGTCTACTAGGATTCAGGTTGATAGAGGGCCAATTTATACATGGATAAGTAAAACACAAGGTCGATAGTAATGGAAGTAACAAGGAATTCCAAACAATGTTCTAGGAAAATTTGAAGAGGAAAAGAACACTTTGGGGGAATCAGGAAAGGTTTCAGAGAGGAAGTATCACTTAAATTAAATCTTGAAAAGACATAAGAAATCTGAAGGATAGAGATGAGGACTGAGCATATTCTAGTCATGAGAAAAATCCTGCATGAATGAATGGAAAGAGAAAATAGCAGGCCAAGTTTGGGAAGAGAGCTATTTCAATTTTCTGGAAAGTAGATTACATGGTGAGTAATAATGGGAAAAGAGACTGGAAAAGTAGGTTGAAGCCACATTGTGGAGGATAATCCTAGAGGCACCAGGTTTGTTGACTTTTAATTGGGAGTGGCATAATCAGATATGTGTTTTCAGAACACTATTTTGGAATTTGTATGAAGGACAGATGGAAGAGAGAAGAGAACTGAGGCTGGGAGCATAAGTAGAAAACTATTTCTAATAGCATTTCATTTTAGAACTAGGTTAATGACCTTGTGAATGGAGAAAATGAGGTCAATGTTAGAAATGTTTTGGAAGTATGGTAGAAGAAGACAGGAAATGACTTAAAGGCATATCTGAGAATTCAAGCCTGGATGAGAGGAAGGATGATGGTACTCTCAAGAGAAATAGGGATGTTTAGAGGAAGATAAGATTTAGGGGAGGGAGAAGATGGTGAGTTTAGTTTTAAATATATTGAGTTCGAGACTCTGCTAGGACATTCATATGGAGCTAATCAGAACACAATTCAAAATGCAGAACTGTAGTTTTGAAATACAAGATGGGAAAAAATAAGACTGGATACATACATGTAGGAGTCAGAGAAATGAACAGAAACAAGGAAAGGAAATGAAAGAGAGAGTTTAGAGGGAAAAGACATGAAGGCTTAGGATAGAATCTTGGAGAACACTCATGCCTAAGGGTAGGAGGATAAAGTACCACTTTTAGAGACCAAGGAAGAACAATCTGTTAGGTAGGAGGAGAATTATAATAGAGGACTGTGGTAGAAGACAAAAAGAGAACAGACAGGAGATATGGATAATCAAAAGTATAAAATGCTGCACAAAGACAAAGAGGGATGAAAGCTGAGACAATCAATTTTTGCATTTAGGAGACCCCTGGTGATCTTTAAATGGACAATTTTTGAGTAATGAGGACAGAAGCCATTTTTCAAGGAGTTAAAGAATGAATGGCTAAATAAAATGGAAGCAATGAGTGTAAACTATCCTTTTTAAGAGTGTAGATACAAAAAGGAAGGTGGATATTGTACTGTAGCTTGAGGAGGTGACAGACCCAAGGAAAATTTCTTTTTTGGAGATAAGGGAGACCCAGTGATAAGTGTAGAAGGAGTCAGTTTTTAGAGAGACAGGAGAGGAAACACTTGACAGGGCAAGTTTCTGGAGAAGCAGTAGGGATGAAAACAAGGATAGTAGTAGATAGAAAAGGAGCTGTGGAGTAGGTTGTGATACATGTCAAGGGAGGCAATGTCAGAATCAATGAGAAAACAAGGCTGCTGACATACTGATATATACAAATTGATAAAAAATTTAGAGGAAATGAGGCAGAGAAGGAAAGGGAAGAAAACCAAAAATCTTACAGGCAATCAATCAAGTCTTTGAAGGGTTTTCACATGGAAGAGAGATTAGATTTGTTTTGCTTAGAACAAAAAATAGGACAGAACAATGAACAATGGGTGAAAGTTACAGACAGACTGATTTAGACTTGAGTTAAGGAAATATTTTCAAAAGTAAGCTGTTCAAAAGTTGCCTTTGGAGGTGAGTCGATCCCCCCTCTTTAGAATTCTTCTGGCAAAAGTTGGCTGATCGCTAGTTGGACTTGTAGAGCGACTTCCTGGTGATGTATAGGTTGAAGTAGTTGGCTTCTGAGGCTCCTTCCAGTTCTGAGATTCTGTGGGGGAAAAAAGATATAATGAGGAACTGAAAATTTTGAAGAGACTAGCTAATAAAAACTGAGGAAAGTAAGCTACATAGAACAGATAGACATAAAAAGGAAAGTCTTATCCATACACTATCAGAAGTAAATTCCTGAGGACTGAAAGGAGACAAGCAAAAAGCTCTTGGATCCCCAAGGCCCTGGAACAGTAAGTGTCAGAATAAGTGGAGTATAAATGGTGCATTGGTTAGACCAAAGAAAGCAAATGAAAGGGATGATAGGGCAGAACCTTTACATCAAGCTTTTATTATGTATGATTGGCTTTCCTAACTGCTGCCTCCCACATAGATGTCACCACTAGCAGCAATTTGAAAGGGAATCAAATTTGTGAATAACACCTCTAGAGCGCTAATAGAAAAATCATAGAAAGTTTACAGAATTTTGCTTGTGACATTTTAGAGTTGTTGAAATGTCTCTTTTGACACTCCCAGAAATTCTCAGATCTTTTTGGATTTTTCATGGCTTTTCTGTATAGAAGATCATAGAATCAAATTCTTGACCTGAAAATTTATAACAGTTTCTGCAGACGAGCTTTGGATTTTGGTTTCTTATTTTTAGGAAATTAAAGAAGGACAGATACCGTCATTCCAGGCCTAACTTGTTCACGTTATCTGACACCTTTCCATGGGGTACAATTGGATCAAAGGAGCACTTAATTGAAAGTTAGACTTCCAGTCTACAATTGGACTCTTACAATATTAAGGAATATTTATAGCTTAGGAGAAGTGAGTGCCTCAATAGAGCTATCTCTCATAAATGTTTAAATCATTTTTAATACCATAATTGTAATACTTTTAGGACAAAGATCCCCAAATCCATTCATTTTTATTGTGTATTATTATTCAATTGGAATTACATAGAGTTTAACCCTCAATGGTATTGGAAGGAGTCAATGAGTTAAAATAAAAGTTGAGTTAAAATAAAAGATGCCCAGGTTTAATGATCATTTCTTTATTGTTACTGTAATTCATATTAAAAAAGTTACTGCATAATGAATTGGTTTGTAATGCAAAACAACCTACATAATGGAAGCTCATGCTCTTTAGAAAGACTTTTGGAGCCAGGATGAAAGAAATTGCTGACCATAAATTTCTCTGATGACTCAACTTGTACTCTAAAGTACTGCTGTCTTAAAAAAAATAATCTGCTGATGGGGAAACTCTCTGACTTTCATAGCTTCCTGAAGGCAGCTTCTTGCAGACACCTATCAATTCATACTGAAACACCTGAGGACACCATTTTCCAAAGTCCCAAAGTATAAAATATGAGCTCTATATTTAATGACTCTTTAGTCACACATCCTCCATTTTTCTAAGTGAAACAAAGATTGAGCCATTATCTATTGGACACTCATGCTGTCAGAGGTGGGAATGACTTTTGAGATTATCTAGTCCCAGAGTCCCCAAATCAGAGAATTACAAAGTTGGAAGCCACTTCAGAGAGCATCAGCATCTGATAATGAATCTTCTGTATGATATTCTTGTCATATCATCATTCAGCCATTTTCTGAAAATCTCTAGGGCAAGGGTACCAAGCCCCTTGGCATACCTCTCTCTTTCTGAATAGAAGTAATTGACAGGAAGTTTTTTCTTACCAAAATTTGCCTCTCTGCAGATTGCACCCATTGCTTATTGTTCTATCTTCTGAAGTCAAAGAGAATTCACTTAATCCCTTTCTCATTTAACAGATGTTTAGGGACTGAAAGACAGTTATCATATATGCTTTTGTCTTTTCTGTTCTAAGGTAAAGATTGCCTATATCTTTAAATGATCCTTCAATATCCTTCACCATCATTATGAAAATATGTTTCTCAGAACTGAACACTCTCTCCAGGTGTACTGGAAGAATAGCACTTCCATCATTTTATACTGAACTACTCTAAGGTTTTCAGTTTTAGTTAACCTTGAAAACTTCTTTTATCTCCTTTAGATACCAAGATGAACTTTCCTTAATAGGTCACTAAATATGAAAACAAAAGTACAATTTTCCTTCAGTGTTTTGAGGAAAGTCAATGAAAATTAGTATGTGTTACATGGTCTAACAGTCAATTAAATGATATTCATGAGGCTTTTAATGTACTTCAATCACATAACTATTTTTAGGTCAACTAATCTCAAACTCCTTTGGTTGATTCTCCAATTTAATGAGGATAAGGCAAGTTCAGGGCCACTGCAGTCATAAATCAGACCCCAATGTTAACAAAAATCTAAGATAAATCTGAAATCCAACACCAGGAGCCAATGAAAGTCTTAACCCCATGAATGATCATGTCAGGGTCAAACACGATCTGGGTTGGAACAATGGAACACAATATTCAGTACTGGACACACTGAGCTTAATTTATTTGATGGAAATGACATCTCCTGTTTACCAGGCTTCCAAGTGTATATTTCCATCAGAAACATAAAATGCAGCCTGGCAGTCCCACCTAATTACTGTCTTGCGTCTCCCCACTCAACAAACATTTATTGCACTGATTACACAGTCTATCCACATCTGCTCCTGACTTGCAGAGGTGAGCTTCTGCACCTAGCCAGCATGGGATCTAAACACTTGTGTTAGCAGCACAGCAGGACTTCCACAACTTACCTGATCAGTACTTAAATCAAGATATCAAATTTGCAAATCATAATCTCGTCATGCTTTATTAAATGTACAAATGCAAATATGTGCTTAGTGAGACTGGCCACCATTCAGCTGTGAATTATTTCTGTTAATTTTGCTGATGATAGCTTTAATATTTCATGGCAGTCCTTTTTGTTTCCTTTATTTCTGGCAGTTAGAGATCTATAATGTCTATTTTCTTTGTTTTTTAAGACTAAGGGACCTTTCAAGTGGTGTCCTTTAAAACAACTGATTTGATCACAAAATTCCTGATATCTTTAAGTCTTCTTATATTTCTTAGTTTGTTCTACTGTTCTTAGTATTATAGTTCTTAGTATCCACACAACAATATTGGGTAGAGTGGAGAAAACAAGAAAACAATTTCTTTATTGATTCTTACACACAGCTTTTCTTTTTTATTGAAATTAATGATGTAAAATACAAATGAGAAAAATACTTAGAAGAGATATAAATTAAAGGCTATGAGAATCCAGAAGAGTTAAAGATAACTTTTAGATGAAGCTATAAAATTTTCATGTGGAAGGGATCTTAGAATTTATCTATTTCAAATCTCTCTTTGTGTATAGGAGAAAATTGAGGCTTGAGGGAAATGTGACTTGTCTCAGGAAAAAAAAAGTAACAAGAAATGGAAGCCATTCTCTGGTTTCAAAAGTGCTCTCTCTTTCCACTAGAAAGTAGAATGATCAGGGGCAGATTCATGGAGAAGGTGACATTTGAACTAGGCCTTGAAGGCTGAGTAAGATTCCAAGACTGAAAATTATACAGGTGAACACACTACAGGATGGATTGTAAGATCTAAAGAATGAAATTCCGGTCAGAAACACAATTACAGTAAGGGACAGTGAGGAAAAAATAGTGGAGCATTTTCTATGGAGTTCAGTGTGGATATTCAGGGAACTCATAGACTAATTTAGCTTTTCATTAGAAGATATAAGGAAGGTTGTAGGACTGAAGAAGAAAACGAACAAAATTGTGGCAAGGTTCTGCAAAAGGAGCCAATAGTATTAAAGTTCAAATTAGTTTTCATTTACTAGTCACTTCTCCATTGTCACAGTCCCTGAGAAGAAAGTATTTCTTCTTGCCAAACTCAGCTTCTCTAACTTGTTCCTTTCATCCCATCTCCCTCTATCTCTTCCAGGAACTTGTCTTTTCAAATACCTCTGCTCCCATCTTAGTCCAAACCCTATCTTACTGATTCCTTCCTTGCTGTCTACAAACATACCCAGTTCTTCCCATCCTTAAACTCCTTTACTTCACTTTATTAGATCTACAAGCTATCACCTTGTATATTTCCTTCCTTTCTCTAGTAAACTCTTTATCTCCATGTACTCTCTTCAGAGTGAATTCTCTGGCTGCAATCTGGCTTCAAATAACCAAATCTGATGTATTTTTATTGTTGTCCTTTTTTATCTCTGCAGCATTTGAGTTTTGATTATTTTCTTTTCCTAGTTTCTCTTCCTGAAGTCTTCCTGACAACGTAATTAGCTCCTAGTCTTCTTTCCTGTCGCATTTCTCAGTCTCCTTTGGACTAGGTATGGCCATCTCCCCAAGGCTCAACTCTTGTGGTCATTCAGTTTTCAGTCACGTTGGACTCTTCATGACCCCATTTTTGGGTTTTCTTGGCAAAGACACTGGAATGCTTTGCCATTGCCTTCTCCAGTGTATTTTACTGACTGAGGAACTGAGGTGGGATTTTGCCCAGAATCACAAAACTAGTAAGTGTCTGAGGCTGAGTTTAATCTGGCTCCAGAACCAGCACTTTATCCACTGTGCCACTTAGCTGTTCCTGCTCTTTCTTTGGCTCTCTTCTATATTCTTTCCATACCCACTCTCCTAATAATCCCATTAACTCCTTGCTGATCATCTGTATGCAGATGACTTTTAGATCTATTTATCCAGCCCTAATCTCCTTCCTGAGCTCCATTCCAGCACTACCAATTGCCTAATGTACATCTCTAACTATATCAAAATAATTAGGCATCTCAAACGCATCCAATAGAGAACTCATTATCCTTTCCCGCTTTTTCCTTTCTCCTCCCCCACCAAAACCATTCATCTTCAGGTGTTCTCTACTTACGTACCATCATCCTTCCAGTTATGTCAAGTTCTCAGACCCATAGTCGTCTTCAATTCTACACTCTCCTTTAGTTCACATTTTTTGATCAATAAACTCTAATGATTCTCTAATTAACTTTAGGATCAAATGCAAACTACCTTTTTTGGCTTTTAAATCCCTTCCAGATCTAGCTCCAGTGCACATCTTCAGTTCTCTTATACATTGCTCCCTTTCATGCCCTCTTTTGTCCACCTGAACGGGTTGTCTATATATAGATCAAGAAAATATAAAAATAATTGGACTTGCTAAAAGTTATGATCAAAAAAAGAATCTTGATACAATAACACAAGAAAAAAATTAAAGAAAACTGTCCCAAAGCATTAGAATGGGGGGTGGGGAGAAAGTAGAAATAGAAAAAATCCATCAATCATCACTTAAAAAAGAAACTATGAGGAAAACTCATAGGAAAATCCTAGTCAAATTCCCAAAACCCCAGCTCAGGGACAAAATATTAAAAGCATCAAGGTTAAAACAATTAAAATATGGTGGTGCCACAATTAGATTCACACAAGATCTAGCAGTGGAGACATTAAAGCACTGCATGCTTTGGAACATAATATATCAAAGAACAAAAGAACTGGGGCTCCAGTTGAAAATATTAAGTTTGCAAAGTTAAATATCATCCTGAATAAAAAGAAAATGGCCATTTGATAAGCTCGCAGACTTTCAAGACTTTGTTAAAAAATAATAAATCATAAAGACAGACTGTTTACTTTTTTACTTTTCATATATGTAAAATGTGTATCTAAGATTCTTATGAACAATTGGGTAGCTCATAAGTAAGACTGGGAGAAGTCTGAGTAGGATATGAATTTAGGAAGTAAAACCATTTAGGAATAACTAAAAAGACTATTTTATAAAAATGAGATGCAAGAGGAAGAATCAATACAGAGGAATTAGATGGAGGAGGAGGGCTGGTAGTTCTGGTAATCTATTTTCATCAGAAATGGGTTTAAGAGAGAACAGTACATATATGCATATATATACATATATTTAGAAGAATGTAAAAGTCTTTTAAATTCAGAAGAAATAAAACAGTAGGGGCAGAGGGAAGGGGAGAGGACAATGGGGCGATCTTTAGAGGGGAAGGAGAAGGAATAGGTAAAGGGGAGTATAGAAGGGTGTTTAGATTTATGGGGATGGGAGGATAGGCGAGGGATCCTTGGAGCAGGGTAGGTAAGTAATAGGAGGGTAAGATAGTGGGCAGAAGTAAAGTAGA
This sequence comes from Bettongia penicillata ogilbyi, assembly GCA_023548195.1. NCBI lineage: Eukaryota > Metazoa > Chordata > Mammalia > Diprotodontia > Potoroidae > Bettongia > Bettongia penicillata. Next base: position 3,814,009 of record JAJHZJ010000127.1, read on the forward strand.
GGAGGCAGGAGGGATAGGAAACATGAAATATGCACAAACATTAAAAAAAGATCAAGAGTAAAATATGTTTGGGAAAGTATATATCTACATATGCATGTGTTTATATATGTGTATATGTGTGTGTGTATTTATAGCTATAAAGAAACATATCTAAATTTTATTGTAGCCTTCTGCAAGGTTTGGGGGGAGGGAAAAAAGAAAAAAAAAGTATCCAAGTGCAGAGAACAAAAGAACTCACAAGGAAGCAAAGAAAAGATACATATTTTTCAACACAAGTATTCTTTATCATACAGGCTTTATTCAAATGAAAATTTATTGTTACATAATATGAATCCTCTCATGTTCTACTATGCCCATGACATGTTTCTTTCTTTTTAACTTTGTACTTAGGTTCCAATATTTAAGTTGATGATATGTTTTTGATTCTTTATTCTGTATTTGTGTTTTGGTGTTTGAGTCTAAAATAAAATTAAAAAAATGAAAATTAGAACTAGTGGTCTTTAAAAGACAAACACAGCGGACAAAAGAAACTTAGAAAAGTAAATGAGTTGGAACAGTTTGAACTAGCTAGTTTTTGGTCAAGCACTTACATCCTTAAAAGGTAGAGAGAAGACTTGTACCTTTGGAATCCATGGCTTTAATCTTCATTGAGGAAGAAAAGAGAAACAGAGCCAGGGTTTGGGTTTTCAAACAAACCAAAACAACAATTTCAGAATTTTCTAGGGAAGGAGTGAGGAGTAGAAGTGACTCTCTCTCTTAATTGGTACACCACAAGAAATGAAATATAAAAGTGGGATAAACCTCATTTTTATCAAGCTGGGTAAGGGAAGGCTAAAAAGGAGTATAGAGGCAGAACTATAATAAAGTCAATAATGCACTGGTCTGAGAAAGGGGGAATTGAGAGGAATAATAGAGTCGGGAAGGTAATAGCTGACAGAAAAGCGAAACAGAACTATGAAAAGCTAATGATTTAAATGGAGAAAAATAGAAAGGGGACCTAGTGTTTTTGGTCTGGGCAGGGATAAAAGAAAGAGAGGAGAGGATGGAGATTAAATGGCTCCAAGCAATGTAAACTGCAGGTACCTAGAGCTGATTTCATTTTATTTCTCTTTGTTTTTTTTTTCTTCTGGGCGTGGGGGACAGGATGAGAGAAGAGATATTCTAATGGGATTTGATGGAGTGCAAATAAACAGTAATCATAACCATGAATGGAAATGGAAGTAACTCACCCATAAATTGGGCAGCAGCACGGATCAAAAAGCAGAGCCCCACAATTTGTTTATTACAAGAAACTCACTCAAAACATACATGTTTATTCAGAATTAAAATGAGGGGCTAGAGTGGAATTTGTTACACCTCAGTGGAATCTGAGAAAGCAGGAATGACAATCATTATCTCAGATAAGACAACAGTAAAAGAAATCAGACACATAACATCCATTATTAGTGGAGTTGAGCTTTGGTTCATCCATTCTAGAAAACAATCGTATAGGGGGGTGTTCATATCTTTTTACCCAGTGACATCACTGCTGGACATTTATCTCCCATTAAAGTCAGAGGGAAAAGTCCTCTGAATAGTCAAATAGTTATAGCAGAACTTTTGTGGTAACAGCGAACTGGGGATCAGAGTGATGGGTAACAAATAAGTAAATGGCTGAAAAACACTGTGGTGCATGAATGTAAGAAATAATGCAAAAAAAATCAAACAGAACCAAGAGAATAATGTACACAAGAACCATGATATTGAGGAAAATAAAAACCAAAACTACCAAAACTCAGAACAGTGTACTTGACTAATGTGATCTCCAAAGGGCTCATGAGCCACCATACATCCTTTGCCTCAGTAGAAGTGTTGTGGGATTACAGATATGGAATATGGCTTACAGCTATGATCACTCTGTTGGTTTGTTTGGCTTGTCTCTTTTCTTATTCTTCCTTCTCCTTCTCTTTCTCTTTTTTCTCCTCTTTCATATTTTTTGTCATCTTCTTTTATCAAACCATTCTATTGTGGTGTGGTGGTACTGGAAAATTACAAGTATACATATGTGTACTGTGACATATACATACATATATGTATGGGAGAGATTGAAACAAAGAATTGAATTAAAATTAAAATTTATTTGATATTTATGCTTTAATATATAATTATACTATACTTAATATAGTATATTATTATTAAAAATATTACATATGGATGTGTGTGTGCATATATATATATATATATATATATATATATAATGTGTTCTTTCCCTTTTGAATTTCTCTGATCAAAGTATATGGAACAGCTTAGTTCTTTTTCTAGTGTAGTTTCAAATTGTTTGCTAGAATAGTTAGACCAATATGCCACTCCCATGAATGTAGACCAATTGTGTTTAACTTTTTTATTATCTTATCTGAAGTCATGATTGTAATGCTTGCTTTTTAGATACCACTGAGATATAAAAAACTATTTTATTTGTAAAATTATATGTGAATATATACACATACATATTCATACAAACATCCTCGATACAAAATTCCCCCCCAAACTTCAAGTGAAAGCCATGATACTGTCTTTCCCCATCCCAATCCCACTTGATTCCCTATTGTCTTTAGTATAAACTCCTCAGTTTAGCATTTAAAGTCCTTCATAATCTGACTCTCTACTACATATCTAAGCTTATTTTACATTCTTCCACTTCATACACGATCTCCTATTCAAGTTGGCCTCTGAAGAATCTGATTTATGCCTGGAATTCCCTTTCTTTATCATCCTGACTTTTCAGAATTTTTCAAGGTTCAGCTCATATACCACCATCTCCTATGGAAAACTGTTCCTGATATCCACAGCCGGCAGTAATCTTTCCTCATTGAATTATTGCACACATGCCACTCTATTTACATGTTCAAAAGAAAATTAGACTCACAGATGCTATAGACATTGTAATATTTTCCACATTTAAACTAGATTTCATTAAAATACATAATACAATTTGTCATGCTTTCCTCATCAGAAAGATTGAGCGATATTGTTTGGTGATAATACAATTAAATAAATTTGGAACTGGCTGGACATTTGGCCCCCAAAGAGTTGGTATTAATTTCTTGATGTTGGCTTGGGGGAGAAGGGGGAGAAGGTTCCACTGAAAGGGGAATAAAAATTTGTTTTCGGACAAAATTTACAAGGACAGTTACTTTGGACTTTGAGGCAAAAGACATAAGTTTAAATCCTGCCTCACGTACTTTCTACATGTGTGAACTTGGGCAAGTAATTTCATTACTCTTAGCGTCAGTTTACTCTTCTGCAAAATGAGTATAATAGTGACACCATAATACCTACTTCCCAGGATTGTTGTGAGTACCGGAGACAACATCCATAAAGCCCTTTGCAAACTTTAAAACATCACATAAATTTTGGCAAATTTTAGCTATCTAAAAAAATACTGGTAGGCTAGAACAATAAAGTAAGTCAAAGAAGACAAAATTTAGTAGACGTACACGTAAAAAATCCGATGTTGGAGGGTTGTTTCATTCAGTTGCACAAGTCCAATATGGGAAAAGCATAGTTAGACAACAGTTCATGTGAAAAAGATCTGAGGATGTCAGTACTTTTATAGGTTCAGTATGGAGCCAGTCATGAGAGGTGAATTTAAAAAGAAATCAAAACCATCTCTGGACGCATTAGGAGAAGCATAGTACTTGGAGTGAAGGTTTTGATATCTCCATATTCTGTCCTTATCAGACCACATCTAGGGTACAGTATTCAGTCATGGGTGTTATATTCTAGGAAGGATTTAGGAAATCTAAAGAATATATAGGTATGGAAGACCAGCTTAATGAAAGATATCTATCAGGGTTGGGGAATTTTAATAAAAGGATTTGTTCTGTGAAGTTTAGATTCAGTCAAAGAGCTGCACTGGAGGACCTAGATGTCGTATGGGTCCCAATTCAAGGACCTTGCATGGTCAACCTGAAGAAGGGAAGAATTGGAGAGGACACAATAGCTATCTTCAAAGAAAAGGAATAAGAATTTGTTGTTGTTTTGCCATAGAGGGCTGACCATAAAGCAATGGTTAGAAATGGCAGAATTTTGGTTAAATATAAGGGGAAGGGGGTTCTAATAACTGGAGCTGTCTAAATGTGAAATGAACTTTCTCAAAAAGTACTGGCTTTTTCTTCACTGGAGGTCTAAAAAAAGACTAGAGATGGGTTGGAGTTAGCCACTACTAGTTGGGTTTAGTGACTTCTGAGGTTATGTTCAGCTTTTACATTCTATGAAGTAGCTGAGATGAGACTTGAATCCAAATCTAATTTGTATTGTAAATCCAGTTGTTTCCTATGATACTCACTGAAATAGCACATAAAATTTTTTTTTATAAAATGGCGTTCTGGAAAATTATTGAAAATTTTTTCCTAACTTGGACTATAACAGTAGCTCTCCATTCATACCTACATTATTTGCATCCAGTGTTACAGGCAGAATCATTTTTTTAAAGGCTATGATTATATTTATTGTTCAATTGATTTCAGAAGAGGTGAGCTATGCTCCTTTGCTACTGTTACTGCTGCTGGAGTTAGACTAATTATAACTTTTACTGCTTCCCTTAGTCTTCCTAATAATTTGCTGTCTTTTATATATAAAGGATTTTGCTGTCGCTAGGACCTGCATTTTGATTTGTTTTTCCAATAGTGGTGCTGAGTTGGTAATGAGCATCTCTGCTCTCCAGCGCTTGATAAGATGAATGGCTTAGGGTCAGAGACGAAGTTGTTTTTTCCTCTGTGTAAAGCTAACTGGCCTCTAAAAAGAACAGAGCCTGAAATCTGAACCTCATTAATACCATGTTTTCTTCAACTGCTTTTGAAGCAATAGGCCATATTCTTCCCCCATGTCTAAGCGACTGTTTGGGAGTGGACTGAAATGTTCTAAATGGTATTATACTGCATCAAAAGAACAAATGCAATATTATTTGCAATCAACCACGATGTTTAGCAATTAAAATGTAACACCCCCTCCCATTTTTACCTAAAGTCCCTGAACATTTACATCTGTTCTCTTTAGATACACAAAAATACACTTTTGCTTGAATTGAATTGAATGGCGTAATGGAAAAAGCAACGGTTTCATAGGTAGGAAACCCAGGTTTTACTCTTAGATCTGCCTCTGAGTAGCTCTTTGACCTTAGATAAATCATTTAATTTTGCTGTACTTTAGTTTCCTGTTCATAGAAGGAAGGAATGTGTATAGATGTTTCTAACAGGAATTTTGCCACCTTTGCCATTCTTTGCTACAAGCAAGAATGAAAACGGACTGAGGTCAGAAAACTTATGCTTTAATTACCTTCTGCAAGAAACCTTTTCTAGTCCTCCTTACTATTAGTATCTTCCCTCTGAAATTATCTCCAGTTTATCCTGTATGTATCTTGCTTATACATAAATGTTTGCATATTGTCTCTGTCATTAGACAAAGAGCTCTTTGAAAACAGGAACTTTTTAAATATGCCCTTCTTTGTATCCTCAGCACGAAATACAAAGTTTCACATATAATGGGCACATAATAAATGCCTGTTGGCTTCTGGACTGGCAAGTATCGAATGCAAGGAAAATGTTGCAGTGACCTTCAAAGAATGCACAATTTTAGAATTTCTTTCATGGTCAAATAATTATTCATACATGGTTCTACCTCTTCCTTCTCAGAATATTAGGGGAGAATGAAGTATTCCTTTACAAAATGGAGAAAGGGCTTCAAGATTTAAAAAAGGGAAAACAGGATAAAAAAAACATGAAATCCTGAACTGTGTTTGGAGATGGGAGGGAAAGAAAATATGTTGCTGAAAGCTCAAGAAAGAAAAATTACTGAACACTTAAACTAGCCCATGGGGTGGGAATTGTATTATTTGGAGAAGAAGCAGCTGTTTCTCCTGCAAGGAATGATGATGTGGATCCAAAAGTTCTATCAGGAGAGAGACTGGTGAAAGTCAGAGGAAGGAGTGACAAGTAAGTAGTGTTAGTAGTAGTAGTAATAATACTAGTATTAATGGCTAGTATCTACAGAGTACTTTGCAAAGCATTTACAATTATTTATTTACATTCACAAAAATACTGGGAGGCAGGCATTACTGCTATCCCCATTTTACAGATGAAAAACTGAGGCAGTCAACAGGTACTTGCCCAAGGTTATACAGGTTGAAAATTTGATGCAGGATTTGAATTCAGGTCTTCCTGACTCCAGGTTCAACGTTTTATCTGCTAAACCAGATAGCTACCTTCAGAAGTGGTAGTTGCTTACCTCTCATGGAGGGATTCTAAAGTAGCTTTTGTTAACTTGACATTAATGATAAAGAGGTCTGTAATCTTTCTGGGGCATGTGATAGAAAATTTCCCAAGACTTGTCATGCCTATGTAAGTTCAATACCCCAGAAAGCAGCTATAAAAATCTTTGTGTGTATATGTTTCTATGCATATGTGCATCTATGAATGTATAAATCCATATACCTGCACATATGCATGCATGCACACATAAATATATTTCTATTAATTCTACACAAGGAAATTATAAATCATTTCTCAAGAATAAAGGTCCGAGAAAGAAACTAAAGTCCCTAGGACCCAAGTAGCATATTTTCTTACTATTTTGCATAGAAGGAAAAGCTTTCAGAATGCAAAGGTAGATTTTGTAAGTAAAGAGAAAGTTAAGAAGATGGATACTGAGATTTGTGACCACAGGTTAAAAACATGGGAATGTTGGGCAGTTGACCACAGGGAAAGTGCAAAGTAATTAGGGCATTTTTTTTTACTGAAAGAATTGGCAGATGTGTGTGTTTTTGTGTATGTGTGTATGTGTTGGTTATTTCAGTTGTGTCTGACAACTACATCCCTAATTCGAAGATGTATTAGCAAAGGTTTAACAACCAGCCCTGGTGGGGGGAGGGGAGAAACTATATATTCATGTCACATTTATTAACATTTCTCCATCACTTTATCAAATATAGACAATCAGATCTGTGAGGTAGGCATTCTCACATCAAACTATTAACAATCAACTCTCATGATCCTGCATGAACCACCTCCAGGACTTCCTCGAAATGAGCTATGCATGATATATATATATATATATACATATATACATATATATACATATATATGTATATATATATATGTATATATATACATATATATGTATATATATACACACATATATAAAACAAGATAAATGTATGCTATATATAACAAGATAAATATCAGAAAAAGTAGTGATATATATGTACACACTTGTATATATATGCCTGTTTATATATGTGCATACATATATATTTGCACACACATGCATACTTACATGAGAGTTCCTGTACAATGTTTTGTTTTGAGAAGTCTTTGCGAACCAGCATGTTATTCCCCTTCTCTACCTGTCTAATAATAACCCTGATAAAAAGAAAAGCAAAAGAAAGTAGCCACAGTAGGAAGAACAACAGCTATGGAGACAATCAAAATTTGACTGATGACAAACTGTAGAGAGCAGTTGACTTAAAAATTCATGGCTTAATTTGTCAATTCAAAAGTTTTCAATGTTATTGGTAACAAGGTAGGTGAATTAGAACTTCCAGTGTAGATAGGAAAATTTGACTTTACAGGTATCATTAAGACTCAATAAGATGAAATTCATGAGGACAGTATGACTTAGGAAAAATACGCCTTCTCAAAAGAAAGAGAATATGGCAGTAGAACAGTGTTATTTAAGAACGTATATTATCATGACCAGGAACTGGAAGGCAGCAGACTGGGACAGAATGTCTGGGTGGTAGAGATCATTGGAGGAGAAACAAAAATCAATGTTGTGTAAGTATACTACAGACTACTTAGGAACAAATAAATGAGTGGTTCAGGAAACAGATCACAAGCCTTTATGTGTAGGTATGATGTATAAATGATGATAAATCTCAGTTGTCTAGATATCTGATGGAGCTTTCCTTTTGCTAAGTCAGAGTAGGTAAGATGTTCTTTGCTTGCCTTCATGATAATTTCATCTTTGAAATAACAGAAACAATGAGAACTTCTATTCAGGATGTGATTCTGACCAAAAAGGAACAAGAAATAGGTCCTCAAATGGAAATGATGGGAACTTTGTGGGAGGGGAGGAGCATGAAAAGGAGCCTTTTCAGAAATCATATTAGAAAGTGAAAGAAACTCTGAAAGTATTCTAAAACTTTGGAAGAAAAGGCTTCAGGGAGTTCAGAGAAGGACTGGTAAAATTCTTGGTAAATTGGTAAAAGTGGTGAAATTCAGAGGAAGACATTCAGATAGACAGAATGCTTTAAAACATATCCAATGCCAAAGACACAAAGGTAAACAACTTGATAAGGAAGAAAACTGCTATTTAAAGATATTGTTGTTGATGAACAGGAAGTTCAAACAATGCAGATTTTAAAAAGACATACGTAGAAGACAATGTACGGCAGATTAAGGAGGACAAAAAAGACGTGTAGTTTTGTCCTGTCACAGCAGTTTCAGGAGTGCTAAGCCTTACAATGATCTGAGACTTGCCATAAATGATCAAAGAAGGGAGTGGAACCATTATTCAGATTGGATAAAATAATGACCACCAGAAAGGATGCAGAAATATGTGACTTTATTTTTCTTTCATTTTCTCTTCTAGGAAGAATGAAGTTTGGCATGGAAAGGACAGGACCAAAATGGCTATTAGGGAGTTGAAACCGAAGATAAGTTGGGACATTCAATAATAAGAGAGCACCTAGCTACCCTTGATTTGTTCAATTTACCCAGCCCACATATATTGCATTCCAGGGTTACTGAAAGAATTGACATATGTGATTGATGAGTTCCTCTTAGGGATCACTGTAAGAGTGTAGAAAACATGAAATGTACCGCAGAATTGGAACAGGGAAAATATTCTTCCAATTTTCAACAAAGGGATGAGAATAAGGTCTATAAATTATAGCCCAGGGGGCTTGATTGATTCCTGACAAAAATCTAGAATGGATTATTAAAGAGACATAATTTGTGAGAATACAGAAAGGGTCATTCAAATAGAAATTGATCCATTAATTACTTATCTTTGGTTCTGGTCATTTGACCAACTCTAATTCTATATAGCTGCACTATTACTTAGCTCCCATCCCCCCATCATGTCTACAATGATGGTATGAAAGGTCAATTTTTTTCTTTTTCTGAAATCTATGTAAGCTATATCTATATCATACCCCTGATCTACCAGCATAGTAACCCTGTCAAATAGGAAATGAGATTAGTCTTGCATGACCTGTTTTTGATGAAACCATGCTGGCTTTTTTATTGATCCACTGCTCCCCTTTCTAAATGCTCATAAACCATCCCTTTAATAATACATTCTACAATTTTGCTAGGTATTGAAGTCATCCTCACTGCCAGTAATTTATAGACTATGTTCTCTCCTTTTTTTCTGAAAGTAGGACAACACTTACCTGTCTCTCAGCCTATGATATCATTCTCTTTTCACAGAGTTTTTAAGAGACAGTTGACAAAAACTTTAAAATCACAATGACTTGTTCTTTTAGTAGCCTCAGGTTTAGTTAATTCAAGGCCCATCGAACTCACTAAGGTCAACTGGTATTATTCTCTTACCTTGTCTCTTCATTTTGGGATCATCAGCTTTCTGTTAACTTTTTGTTTGTTGTAAATTTCTAAGTTGGATGATCATTAATCTTGGTGAAAACAGAGAAGTAATGCAAGAGCTTTCTCTGTTCATTCCTTCAACCATTAAAATCATCCCCTTAATGCCAAGGAGCCATTCTTTCCTTTCTTTGATTTCTCTCAATCCCTCAATATGGATCTATAAGCCCTCTTCTTTTTGTCCCTACCATTATCTGAATTGCTTTCAGATTCCTTCTCCCTTCAGACAGCTTCCATCTTGTCAACTTCTCCCACCCCAAAATGGATGCCCAGGTGTAATATAACCAGAACTGAAAACAGTATTCTAGATGTGGTTTGATGAAGGCAGAGTACAGCTATACTATCATATCCTTGGTTTTTGAATACCATACTTCTGTTAATATCCAATAGATAAAGTATATTTATTTGTCAATAAATATTTGTCAAATGAATGAAAAAATAGCTGAAAAATATTTGTTGGATTCTTTTCTCTGTTTTCTTCTGGGCTCAGTTTGTGGAAGATCAACTCTAGAAATGAAGTGTGCCTTTTATACAAATATTTGGCATTAATAGTTTGCCCTTGCAACTATACAAACAAACAAAACAAAGTTGGAAGTGGTTCATAACTAACTTAGAAAAACAGTAAATCCATTACAAACACGCATTATAAAAATAGTATAAATAAATATTGATTTTCTTTCCACATTATCCTGACATTTGTATGGAAAAAAATCAATTGAGAGGAAACTAGCTCAGTAATCTACTACTTTGGCCAAGTGTGATTTTTCTCCAACTTTTGAACTTTCTAGCAAACACACAATATAGCTTGTCAAGAAGCCCTTTCCTGTACACAGAGCAGTCTCAGAGCTACTGTTAATGTTCTTAGCAGTTTAATCAGGCTTGATGAGCAACGATCTTGGCTCCAGTGCTGCGTGGTGTGCAACTCTCAATCTGAGATGTGATAAAATTGATTGTCTTTTTAAAAATCCCCTATGCATTTCCCAGGTATTATACTCTATATATGAGACTTCAGTAATTGTGATATAGGTTGCAGTAATTTATTTATTTCTATTAGTGTTTGAAATGTTTAGATCTAGGCCACTTAATATCACATTAAAATTATATATTGCTTTAGTGCTCAAAGTTTGGGAACTTTTATAAAACAAGGTAGCAGCACTGATTTCACCTGTAGATTCCAGAAACAGAGAGAAGAGACAAAAATCAGACAGAAGAAATGGGAAAGAGGGACAGGAATTTGACAGAATTAAATCTTAAAAGGTTATATAAAATTATTATATTTTATTTCAAGGACTAATTTTTTTGTACTTTTGAGGAATGAGTCTACAATTATATTAAAAATGCAAAAGAAATGGGCTCCTTTCTATCCCTTTCATCTCTATTTTTCTTTTTATTCCTTCATGCTTAGTTATAGCTGGAACATTTGACTCTGGATGGCCTGGACCTTTATAAATATATTCTTTCTTTTTTTTCAAAGTTTTAAAGTACTATATAGTACTTCTACTACAGATCAGAAGATCAAGTCATTACTTTATATTAAGATTAAGGAAAATATTCTATATTATTATGACCATCAAATAGCCACTGTAGAAGCTCTGCTCTCCCACTACCAAAAAAAGAGAGAAAAGAAACTTACGTATACAGAGTTTTAATTGAGACGAATGTCACTGAATCTCAGATATTTTAATGAAATTCTGTTTGGTGGGTATGAGAAGAACAATATATGTATTCTTGAAATACCTGGTAGTGGAAAAGGCAGTTATGCATCTGCACTCTATTATCCAAATGTGATGCAATTGTCTGTGGTTGCATCATCCCATGAAGAATGTCCAGAATCTGGGTCCCAGACTATCATCAAAGTGGAACAGGAATATAGTTCCCCTGCATCTCTCCTTCCTTCCTTAACAAACATGAATAAAATAGTATTCACTGAATGAAACAGGTGTGAACTAAGAAAACATCTCAAATATAAGGGAGTATGCCAGTTATCTTAAAGGCCAACTTAATGACTTGCTATGTGTATGTTAGACAGATGGATAGATACATACATACACAATACATGTGTGTATGTACGCATATATGTATATATATAATATACATACATACACCTACTCAGATAGGGAGTAGGCCTGTGATTTAATTGGTAGATTAAATCTACCAATTACTTCCATCTACTAGTTCAAGGTTGGTTACTTTTCTGCATATTTTACTCCTAGAGTTGCTTAGAGAATTGAAAGGTTGAGTGAGTTGTCTAAGGTCACATAGCCTCTAAATATCAGAAGTAGGACTGGAAGTCAGTTCTTTCTGGTTTCAAGGCAAGATCTCCGTTCACTACACATTGCCCCCCTCTCAACACTGCTTTCCCCTTCCTCTCTCTCTCTCTCTCTCTCTCTCTCTCTCTCTCACACACACACACACACATACTCACTCATACAAATGACATATATAATCTACACACACTCACTCATACAAATGACATATATAATCTACACACATCTGAACTGTCAAATATATACATACATTATGCATGTATGTAATATATGTATGTGTGTGTATATATATATATATTTGACAATTCAGTCATCTAACAAGTTGTTCCCATAGATGAACACGAGGAAAAGAGGGAACTTGACTGTTTTTGGAAAATTGTAAAGCTCCTTTAATAATCCCAAACTTCCCAAGGCAACAAAGCCTCACATTTCTAAGACCCACATTTCACCAGTGTTGATGTTGAATATAATAGAGTCAAATAATTAAAAAATTTACATCCTATAGAAGGCAATGGTGAATGTTAGAAGGATACAACTTATAACTGCTAAGGAACTTCAAAACAAAGACAAAAAGAAATACAAAATATAATCAAGAGAACATAGAGGATGGGCTGGTTGGGTGCTGTTGGTGAAGGACATCATGGACTGTCAGTGCTCTATTAGAGAGTAAGGGAGAGAGAGAGGGAAAGACAGCAGTGGGAGGAGGAGAGAGACAGAGGCAGAAAAAGAGATATAGAGACAGAAACAGAAAGACAAAGAGAGTGACAAAGATGAGACAGACCAACTGGAGAGAAAGTGGAGGGAGATTGAGTGAAGAACCAGAGAGACAGGGACAGCATAGATTGTCAGATCCAGATGCAGAGAGACAAAGACAAACACATAGAAAGAGACACAGATAGAAAAAACTGCCAAAGAACCTTATGGATAAAATGATTCCACTGGGCTACATTATGACAAGAAAGCTTAGAACTATGAGGAAAAGGGTTTTAGCTTTGCCTGAGACAAGCACATAAAAATGATTTCAATTTCCATTGTTTATTTATATAGTAGTGTTAGAGAGTCATAGAGTAAGATTTCAAGAGCCAGATTTATATATACTACAAAGTCTTTGGATATGGTTAAGTGGTTTTGAAGTGAAGCCATCTGTCTGATATTAATTGATATGAAATCACATGAGTATTGTGGGTGTGCTAAAAAAGTTCATTTTGTTAGAGTCATTATATAGTTAATTTGGCTAAAAATAATTGAAGATATTAACAAGATTCCGCTCCAGTACTTGAAGGCTCTAAGGCTTGGACAAGCTTTACTTCAAACATCAGCCTGTTCCCTTGCTCCTACTACCACTGTGAAGGATTGCCTGAGAGAAAATGGTAGAAAATATAATTGGTCCCAAGCTAACTTCACTGTTAATTCAAAAGGTATTTGAATTCTAAATCATTTCAGAGTGTTGAGTTTAGTTAAAGGGAAAATGAAATGTTCAGAATAAATATTTACCTGTTGGGTGTATATATCACTTATCCTGTTGATTCGGGCCTTAATTACTTCTCACCAAGCCTTTTCTAACCTCCTAGCCTCCTAATGGATCATATTGCCTCCAGTCTCTCCTCTTTCCAATATATCCTTCAAAGTACTCCCAACAAAATAATCTTTCTAGTGTACAAGTTTCATTACAACACTGTACTACCATCACCCCTATCCCCCTAAACCTCCAGTGGCTCTCCCTTGCCTACAAGATGAAATGCAAACTCCTCCAGGCATTCAAGGCTTTACACATCATCGCTCAATCTACCTTTAAGTCCCTTTTTCATATAGCTTTCCTCCGCACCTAGCCTTTTTAACCAGGGATTTAGGTACTTGCATACATACACATGTATATACATATACATACACATATATACATACATATATATGTGTGTGTGTTCATAAATATTTCAATTTAATTGTCTTCCTGTGTTTTATATTTTCCATTTGAAAATATCATTCTGAGAAAGTGTGCATAGGCTTCACCAGACTGCCGCAATGAAAAATGAATAAATGAAAAAGGTTAAGAATCCTGCTCCATACACTCAATATCCCAGTGAAATTGATGTGTGTGTGTGGGGTGGGGCAAAGTGACCAGCCATTGATAGGGTAAAAATGACAGTGATTTGGGGATCAAATAGTTTAGATCTCTGCTTTTTGGTTTACTATGTATGTGACATGGGAGGGGGGACTCCCTTATTATCCCCAGTTCTCAGATTTCCTCATGTTTAAAATTGGGTGTTGGACCAGAGGACCCATCAGTTTCTTTCCAACTCTAGATCTAGGATCCTCTAATCTTCCAACCCCTTATCCTCTCCTCTCCTATTTCTGGCCTTTGTGCATGCTAACTTTCATGCCTGTAAAGGAGTTCTTCCTCATCTCATTCTGTTGAAATTCTTCCCTTCTTTCAAGGTCCAGCTTAGGTAGTCCCTCCACCACATGGACCACCCTGTCCTCTGAGCTAGAAATGGCCCACGGCTCCTTAATCATAAAATAGCTATTTTTGTGTCTATGCATCACTCATCCTACTAGATTGTCAGCTCTTTGATGTCAGGGAAACAGTTATTTTTCCATCTTTGCATCCACAGTTTTTGGAACAGTGGGATTTAATAAATGTTTGGTGATTTCAATCAAATATTTGAAAACATGATAAAAATTAATATGAGCCATCTTAAAGGTACAAGATATATATTTTCATTTCCGATCCAAGATAGATGCATTGACTTAAAATCCAAAACGTTGGAAAATTATATTTAGGAAAAAGACCACAACCCTGGTACTGTAGAGAAGCAATTCTGATTAAGACATTACTATAATAGGATATATTCAGAGGAAGAGAAAGAAAGTGTAAATGACTTGCATTAATCAAGACCCTGCTATTGTCAAGGCACTGTGCAAGGTGCCAGGAGTACAAAGACATTACCCAAATAGTTTCTGCCCTCAAGCAAATTATATTCTACTTTTTACTCGTGTTATTTTCAGTATTTCTTACATTGGAAATTTTCTTTGGTATTATCCCAAACAGTATTTAGTGAGATATTAAAGAACCACATCACAGACTGAGACCCTGAAAGAGAAAGAAATCAAGCTGTCTGATGATTTCCTTCTTTAATATAGGGAGACAAGTAAACAAGAAAATAAAGAAACGAAAAACAAAGACTATTCTGTGGATTCCAAGAAGGCAAGATGTTTATTTAAAAGCTGTTCTAAGAAAGGTAGAATTGTAAAGAGTTTTTTTAAAAAAAACTTCACTGAATTTGCAAAAAAGGACTGTAATCTTTCACAGAATGATCCTTCAATGAGATTTTCACATATTTTAAGCACTGATGATATTGATTTAATTGCTACTTATATAGGAAAACTATGCGTTGACAATGCAGATGCGAAAAGCACAGAGATTGCAGCTCCCAGATAAAGGAGCAATCTTTTTTAGAGAGTAACAAGTTTTAATAGAACGGTTGAAAATCATCATATAAGAAAGATTTTGGTAAAGATCAAGACAGTGAGCACTGGTGATTAGCTCTTGTGGAAAAGAATGGATGAAGTCCTGTGGAGATTAACAGCATTCTCTTTCTGGTCAGCAGCAGGTGGTGAGGATACTTGCTAAAGTAGAAATGGAAAGTGAAGATTGAAAAGCTGATGGCAGGAGAGACAGAGGTCTTAGATCTGCATTTTATTTTTGGAGCACTTAACCACTGAATCAAATGCTCCCTTAGAGCCTGGAAATTTGAAATGCAACAGCTGACAGAATGCAAATGAGATAGGATTTACCACAAAGAATCCTTGGAGGAAATAAGCCAATTCTATTTAACTCAATTCAACAGGCATTCATTAATAATCTTTTTTGTGCTTTGTGCAAAGCATCAAAGACAGGATGAGCTATAGCCCCTGCCCTCAAAGAGTTTATATTCTACTAAACTACAATTATCCTAAAATATAATACATTTAAAGCATACAACTATAATACAATTAAATGGGGAAAAAAGCATACAGATATAAAGGACTTAATAAAGTCACAGGATTTGGTGAATTATTCTGACTTTTGAGGTAACAACTCCTATCACAGGTAAAAAGAATGGGGACCACTTGGATGGGGTTGGGGTATGAGTGGAGCTGGGAATCTGGCCATGGTGCTGAGAATTTGCCTCTGACCAGGTTAATTATTCTTTTGTTAGAAGGTTCTGTTCTAAGACTCTCCATAAAAGGAGAAATAGATGCTTTTAGGAGGTAGTAGCAAGAAAATGTGCTGTAAATGGTAAAAACTTCTAACTCTGCCTCTGATGTTTACTAGATATACGACTGTGGGCAAATCATTAACTCCCCTGGGCCTCAGTTTCAATATCTGTAAAAATGTAAGAGTTGATGGCCTTTGAGGTCCCATTCAACTCTAAATCTATGATTCCAAACTTACAATGTATCGTGTAAATACCAAATTTTTATTTATGTTCCTAACCAGGCACAGAAAAGCCTCAGTTATTTTACTCCAGTGAAGTTTTTCTGACAGCTTACATTTCTTTGTTTGTTGGTTTTTGTTCCTAAAAGGCAGCTAGATGGGTACCCTTGGCCTGTAGTCAGGAAGCCCAGAGTAAATATGGCACCAAACACTTAGTGACTGTGTGACATTGGGCAAGTTACTTAATCTCTGTCTGCCTTAGCTTTCTCAAGGGTAACCTGAGGATAATAGTAGCATCTTTCTCACAGGGTTGTTGTGAAGACCAAATGCCTCTCACACAGTAGAAAATAATTATTTCCTTCCTTCCTTCCTTCCTTCCTTCCTTCCTTCCTTCCTTCCTTCCTTCCTTCCTTCCTTCCTTCCTTCCTTCCTTCCTTCCTTCCTTCCTTCCTTCCTTCCTTCCTTCCTTCCTTCCTTCCTTCCTTCCTTCCTTCCGGAACCAGGGGAGATCTGGGGAAAGGATAATTACTGAAATGATTCCTGTTCTCCTAGCTTTTTTGTTCCCTCAGTTGAGCTTAGTGTGAACTGATGCTGGGATCCAGCATTCCCTTTAGCCTTTAGCAAACAATTTTTATGACATTTCTGACACAGAGAACTTGGAGTTACCAATTTTTTAAAAAAATCCTGACTCATAACAGAAATTGTCTTCTAGAAGAACAACCATCCATTAGAACACACCTATTTCAAGCCTTCATTTCAAAAGAAAACTTAATGAGTTTTCTTTAAGCAAACATAAATAATGGTTTCATCAAATAGGTCACAAAAGAAATAAGAATTACTAGATGGAAATAGTCATGCATAATCTCTACCATGTGAAGGAAGGTGCATTTCAGGTAGTTCTTTCCTTTGAATTGGTAGGCCTAACTTCTGCAGTGTACTCAGATGCCAACTCATTATCAAGGCAGGAGACTTCAGTAGAGAGTCTGAAATGGAGACATAGTGTGAATTGTTGAGAGTTATTCAATTGGAAGAAAAGACAATGATTCTCTTTTAGGGGCAAGGGAGGACATGGAAGGGGAGAATATGGTTTTAGAAATGAAAACATACCAGTGTAATTGTATTGATTCCACCAGGCACTTAGAGTCCACTTTCAATTATATTTCATTTTGTTGTTGGAATCAAAGAGATGGGCAAACATGTTATATAACAATTTCTAATATAGCTGTGGGTGAAAGATTACATTCAATTTGGGGGGAACTGCAAATTACATGATAGAAGTGGGAAAAACAGGTGTTGTCCTTACGTATGTAGCTGACACTACTGACCCACCATCAGTTGGAAATGTACTTTGAATTGCTTTCCAAATAGTGGTGATTCATCCACATACACTCCATCACCTTTGTGATCCACCACAAGCATTTAGGAGATGGCTGTCCATGCATCAGAATAAAGTCCACTGTCCTCCATGAAGTCCAATCTATGACCTTGGCCTCAATAGCACAATTTTCTAACAAACTGAGATAATCAGTTTTATGCGGGGAAAATCTCTAGCATCCCAGAGATAGGCACCAAAGTTTAAAGGCAGGGGAATGGATTGGATGACTTTGCAATGCATTTTATAGCTTTGAGTGTCATAATATTGATCAACTAGACCACCAAAAAAAAGGAAATCCTATCACTGATCTTCATATCTAATAAACTACTGCAAATTTAATGATGAAGAAAACAGCTTTAATAATAATACTAGAAGTTATTTTGACATTCTCAAGTGTCTCTTAGTAGCATTTTATTCATTTTTAAGACTTTTTTTCTTTTAGGAAGTAAAATGAAACGCTCTGAATTTTGGTTTCCTGTTGTTCTGCCATTTGAATGTCCAAAATACCTGCTGTGTAATAGCCTGTAGTGAACATTTAGCTTTGACTTATTTTATGAGGCATTAGCTTTGAGCACATTTTAGCCTCCCACTCCCAGGGAAGTGCTACTCTTTGAGGCTCTAAATAAGGAAGTAAATCTGTATGTTGTTCTTCAGGATTCTATAAAGACTCATCAAATATGTGGGAGAAAATGGACTATTATTTGCTTACAGTTTATCATTAAGGAAAGAAGATCTATTACTACTGTTCCCTTTTTACAACATGACATTCCAAAAAGAACAAAAATGTGATCTGAGTTCAAGTCCTAACTCTCCTTCTAATTAGCTAATATTTGGTAATTCATTTTGCATCTCTGGGCCTCAAGTGCATCATTCATAAAATAAGAAACAAAAACTCTAAGATGTTTTCCAAATCTCTAAATCCATTTCACTGATATTCTCTTAACATATATGAGTTTTTGTCTTTATCCAAAATTACCTGAGGCAATACTTTAAAAACATGCCCTTGAATATCTTGAAGATAATTCTTCACTGGAATGACTAGAAACAATTTTCTGGCAATTTGTTCATTTGATTTGAGATAAGCAAGTGTTTTCTTCTATTCATCCTAAAATGTTTTGCATATTGCTGCAAAACTGATCTTCCAATGCAAGCATGAATGAATGAAAAAAAATTTAAGCATTTATTAAGGGCTGGTGAAGCAAAAAAATAAAAATAAAAACATTCATTGAACTCAAGAAAGTTGTAATTCTAATAAATAGAGGGAAACAATTCATACTGTTTACTGATGGCATGGAAAAGTAGTTTTATCTGGGAAGTTACAAGGATAGTGAGCCATAAAGAAAAAGAGTGACATAACTTTTCCAGAAGTAGAGGCAATATTGGTTTGATTATGATTCTAGAATTGGAAATTGGGCTGGGGATTGGAGGGAGGTTACCTGTATAGCAGAAAGACAATTGGTAAAAAAAAGAATTAGGCACAACCTCTATAGTACTGATTTGGGAGAGACTCACGTGTGGTTCAGTGTATGAAACCTACTGATTAAGCCAGGCTTCATATCACTTCTAAAGATAGACTTTCTACAGTCTGGTGCCAATCAATTTATATCAATTTATTATGGTCTTGGAGCCAAGGTGGCAGAGTAGAAATATGCACATACTCTAGCTCTTTCCCCATAGCCCATAAAATACCTGTAAAGAAAGACTCTTAACTAATTCTACAGCAGCAGAAGCCACAGAGCAATGGAGTGGAGGAGATTTTCAGCCCAGGGTGACCTGGAAGGTCGACAGGAAAGGTCTATTGCACTGGATGCAGAGAGGAGCACAGGCCAGCCTGGGCTGCACAGCATGGGGAGGAGCAGGCCTCAGGGGTGGAATCCCCAGCAGCAGTGGAGCTTTGCAGATCCCTCAACCCACAGTCTCCAAAGGCAGCTTCAAAGGTCAGTGAGAAGGTTTTTTCACCTCCATGACAAGGGAGCAGGGTCCTCCCCAGCCCTGGCCCCAGGCAGCAGTCTTAGCAGTAGCAGTGGGTGGCAGGGGTGGCTGCTGTGGAGATAGCCATGGAATGCAGCAGCCAGCTTCCATTGTTGGAGCCTCAGCTTGAAGCCTCTGGGGTAATTGAACAGCTGATCTGAATCTCAGTCACACCCCAGATCAGGGAGTAAACTCCTCTCCCTTGATTGTGCCACTTTAGAGGAACTGAGATCTTACAGGTCCCCAAAGTATACCCTACTCTTGACAAAGGACCCAGAAGTCAATTAACTGTCTGGGAAAATGCTCAAAAAGGGGAAAAAAGAGACTATAGAAGGTTACTTTCTTGGTGAACAGGTATTCTCTCCCATCCTTTTGGATGAGGATGAACAATGCTTACCATCAGGAGAAGACATAAAAGTCAAGGATCCTGCATCCAAAATCTCCAAAATAAATATGCAATGGTCCCAGGCCATGAAAGAGCTCAAAAAGAATTTTGAAAATGACGTAAGACAGGTGGAGAAAAAATTTGGAAGACAAATGAGAGTGATCCAAGAAAACCATGAAAAACAAGTTAACAGTTTGCTACAGGAGACCAAAAAAAATAACACCTTTAAAAATAGGCTAACTCAACTGGCAAAAGAGACCCAAAAACTCAGTGAGGGAAAGAATGCTTTAAAAAGCAGAATTAGCCAAATGGAAAAGGAGGTTGAAAAGTTCACTGAAGAAAACAGTTCTTTAAAAATTAGAATGGAACAGATGGGAGCAAATGACTTTATGAGAAACCAAGAAATTACAAAACAAAAACAAAAGAAAGAAAAAATGGAAGGTAATGTGAAATATCTTATTGGAAAAACAACTGACCTGGAAAATAGATCCAGGAGAGACAATTTAAAAATTATGGGGCTACCTGAAAGCCATAATCAAAATAAGAGCCTAGACATCATCTTTCATGAAATTATCAAGGAAAATTGCCTTGATATTCTAGAACCAGAGGGTAAAATAAATATTGAAATTACCAATCACCTCCTGAAAGAGATCCAAAAAGAGAAACTATTGGACTATTGTGGTCAAATTCCAGAGTTTCCAGGTCACGAAGAAAATAATTCAAGCACCTAGAAAAAAACATTTCAAGTACTATGGAAATACAATAGGATAACACAAAATCTAGCAGCTTCTACATTAAGGGATCAAAGGGCTTGGAATATGATACTCCAGAAGTCAAAGGAACTAGGATTAAAACCAAGAATCACCTACCCAGCAAAAATGAGTATAAAACTTCAAGGGAAAAAATGGTCATTCAATGAAATAGAGGACTTTCAAGCACTCCTGATAAAAAGAAAATTTGACTTTCAAACCCAGGAATGAAGACAAGCATGAAAAGGTAAACAGGAAAGAGAATTCACAAGAAATTTACTAAAGTTGAACTGTTTCCATTCCTACATGGAAGGATAATACTTTTAACTCTTGAAACTTTTATCAGTATCTGGGTAGCTGGTACATGGTACATGCACACACACACACACACACACACATATACATAGAAAGAGAGAGAGAGAGAGAGAAAGTATAGGGTGAGTTGAGTAGGAAGGGATTATTTCTAAAAAATAAAATTAAGGGGTGAGAGAGGAATATGTTGGGAGGAGAAAGGGTGAAATGAAATGGGGTGAATTATCTCTAATAGAAGAGACAAGAAAAAACTTTTCCAGAAGAGGGGAAAAGTGGGGAGGGGAGAGCAAAATAGTGTAGCTTATTCTCATCACATTTGGCTCAAGGAAAGAATAACATGCACACTCAATTTTGTATGAAAATCTATCTTACACTACAGGAAAGAAGAGGATAAGCAGGGTCAGGGGATGAGGAAGGGAGGGCAAATGGGAGGATGGAGTAGTTAGAAGTAAACACTGTTGGGAAGAGACAAGATCAAAGAAAGAAGAGAAGAAATGGGGGCAGGATAGGATGGAGGGAAATATAGTTAGTCTTACACAACATAACCATTATGGAAGTCATTTGCAAAACTACACATATATATATGTATATATATATATACATATACATATATATATATATATATATATATATATATATATATATATATATATATAGTCTATATTGGATTGCTTGCCTTCTCAGTGGGGATGGGTGGGGAGGGAGAAAGGAAGAGAAGTTGGAACTCAAAGTTTTAGGAACAAATGTTGAGAATTGTTTTTGCATACAACTAGGAAATAAGAAATACAAGAAATGGAGAATGGAAATATATCTTGCCCTGTAGAACAAGAGGTAAGATGGGGACAAGGGAAGGGAGGGGTGTTAGAAGGGATGGCACATTGGTGGAAGGGGGAATCAGAATGCAAGATGCTTTGGGATAGGGGGAGGGGAGAGAAAAAGGGAGAAAATTTGAAACTCAAAATTTTGTGTAAATGAATGTCAAAAACAAAATAAATAAATAAATGCATTTTTTATTTAAAAAAATAAATTAAAAAATATTACAATATTATCTAGCACAATTACTCCCCACCCCAGCTCCCTACATTCTCTAGGCTACAGCAAACCTGAACTATTCATTGTTCTTTAGGTATGTCCTGTATTTCCCTTCCTCTAATTCCTTTTGATTATAGTGCCCCTATATGTCATACATGTTCTCCAGGCTGCTGGCATCTGTTGGCATCACCTGTTGGCATCTTCCATGAAACTGTTCCTTATCTCCATTGTTCCAGGAGAAGGTGTTTTCTCTCATCTGATCTCAGAACTTTATATTCTTTTAGTATAAGAGAATATAATATGCATATATATAGATATAGATATTCTATGTTAATTTGTTTACATACCTATATCCTTTTGCTAGCTCATAAGGGTTTGAGGGCCAATGTGCCTCTTTTGATTTTGCTTTTTCCTCTAGAGCCTAGAAAGATACATAGGTAGAAGATGTTATATTGATGGCATTTTAATTAATGAGTACTTAATAAATATCTGTTGCATGAACAAATCTGGTTCTGTCCACAAGAAATACATCAGACTTAACTTTTTAGAAGTTTTCACTTAATTTTCCCTCCATATAGCTTAAGGAGGTACTCATTCATTTTCAGTTTCTATGTCTTCAGTGCATACCATGTTATCTGGCATATAATAGGTACTCAATAAATACTCATTGACTCAAATGATGAATAAACCAATTTTCTCTAGATATTTATTTATGTCATTCACATTGTCCAATCAGTTTAACAATAGAAGTGACATTTGTCCAATATTCAAAATAAAAAAAGTATTTATTCTTGAAAGAACTATGCCTATACTACAATTGATTCAGGTATATATTCTAAAATAAAATAATTTTTTCCCTTATGGAGCTTATGTTCTACTATAGCAACATAATATAATTTAAGATAGGGAGTGAAAGGATCAAAGGAGAATTCAGATAAAAAGTTTTGGACATTTGAGGATGGAGAGAACACTGATAGCTAGGAAAGGGGAGATCAAGAAAAATTTCACAAAGAAGGAGTTAAATGACAAACCTTGAATTAGTATAAGTAGTCTAAAAAGCAAGAGCAGGGGGGAGTTGAGGAGTATGAATGAGAAGCAAAGAAAACAATTTTGTTGTGTACCTCATTATTGATTGATGCTAGTTCTGAAATTGCTTTCACCACTCATATACAATCTTATTTGCATTAAAAAGATGTCTCAATGAGGTTTTTTCTGCAATAACCCTATCTCCTTTTCCTACAGCCCATCCCCACTGAAAAAGAAAAAAAAAAATAAAACGAAGTCCTTATAATGAATAGGCACAACCCAGCAAACAAAACAAAACCCCAAACTACTCATGTTGGCATTGTCTGAAAATATATACCAAACAGATGTTTTTCAGAGTAATATGACTAATGGCAAAGCTAAAGCACTGTGGGGACAAGAATTATGTCTAAATCACAAAGAGTTGTGACAGAACAGGAAAAAAAAAGAAGCCTGACTTCCAGTGATCTGCTCCAGTCCTGTCTACCATACTTGTCTAACTTTATAGAGTTATGTCCTCCCAGTATTGTTTTAGGTCAGTCAATAAAAATTTATTGCATACTCACTATATTCCACGCACTGTGATAAACCCTGGGAATAGAAATATGAAAAAGAAAGACAGCTCCCAACTTCAAGGGGCTTACAATCTAATGGAGAAAAAATAGGAAGCTGAAAAGGAAGGAGGATTAGGGGAGCATGGAAGCATCCTGAAGAAGTCAAAGAAGTACACAATCAGTGAAGCTGGGTGGGAAATGAGATTAGCAAGGTCTTATTGTAGGACTATTATCATTTTTCCTTTAACATATCAATTCACCTCAAAGTATCACAAAGCAACTTGTCACTCTTAAACCTCATCACTCATGAAAAAAAGGTAAATTTAAGTTGTCTTTTTAATTTGTTGTATTTTTAGGCATTTGATGGGCTTTCTAGATATTTTAATTCAATTATTTCAACCAATATTTGGGTGATCTGAGGCTGCTCAGAATTGCTCAGATAAACATGGTTTAGTGGAAAAAACTTGGGACTGAGTATTGGGATTTGGGTTCTAGTTTGGGGATGCTAACTGACTGTGAATAATTCATTATCCCTCTGGTATCCAGAGGCTGAGAGACCATGTACATTCTCAACATTTTCTTAGGTTTATAGTACTTAATAAGACAGAAAAGTGTCAGATGCAGTAGAAGCAGAATTCTCTTCCTGGAATTTAGTACAGTATCAGTTTTAATGGAATGCTAGAAGTGCCAGAAATAAATGAAATAACAGAAGGCTTCTGGACAATGCATTCACCCAGCTGGAAGTGGAAAAAAGCAAACTGATATTTTCTCCCAATCTTCCTCCCTTCCTATTCTCTACCTTTGCAAAACAATGTGATTCAATTCAATTCAATCAGCAATACATACTTTACCATATAGAGTGCTGGACTTGCGGAGTCAAGAAAGGTTATGTTCCAATCTTGCCTCAGATACTTAGCAGATACATGACTCTGAATAAGTCACGTAAGATCTTTCACCCTCAGTTTTCTCATCATCTAAATGAACATCATAATAGAAGCACTGTGAGGATCAAATGATATAACATGTATAAAACAATTTAAAGTGATATAAACTATTATTATTACCAGCATTTATTAAGCACCTCCTCTAAGTAGAACACTATGCTAGGTATTGGAAGAGACGTGGAAATTAAGACTCTAATAAACAAAGTTCCCATTAAGATAAATGAATTATGAATAATATGAATAATATATGTAATACTTTCTGGTTTACAAGTCCATTTTCAATGTAGAATGCAAGTTCCTCAAAGCCATGGTGGGTTTTATTCTGCATTTTTATCTTTATGGTCATTACCCAAGATGGTCCTTTGAATATAATAGGTACTTAATAAGTATTTCTAGAATAGAATGAAAACAAATTCATCACCAAAAAATAAAACAAAATAACACCTTGTGAGATACATAGTTCAAGTGCGACTGTTCCCATTTTGCAGATGTGGAAAAGAAGGCTCAGAGTGGGTTGCAAGGACATAAAACTAGTTCAAGGTCACACAGTTAGTAAGCAACCGTGCCAGGGCTTAAACCCAGATATGAAGCTCTGGCTCTAAACCCTATGCTTTTACTACTATGCCATAGCTGTCTTTATAAAAAATATGAAGTAATTGGCCTATGGTAAGAAAAGCTAATCAGAAATAGAATCTTGATTAGAATGTACAGTTTACAGTCATGGCCAAGTTCTTCCTTGTGCCAGCAGAACAATTTTAAAAATTGGTTCTTTTATTTTCTGAAAGTACATTTCTAAGTTTTACTTCTTCAATATTTCGATGAATTTATGAATCCAATGGTGTGGGTGCTTTGTCCACTGGTGCAGAACAAACCCCCTGATTAAGCACAATTTTCATCCTCATCTGTCCTATAAATCAAAACCTTCATAAAGGACACTCAATGTACTGGTGGTCTCCTCTGGTGCTTTTAGTGAGTCATGGATACCACTGTGAAGCTGAAGCTACTTTTGTTATACCCCACTCTTGTTACATTATCATTCATTTACTGTTCCAGTCAGACATGTCCATGAGGGGACTTTCACATCCTTGGTAATTTGCTATAGCACTTACACCCACTATGTATCTTTCCATTGCTCTTTGGGGTTACCTCCAATTTCTTTTTTTCAGAGATACATAATATTTCTGGTATTCCAAGATTCAGGACCATAGAGGAGCACTAGAAAAATACTGGTTGCACTTTTAGGTTAGCAGGAAAGTGGGGTCCATAGAAAATGCAACACGATTTCTCACATTTGATTTGGTAATCTTCTATTTGTGCTACTCCATTTTGCTCTCAGTTCTTTGTCTGACTACAGAACTTATCCAATCTAATTAGAACCAACTATTCCATCTAATTCAATTAAGCAATATTTTCTTGAGGATCATATGAAAAACATGGCTAAATGATGTAAATGTAAAAAAAAAGAAAAGATATTCTCTGTCCTCAAGGTGCTTCCAAGCTCCTTATGGGATAGGAGAGAGATTATACCTGTGATTTCACCAGGGTAGGAAACTTCCAGGTGAGGAAATGACCTCTACCAACAGAGATCAGCACTTTCTCTGCAGCCTGTAGTCTTAGAGGACTGTATAGGGCACTAAGAGATCATATGACTTGCCCAGGGTCATGTAGCCAGTATGCATCAGAGGTGGTCTTTCAACTCATATCTTCCTGGCGTCAAACTAGTTCTCTCACTATACCTTGCCGTCTATCTATCACATATGGGATACAGCAGGTAAACAGGTAAATATGTCCATAAATACTTAAAGAAAGAGAGAGAAGTAACAACTAGAGAAGTCAGAAAAGGATCCAGAAGGAGATGGAAGATAGGTTGTGTTTTGAAGAAACCTATAGGTTCTAAGAGACAGGTAAACATAGGGTGTGTTCTAGGTAACGTAAAAAGCCTGTGAGAGGGAAAGATGGAATGCTGAACTCTGGGGAAGGTAAATAGATCAGTTTGACTGTAATGGGAAGAGCATGAAGGCAGTCAAAAGAAATAATTTTGGAAAAGCAGATGAGAACCGGGATGGAAGAGTTTTAAATGATAAAGTGAAGATGTTGTATTTTATATGAGAGGTAACTGAAGGTTATTGAAAAAAGGTAGTGGTGTGGTCAAATGTGTACTTTAGAAATATTGTTGTGGGAGGGAGGAGCCAAGATGGTGGAGTAGAAAGAGTCACGTATGTTAGTTCCGAACCCACAGCCCATAAATTTCCTGTAAAAAGAACACCCCACAAATTCTGGAGCAGTGGAAGCTGCGCAGCAAACAGTGGAGGAGATTTCCATTCCAGAGAGCCCTGAAAAACCGCCACCAAAGGTGCACTGCGTACTGGACAACAGAACCCAGCACTGGCCACGTGGACCCGAGAGAAGCAGATCCGAGCAGGCTTCAGGGATGGAATCTCTGGCAGCCGCAAAGGTTCCTCCACCCACAGGCACTACAGGATTTAATGAACAAAAGAGATTGAGAGGAGCCAAGATGGCAGAGTAAAAAGACTTACATATGATAGCTCTGAACCCACAACCCATAAATTTCCTGAAAAAAGAACTCCCCACAAATTCTAGAGCAGTAGAAACCGTGCAGCAACACAGTGGAGGAGATTTCCGTTCCAGAGAGCCCTGAAAAACCAGCACCAAAGATCCACCAGGCACTGGACAGTGGAGCCCAGCCCTGCCCTGCCCTGGCTGTGTGGCCCCGAGAGGAGCAGATCCAAGCAGGCTTCAGGGACGGAACTTTCAGAGGCTGCGAAGGTCCCTCCACCCACAGGTGCTACAGGTCAGTGAGAGAGACTTCTGTGCTGGCTGAGAGGGGAGCGGGGTGTCTCCATAACTCAGGCCCCCTCGGGAGGCAGAGGCAGAGGCAGTGGCAGCCAGGAGCTTCCGGAGCAGACAGAAACTCAGATCCATTACTGAAGGTCTCCGTATAAACCCCCTGAGGGAACTGAACCTGGGAGGTTACTTTCTTGGTGAACAGATGTTTCCTCCTTTCCTTTCTGATGAGGAAGAATAATGCTTACCATCAGGGAAAGACAGAGAATTCAAGGCCTCTGTACTCCAAACATCTGAAATAGATATCCAATGGACTCAGGACATGGAAGAGCTCAGAAAGGATTTTGAAAATCAAGTTAGACAGGTGGAGGAAAAACTGGGAAGAGAAATGAGAGAGATGCAAGAAAAGCATGAAAAATGGGTCAATACCTTCCTGAAGGAGACCCAAAAAAAATGCTGAAGAAAATAACACCTTGAAAAATAGGCTCACTCAATTGGCAAAAGAGGTTCAAAAAGCCAATGAGGAGAAGAATGCTTTCAAAAGCAGAATTAGTCAAATGGAAAAAGAGGTTCAAAAGCTCATTGAAGAAAAGAGTTCTCTCAAAATTAGAATGGAACAGATGGAGGCTAATGACTTTCTGAGAAACCAAGAAAT
Source organism: Bettongia penicillata ogilbyi (assembly GCA_023548195.1). Classification (NCBI taxonomy): domain Eukaryota; kingdom Metazoa; phylum Chordata; class Mammalia; order Diprotodontia; family Potoroidae; genus Bettongia; species Bettongia penicillata. The sequence continues at coordinate 3,842,136 of JAJHZJ010000127.1, forward strand.
CACAAACAAAACCAAAAGAATGAAAAAATGGAAGAGAATGTGAAATATCTCATGGGAAAAACAACTGACCTGGAAAATAGATCCAGGAGAGACAATTTAAAAATTATGGGACTACTTGAAAGTTATGATCAAAAAAAAGACTAGACATCATCTTCCATGAAATTATCAAGGAAAACTGCCCTGACATTCTACAACCAGAGGGCAAAATAAGTATTGAAAGAATCCATCGATCACCACCTGAAAGAGATCCAAAAAGAGAAACTCCTAGGAACATTGTGGCCAAATTCCAAAATTCCCAGGTAAAGGAGAAAATATTGCAAGCAGCTAGAAAGAAAAAATTCAAATATTGTGGAAATACAATCAGGATAACACAAGATCTAGCAGCTTCTACATTAAGGGATTGAATGGCGTGGAATAGGATATTCCAGAAGTCAAAGGAACTAGGACTAAAACCAAGAATCACCTACCCAGCAAAACTGAGTATAATACTTCAGGGGGAAAATTGTCTTTCAATGAAATAGAGGACTTTCAAGCATTCTTGATGAAAAGACCAGAGCTGAAAAGAAAATTTGACCTTCAAACACAAGAATGAGAAGAAGCATGAAAAAGTAAACAGCAAAGAGAAGTCATAAGGGACTTACCAACGGTGACCTGTTTACATGGAAAGACAATATTTGTAACTCATAAAACTTTTCAGTATCTGGGTAGTTGGTGGGACTACACACATGCATACACACACACACACAAGCACACACACATGTACATGCATGTGCACACACACAGAGACAGAGAGCACAGAGTGAATTGAATAGGATGGGATCATATCTTAAAAGAAATTAAGGTAAACGGTGAGAGAGAAATGTAGTGGGAGGAGAGAGAGTGAAATGGAATGGGGTAAATTATATCTCATTCAAGAGGCAAGCAGGAGAATTTTTAGTGGAGGGAAAAAGAGGAGAGCTGAGGAAAAAAACATGAAGTTTACTCTCACCACATTCGACTAAAGGAAGGAATAAAATGCACACTCATTTTGGTATGGAAACCTATCTTACAATACAGGAAAGTGGCAGGGGAAGGAGATCAGCAGGGTGGGGGGGATGATGGAAGGGAGGGCAATGGGAGGAGGGAGCAATTTGAAGTCAACACTCTTGGGGAGGGACAGGATCAAAAGACAGAATAGAAACAATGGGGGGCAGGATAGGATGGAGGGAAACACAGTTAGTCTTATAGAACAAGACTATTATCGAAGTCATTTGCAAAACTACACAGATATGGCCACATTGAATTGCCTGCCTTCCCAAAGGGAATGGGTGGGGAGGGAGGGATGGATGGGGAGAATTTGGAACTCAGAGTTTTAGGAACAACTGTTTAATATTGTTCTTGCTACTAGGAAATAAGAAATACAGTTAATGGGCAATAGAAAGTCATCTGGCCCCACAGGAGAAAAGAGAAGATGGGAACATGAGAAGGGAAGGAGGATTGAAGAGAGGGCAGATTGGCGATAGGAGAAATTAGAATGCTTGGTGTATTGGGGTGGGGGGAGGGGACAAATGAGGAGAAAATTTGGAAGCCCACATTTTGTGAAAATGAATGTAAAAAGTTAAATAAACAAATTTATATCAGAATTGAAAAAAAAAGAAATATTGTTTTGCCAACTGTGTTGTGAAAGGATAGTGAATATAAACAGGGATAAAAATGAAGAGGATATTTAAAAAGTTGGGCAAAGTGGGCCTGAACTAAGATGGTGGTTATGTGAATGGAGTGAAAGAAATGCATGAAACATATGTTATCAAGGTAGAAACAAGAAACACTGGTTGGATATAAAACAGAGGAAAAGTTACAGATGACAATAAGATTGTGAACCAGATTAACTGCAGTGTGGTAGAGCGACTAACAGAAATAGGGAAGTATGGAGGAAGGGTAGAAGCGTGGACAATATATTATTGGAGGTAATGAGCTTCAACTTGGACATACCAAGTTTGAGAAGCCTAAGGGACTTGGAGATGGAGATGGCCAAAGGACACCTATTGACACTTTATTGTGGAAAGAACACTGACTCTGCTGTCAGAGAACCTGGGTTCAAATTCTACTGCTGTCATACTGTGTGATTTTTCAGCAAGATACTTTCCCTCTCTGGGCTTTATTTTCTTCATCTTTAAAATGAAGATATCAAATTCTATGACATCTGATATCTCTTTCAGCTCTAAATATATAATTCTGTGATATGAGACTAGAGTAAGAGACAATGGAGAATCTTCTGCAGAGAGATGATAATTGAAGCCATGAGATCTAAAGAGATCACTAAGAAAGAAAAGTGGGGAGGGCTCAGGAAAATGCCTATACCAATTGATTAAATAAATGGGTTGGATTTCCAACTGTACAGGGTGGTTGAGGTTTTTCTTCTACTTTACTTGTGTGGATGGCTATATATTATTCTTTCATTGACTACAGATTTCAATCAGGAATCTTTTATTATTCTGGTTATTGATGCAGCTAATACAATATCATTTTCATATAGAAATACTTGGTGGGGGGGAACCCTCATCATTGATGGGGAATCCCTTTGCACTTCTCAGTCAGCTTTGTTCTGCTGTGAAGATGGTCTATTATAGAATATTGTCTATGAAAGTCTATGCATTCTCTTTACATGCTTTCCTCAGCTGCATTAATAGACCATTCTTATAGAGATGAGGCAGTAGACAAAGGTGTCAGAAGTTGCTGCTGTCTTACTAAACATTTGCAATGCATTGACCATGCCTTTATACTCTTCAGAATCTTCTCTTTGAAATATCTTAAAATTTGATCATGAATGCCTTTAAAATTGTGCCATCTCTCAACAGAAAAGGTAATGGAATATTCTGGTCTCATAAAAGCAGTTAGTCTAACAATATTCAAATAAAGGACATCCTTAAATTAACCAGATAAGAAATAAAAAATGTACATTACTTCCACACCAGCATAAAAGGAGAAAAAAAAGCAAAATGAAACAAGTCTCCTTGCCTCTCCAGCATGTATCCAATTTCTTTCCCTTATTGTCACTTAACAGTATTTTATTTTTTCCAATTACATACAAAGATAGTTTTCAACATTCATTTTTATAAGATTTTGAGTTCCATTTTTTTCCCTCTCTCTCCTCCCCACTCCTCAAGACCGCATATAATCTGATATAGGCTGTCCATGTAATCATATTAAACATATTTTCACATCGTCATGTAGTGAAAGAATCAAGACAAAATGGGGAAACCACAAGAAAGGAAAAAAAACCACAAAAGAGAAAATAGTCCGTTTTAATCTGCATTCAGACTCCATAAGTCTTTCCCTGGATGTGGATACCATTTCCCGTCATCATCACACAATATTGGTTACTGTGTACAGTGTTCTCCTGGTCCTGCTTGCTTCACTTAGCATCAGTTCATGTAAGTCTTTGCAGGTTTTACTGAAATCCACCTGTTCATTATTTCTTATTGAACAATAGTATTCCATTACATTCATACACCACAACTTGATCAGCCATTCACCAATTGATGGGCATCCTCTCAGTTTCCAATTCTTTGCCACCACAAAGAGAGCTATAATATTTTATAACTATTTTTATACATGTGGGTCCTTTCCTTTTCATGCGTCCAACAGCAACCTATATAGACTGCCAGATTTGTAGAACTACTTTAGAGTTTTTGTACTCACATGCACTCAGTCACTATAAAATTCAACCCTTCTCTCTATGGCAATTTCTATCTTCCCAGGGACCTACACAGCTATACTATCACAGTCAAGGAACTTTCACTAAAGGAATGTACTTGGCATTCATAAACAGTCAACCCCTTTACCTTCAGAAAGCCGTACCTCCACAATGGAACTTATTTAGTTACCCCAATTTATGGCATCACCTTAGGGAAAGTATTAGAAGTCATTAGACATTCTACCCTTCTAATCATCCAGATCTATAGCATTCAAATGACTCCCAACAGTGAGTTGGTTTGTCATGATTTGTTCCTTTTCATTCTGACTATTTCTTTTACTGTTCCTTGGCCAAGTGGAGATTTTTTCCACTTGGTTCTAGGAATTCCTTTTCTCTCTAGGAGGCTAGGTCCAGGAACGTCTCAGTGTTAAGAGGCTTCATCCCAGCTTTTTCTGCTGTCTAGGAACTCCTTGACACTCCACCACCATCATTTCTTGTGCTCCCATTTTTGGAAGGATGCTCTCCTTTAATGAATGGCTTACAGATGTGCAAACTTGCTTACTTGGCATTTGAGTTGACTATCTTGCATGTAGCTCATTTCACAAGTAGATTTCTGTCTCATTAGCTTCCCACCTCCACCTCTGCTCCATCTTAGGTAAGGTCTGTACCTTAGACTTAGGCTTTTGGAGTGTAGTCCAAAGTGTCCATGGTAAGGAGAATTAACACTTTAGCTTAGAGATATATAAAAGCAGAACAAAGTGTCAAAAACTGCTGTCAATAGTATAGCGTCCCCTTATCTGGGAAGATAGCTTCCATCTAGAACAAAGATTTCATTCTTCAGTCTTGAAACCTGGTTAGCCTTTGCAAGGTCTTTCAAGACAGATGCTATACCTATGAAGTTCAAAGATGAAAGTTCATCCCTAGACAAAGTTCAGAAATTATAGGACACATAGCTGCTGTAATCTCTCTCTCTCTCTCTCTCTCTCTCTCTCTCTCTCTCTCTCTCTCTCTCTCTCTCTCTCTCACACACACACACACACACACACACACATCAAAAAAAAAAAATAACAAGTGACTATTCCCTGCACTTATGGGTAAGGTCAACTCTGATAACACAATCCACTATTTGTGTGAATGAGTCTGAGGCAGAAAGGGAGAATACAGCATTACATTTTTAAATTTTGGGGAACCCCACAAATAACATAAAACTATATATTGTATGTCTATTTCCTCCCTTTGAAATAAGGTGGATTTAAACTGAATTACATTTTAAAAGTGATACTGAAATTGTACAACTTTTTCTCCATATGCTGTCTATAAGTGATTTTTTCATTGTGTTTCTTTAAAAAAAGAAAAAAATAAATTTTATTATTGCTATAAGGAGAACAGAGGGGATTTTGGATCCATCACCACTGGAAATTAAAGTTTTCACCAAGTCCACTTGCGTGGATCCCTGCAGTGTTGCCAATAAGGTCTGGTATTTAATTAGTCACCAAGGCAGCCTGAGATTGAGCTCTTAAGACTCTTAATGAACTTTATTCAGCAGCTGCCTGTCATATCCACCAATATACACAATTCTAAGAAATGGATTTAATTAATATTTTTGAGCATGGAAAGAATGAAATCTGTGATCTGCTTATAACGTGACAAAGGACTAGTCCTAACAAGCAAAACCCACATGCTTAGTGCTGTTCAAACAAGGCAGGGTTATTGTTGGTTGTGGGAAATGTAGCTCTTCTCTAGAATGCCTTCGCTTCACAGCTTAAGGAAATGAAAGAAGGAAAAGAAATACAACAAAAACCTTGCACACAGGTCTTAGATGTCTCCATGGTCATTAACTGTTTATATTAAGCCATATATTGTAGACTAGTAGTTTTTGATCTGGGGTTCTTATATAAGTTCTTCAAAATTTTTACTAATAGGAAGAGTTACATGGTACAGTGGATAGAGTGCTGGACTTGCAAAAAGGAAGACCTGAGTTCAAATCCAGTCTCAGATACCTACTAGTTGTGTGACCCTAACAGGTCACTTAACACCTATCTGCCTCAGTTTCCTTATCTGTAGAATGTAAATAATAGCCTCTACCTCTATGGTTGTTGGGAGATCCATATGGGAAAATATTTGTGAAACAGTTTACAAACCTTAAAAGGTTTGAAACATATTATATATATATATATATATATATATATATATATATATATATATATATATATATAAACACACTATACATACACACACAGTATATATAGATATACACATATATATATATAATATACATACGTATATAGTATATATACTAGTTGCAAATGTATTTCAGTAAAAATCACTTATTTTATAATTCTATGTATTTTATTTTAAAAACATTGACTTCACTAGATTGCCAAAGCAGTCCATATTATACAAAATGATTAAGAATTCCTAGGTTAGAATGTCTTCTCTGGCTTGTGAATGTTCGCTTATGTGTGGTGGATGGTTGGGAGATTGCTGTAGAGAATAGGCATTGTGGATTACCCTCTTTCTGACAATGTGGATTATGGGAGTGCTTCCTCTTTTAAAATATGTAATTCATTTCCATTCCAGCCTCCAACCCCTCTCCTATCTCCTGCCTTCAGAGGACAAGGAGTGCTTCTTTACATAACATAATTAATTCTACAGATTGCCTCTGACCCATCTTTTCCCCTCTTTCTATCCAAGCCCCTGGATTTTGCTGCTGCAACAAGGCTCTGACTTCCACTTGGCTTGCCTTTTCCCAGCTCCATTTCCCAAATGGGTAAAGCTTTTAAAAAATGAAAATTGATCAACGTTTATTCACAGGAGGGACTTTGAATATTGGCATATCATTGAAATTATTATGCATTTGAAAAAATGAAGACAGATACTTTAGGTGGCTTTTTTTCTTAATAGCTAGGGATGTAGATTGTGTAATAGGAATGCATCCATTTCACTTGGAACTAGGAGATGATTTTTTTGATGATAGCACAGGCTAAGCACTCAGTTCCTTCCTTCCTTCCTTCCTTCCTTCCTTCCTTCCTTCCTTCCTTCCTTCCTTCCTTCCTTCCTTCCTTCCTTCCTTCCTTCTTTCCTTCCTTCCTCACTCCTTCTCTCTCTCTCTCTCTCTCTCTCTCTCTCTCTCTCTCTCTCTCTCTCTCTCTCACTTTTTAATATCACTGGAAACCAGTTTTTAAAAGACTCAATGATTTTAAAAGTGTCTCAGATGTAATCAAGGGCAGTGGTTGAGAACTGGCATGCTAAATTTCAAGCTGGAGAACATTTTTGTTAATAAGTTACAGCTCTCTAAATCACTGTAGCTGAAGTAGGAGAACTGGCAGTATGCAGAAACTAACAGAGAAGTCCAGAATCTTATTGAACTTCAGTATTTGAAATTAAAAATGCACCTCTGTGTCAAATGCAGGCCCCTTCCAGAATTAGATATTTCAGTGATGAGTTCTTTATACTCTTAGAACAGTCCAGCAGAGTAAGACCATGACTCCTAAGGAGAGCATAGGGTGGAACAAGGAAGAGAAAAAGGGGCAGAAAAAGAAATTGATGTCTAGAAAATAGAACATAAATTATGGAATACAGAATCATAGAATTGAAATTGGAAGGGGCATTAGAGATCACCTAATGTTGAGCTTTCATTTTAAAAGTAGGGAAACTGAGACCCAGAAAAGTTTAATGACTTTTTAAGTTCACACAGCAATTAGGGTAGAAGTGGGACTGAACAGTATTTTGAGTTTTGCAAATGTTTTACATATATAGAGTGTCATGTGTGAGCCTCTCAACAGTCCCGCGGTTACTCTAGGCATATTATGATACTTATTTACAGATGAAAAAAACTGAAGCTCCAAAAAATGAAATGAATTGTCATGGGCATATAACTGGGATCCATGATACCTTTAGATTTGCACAATGTTTTATATATAGCATCACACTGCAACTTTACAACAACCCTTTGAGTTTTTTTTAATCAAATGCTTTATCATCTTCTCTATTAACATGAGGAAACTGAGAGTGGGAAACATGAAATGCCCCATACTCACAAAGAATACGTGTTCTGAGAAGGAATTTAAATCCAGGTTCTTTTGACTCTAAGTACAACATTCTCTGGAGGAAATTCTGCTGCCTCTTCATATTCTAGGATTGTGATTAGAACCCAGGTCTCCTGACTTATTTACCAGTGCAATTTCCACAGCACAAATATTTATGTCAGCAGGGAGCCAAGTTTATACTCATCAATCCAGAAGCATTTAGTACATGCCTCTATTTGCATTTAGTGCTGTGCTAGGCATTTTGTAAATCAAGCTAAATATCCAATGTCTCTGCCAAAAAAGACCTTACATTCTTTCTGCTACAGTGCTGGACTAGGCATTATAAGGACGAAGTTAAATATATACACAAACCCTACCAACAAAGATCTTTGGGGGGTTGTAGAAGACCTGGTCCTAAAGAACTAACAACAGGGAGACACCCTTATTTTCTGAAAGAGGAAGAAAATGAATTCTAAAAATTTTAATCCTTAATTCTAATGTTCATCTCAGGCAAAATTCTCCAACAGGTTATTAAATGGAAGGCTTGTGAGTACTTAGGAGTGGAAGCAGTAATCACTAAGAGACAACATGGGTTCATTGAATATAAGTTACGCAAGGGATAAACTCATTTCCTTTTATGACAGATCTACTCCAATTGGCAAATTGGGCTAATGCTATAAACATATTACATTTAGATTTCAGTAAGGTATTCCAAAGAATCTTTCAGACTTTCCTGGTAGACAATATGGAAATATATGGACTGAACAATAATAAAGTTAGGTGAATTTGAAACTGGTTGAGATGAGAATCAACTTAAAGGAAGCACTCCATCCTCACTCCTGTTCTCCATTGTAAAAAAAAAATCAATGATCTGGATAAAAACAAATGGTGTGCTTTTCACATTTGCAGAAGGCATAAAACTGGGAGTGATAACATATTGGATGATAAAATTAGATTCAAAAGGATCTTGACAAACTAGAGCAATGAGTAAAATCTAACAAGAGGAAATTTAATAGGAATGAATAGGAATTGGAGATAAATGGGGTGAGACAGAAAAAATGGGGGGGTGGGGCTGTACTTGGGGGATAAACATTTACATAGTAGCGTCTACTACTATGCATTGTGCTAAGGACTTTTTACAAATGTAATCCTATTTCATCCTCTGAACAACTCTGCCAGCTAACTAGTATAATTATCTCCATTTTACACTTGAGGAAATTGAGGTTGTGACTTACTCATGGTCACACAGATAGTAAGTTTCTAGGTCTGGATTTAGCCTTTCTCCTGACTCTAGTTTCAGTGCTTTATCTACTGTGCCAACAGCTGCCTAGCTAGTGGTAACTGCCTCTGACTACTTAGTCAGTTGACCTCTCTAAGCCTCAGTTTATTTATCTGTAAAATGAGGATAATAATTCCTGTGACACTTCCTTCACAAGTTTGTTGTGAGGAAAAATAAGGTGATATACATACATGCACTATACTTATACATATATACATTTACATATGTATACATACATATTTCTGTATGTATATATATACACATTCATATATTTCCCTTTGTGACTCTTAAAAGTACTATACAAATGTTAGCTATTATTAATAATAGTAAAGTGTTGTATCAGCCTTCATAAAATTAATGGTACAAATTGCCTGGCCAAGGTAAGGCTAGAGAAGAAAAAGACCAGATAGTTTTAATGGACTGAATAAACTCAACATGATTCAGTGTGATGTGGCACTCGTATAAATCAAAACAAAACAAAACAATTTGATTTTAGACTGTATCCCTGGAAATGGAGTGTAATGAGAATCCACAGTAGCCCCCAAGGAAAGGACTGGGACATGGCAAAAGCAAAGACTGCAAAAGCATAACTTAGTAATGGTATTAAGGAATGAATTGTAGGGCTACTCAATTCAATGTAGCCAACATTCATTAAGTAATACCTAATTTGTTCAAGGTACAACATTCAGTCCTTAGTACATAAAAACAAAAATATAAAACAGTTCCCACCTTCAAATAACTTCCAGTTTACTGAAGGTAAGGAGAATAACACCCTGACATAGAAAGACAGTAATAGATAGATAGAGAAATAAGTAGACAGAGACAGGAAGACAAAAAGATAGTGACATGTAGATAGATAAGTAGATAGATATTATAATAAATAAATACAAGATACTTTGAGGACATGGGGACATTAATAGATAAGTTATTTGATAAAGAAGTAAGGGAGACTTCTCTGAAGAGGCAACTCTAGTTGCTCCTTGAGGGAAAATTAACATTCTGAGAGGACCTGAAGAGGTACATCTGCAGAATAAGATTTATATTCAAGTGTAAATAGCCAAGAAACGAGATTTCAAATTTAGAGAATGGCTTGTAATCCATTTTCTTAAAATGAAGAGAGGAACATTAAAAAAAAAAGTCTAGACAGGTAGGTGAAGACTAGTCTGTAGAGAAACTTGAATGCTCTGAGTCATTAAATGTCTGAGCAGTTTGCATTTTATCATTTAAACAACTGGGAAGCCACTGAAAGCTTTTAAAGAAGAGTAGCAGATGATGATACTTGCGTCTGAGAAAGGTCATTTTGGTAGCTCTTTGGAAGACAGAGTGGAAAAGAGAGCCCCATGAAGAAGCTATTCCAAGTGCAAACAAGAGATGATGAGGACCCAAATGATGGACTAGGGTGATGACTGGAACTGGGCAGAAGGTGATGGATGTGAGGTTGTAATTTAATTCAGGAAAGTGATATTCTGGCTTGGACTAAGTTATGTTTTTAGGAATAACAAGTATTTGGCACATTCAGGAGATGCTGCAAAGGGAAAAAAAGTTAGATTTGTCAAGCCATTAGCCACAGAGATCCCATTCTGCTCCAGGATCACTTCCTTTGTTCTTTCCACAACAGAGAATGCTATAAACAGTTTCAAGTAATGCTTGAGTTAGTGGCAGGTTAATTTTTGAGGGTTAAGGACAGCTTGCAATTTATATTTCTTGGGATACAATTTTGATCCTTCTTAGTTTGAGATTATCTCTGTTAGGAGATACTTCTGGCTTCTCATGTTGTCTTGAGTATCCACTAAGACCCTCTCATGATAACTTCCATCTACATATGTTCCCTTCATTATATGTGAAAATATGGCCTAGCATCTTTGACTTTTAATACTGGAGGTCAATTCAACTCACCAGAAACTTACTTGAGTTATAGATATTCACTAGAATACAATACCAGTTTTCACTCTCTCAAAGGTTAATACCACATGGTATAGTTGATAGATCACTGTATTTAGAGTTAGAGAACATAAGTGCCAATTCCCATTGGATCAACTAGTACCTGTGTAGCCATAGTTAAGTGACAAACTCTTTGAGCCTCAGTTACTTTAACTGTAAAATAAGATTAGCCTAGATAACGTCTGTGATCCATACCAGTTTTATAAGACTCTATGAGTCTAATATGTGAGATGTTGGCAAAGTGTTATTTCACTCCAAACAGTAAGAAAACTTTTATTTGAACTAAATACCCTGAGCTCTCTTTGCAAATGAAAGAAGCTAGAAAAATCCCAAGTGCTTCCAAATACTAAGAGTATGTTTATTGCCATAATGCTCTTTGGCCCAATTCAGGAATTCAATCCAGCAGTATAATTGAGTCTTCTAAACACGCAGGATACAATAGAAGCTACATGTATTTTCATCAAGTGGCTTAACCAGCAAGAGGCATGCAATCCATCAAGAATTATTGCGATCCACTGATAGATTGTTATTAACAGAAAAGAGAAAAGCATGTGTCTCTATTCAGCATAATGATGAAGCTCAACCTTCAAGGTACGGCTATTATACAGTATAATGAAGTGAGGGATACCTCAGTGTGGGCATCAATTTCTCCACCTATAATTACTTTTTACCTCCAATTGAACATTTTGTCTAAATATTGTATTATTTAGATAGAACAATATATTAGAACACAGAATAGCATTGGAGGTTCAGCTTTAGCTATATAAGAGGATGAGTCACTGTCTCTCTTTTCAAACAATCCACTTATTATTTTGAATTATTTTACTTTCTTTCATCAAACACTACGGGGACCCTGCCTTGGTCTTTTTATTCTCATATTCAGGATGACCTTCTTGTGAGGTAACCCTTTTCTATCTCTCCAATCAGTATCTCTGAGTTCCTCTACTTTGACCTGGTAAGGTCTTTATTTTTCATTACAGTAGTGTATCCTCAATCCATTAAAATTCAAATAAAGAAAATTACTTTCACAAACATTTTAAAAAGGCAAATACTCATTCTTTTTATGAATTAAAAAACTAAGGGTAATGGATTAAGGTTGGAATATTTTGCATAGTGAGATTTAATATATATGGAGCAGTTCAATTGGAATGATTAAAGATGCCTTTTTACTTATGACCTAATGAGATGCTCAAGTTTGGGATTTTAAGAAACTTCATCAAAACTTCACACTAAGTACAATCCATTACAATCTAGGCTACACAGAATTATTAATCACTGACTGTGTGCACCTCATTAAAAAAGCTGGTGAAATCATTAAACATGAAATAATCATTGCCCTCTAGAAGCTTATATTCTCCTGGATTTGGTCTACTAGCATGATTTACTTAGCAATATAGATATCATATAGATGTACTTTTACAGGAAACATTCAGAAATGTGAATATCTTTGCTTGTATGTCCCTGGAAAATGGCTCTGCATTTGTAACTGCTCTGAAAAGGTCAGCTCTTTCCAGAACAATCCAGAACAGCTCAATCCCAAAACGTTCTAGGAACTGCGAAGTTTTATACTGAGTTGGAAAACAAAAGGAAGCTGTAATCTCTTGCATACACACCAGTTTAGCATAAGAGATAAGGCTAAATATGGGAGCTGAAATGGATATTCATCAGTCCTCCTAGCTTTCTCTTTCTGCATATGTAGTGCTTACCTCACCTCTCAAAAGAAAAAGGTTCTTCTCTAACTGCCAGGCTCAACTGAGTGTTAACTCTGTTTCAATGAAAAATCCATGGAATATAATGATACCTTACCCCAAAATGATAACAATGGTTAACATTTATATAGACTGATGGGGGAGGAGCCAAGATGGCAGAGTAGAAACATACACATATGCTAATTCCTTTCCCATAGCCCATAAAATACCTGTAAACAGGAGCTCCCAACGAATTCTGGAGCAGCGGAAGCCATACAACAACAGAGTGGAGGAGATTTCTGTTCCAGAGAGCCCTGAAAAACTGACAGCAAAAGTCCATCGTGCACCGAACCCAGACCAGAGCGCAGCCCTGCCTTGGCCACACGGCCCCGAGAGGAGCAGATCAGAGCAGGCTTCAGGGAGGGAATCTCCAGCGGCCAAGAAGATCCCTCTGCCCACAGATACCAAAGGTCAGTGGGAGACTCTTTTTGGCTGGCCAAGAAGGGAGCGGGGTGTCTCCATAACTCAGGCCCCCTTGGGAGGCAGCAGCGGGGGAAGTAGCAGACAGGAGCTGCCAAAGCAGGCAGGAGCTTGGATCCATTGTTGAAGATCTTTGCATAAACCCCCTGAGGGAACTGAGCCCAGTGTGGTGGCCCTGTCCCAGACCCAAGCACCAAACCTAATCTCACACTGAATAGCAGCCCTGCCCTGACCTGAGCACCTGAATTTAATCTCACACTGAATAGCAACCCCGCCCCCTCTGAAAGCAGCATTTGAATCTCAGACGCCAAGCACTAGCTGGGCAGATCTGGAGGCCAGATGGGTGTGGAAAGGAATCTCAGAAGTCAAGTAACTGGCTGGGAAAATGCCCAGAAAAGGGAAGAAAAATAAGGTTACTTTCTTGGTGAACAGATATTTCCTCCTTTCCTTTCAGATGAGGAAGAACAATGCTTACCATCAGGGAAAGACAGAGAAGTCAAGGCCTCTGTATCCCAAATATCCAAAATAAATATTCAATGGGCTCAGGCCATGGAAGAGCTCAAAAAGGATTTTGAAAATCAAGTTAGACAGGTGGAGGAAAAACTGGGAAGAGAAATGAGAGAGATGCAAGAAAAGCATGAAAAGCAGGTCAGCACCTTGCCAAAAGAGACAGAAAAAAAATGCTGAAGAAAATAACACCTTGAAAAATAGGCTAACTCAATTGGCAAAAGAGGTTCAAAAAGCCAATGAGGAGAAGAATGCTTTCAAAAGCAAAATTAGCCAAATGGAAAAAGAGGTTCAAAAGCTCACTGAAGAAAATAGTTCTTTCAAGATTAGAATGGAACAGATGGAGTCTAATGACTTTCTGAGAAACCAAGAAATCATAAAACAAAACCAAAAGAATGAAAAAAATGGAAGAGAATGTGAAATATCTCATGGGAAAAACAACTGACCTGGAAAATAGATCCAGGAGAGACAATTTAAAAATTATGGGACTACCTGAAGGTCATGATCAAAAAAAGAGCCTAGACATCATCTTTCATGAAATTATCAAGGAAAACTGCCCTGATATTCTCCAACCAGAGGGCAAAATAAGTATTCAAGAAATCCACCAATCACTGCCTGAAAGAGATCCAAAAAGAGAAACTCCTAGGAAAATTGTGGCCAAATTTCAGAGTTCCCTGGTCAAGGAGAAAATATTGCAAGCAGCTAGAAAGAAACAATTCAAATATTGTGGAAATACAATCAGGATAACACAAGATCTAGCAGCTTGAAGGGCATGGAATATGATATTCTAGAAGTCAAAGGAACCAGGACTAAAACTAAGAATCACCTACCCAGCAAAACTGAATATAATACTTCAGGGGAAAAATGGTCTTTCAATGAAACAGAAGACTTTCAAGCATTCTTGATGAAAAGACCAGAGCTGAAAAGAAAATTTGACTTTCAAACACAAGAATGAGAAGAAGCTTAAAAAAGTAAACAGCAAAGAGAAGTCTTAAGGGACGGACTTATTAAAGTTGAACTGTTTACATTCTTACATGGAAAAACAATATTTGTAACTCTTGAAACTTTTCAGTATCTGGGTAGTTGGTGGGATTACACACACACAGACACACACACACATGCATGCACACGTGCGGACACACACACACATACACACAGAGAGACAGAGGGCACAGAGTGAATTGAATAGAATGGGATCATATCTTAAAAAAAAATGAAGCTGTGAGAGAGAAATGTATTGGGAGGAGAGAGGGTGAAATGGAATGGGGCAAATTATCTTTCATAGAAGAGGCAGGCAGGAGACTTTTTAGTGGAGGGAAAAAGTGGGGAGCGGAGAGAAAAACAAGAAGTTTACTTTTAGTGGAGGGAAAAAGTGGGAAGCGGAGAGAAAAACAAGAAGTTTACTCTCATCACAATCGACTAAAGGAAGGAATAAAATGCACACTCATTTTGGTATGAAAACCTATCTTACAATAGAGGAAAGTGGGGGAGAACGGGATAAGCAGGGTGGGGGGATGGTGGAAGGGAGGGCAGTGGGAGGAGGGAGCAATTTGAAGTCAACACTTGGGGAGGGACAGGATCAAAAGACAGAATAGAAACAATGGGGGGCAGGATAGGATGGAGGGAAACATAGTTAGTCTTATACAACACGAGTATTATGGAAGTCATTTGCAAAACTACACAGATATATCCTATGCTGAATTGCCTGCCTTCCCAAAGGGAATGGGTGGGGAGGGAGGGATAGGGAGAAGTAGGAATTTAAAGTTTTAAAACAGCAGAACTGCTACTAGGAAATAAGAAATACAGGTATTGGAGAATAGAAAGTTATCTGGCCCAAAAGACAAAAGAGAAGATGGGGACAAGGGAAGGGAGACATGATAGAAGAGAGGGCAGATCGGTGTTAGGGGCAATTAGAATGCTCTGTGTATTGGGGTGGGGGGAGGGGACAAACGGGGAGAAAATTTGGAACCCAAAGTTTTGTGAAAATGATTGTAAAAAGTTAAATAAATAAATTAATAAAAGGAAAAAAAAACCATTTACATAGATCTTTCAGATTTTCAAAGTGCTTCACACACACATACAGTACACACATCCAAATATATGATTATTATAATTATTCGGTTTGTGTGATTTTTTTTTATCCCCATTTTACAGATAAAAGAAGTAAGGCTGACAGAGAATCAGTGACTTTTCATTACAGAGATAATATGTATGTGTGGCTATTAAGCCACCCAACTTCCTAGATCATTATTGGCTCCAAATGACTCCAGTGCCCCCAAATCTGAAGTGAATACACCATTGCTATGGGAAGTACTCTTTCAATTTATTGTTTTGCACATACTGAAAGTTAAAACTTCTTTCACATTTGGACATGATTTGTGTGGATTTCTATCAAAAATATGATAATTTATGGAAATATATGTCCTTGGATTCTCTGTGCAATATTTATTTCAGTCTGGTAACCAGACTTTATATTTTTACACATTCCTGTTTAAAACCAATTCTATATCATGTGACTTCACCAAAAGAAGGGATGCTGGTTACTCAATGGCCATGGAAACAAAATGTCAGTTCTACCAGTTCAAATAGCCATATTACTGGCACCCAAAAATCATATGGGTTCTAAAGTCAAATTTTTATATAGTGGTAAAAAATAACACAACAAAAAACTAGAAATTGAAACACATGTTCATCACCTGAGAGAGGGTTGATTAAATTGTGGTGTATGCATGTGATGAAATTCTATTGTGTTGTAGGAAATGAGGAAATAGATTGTTTTAAAGGAACATTGAAAAATATTTATATGAACTGATGCAAAGTGAAACAAGGATAACATTTTATACAATAGCAACCACACTGCCAAGACAAACAACTTTGAAAGATACAAGAACTATGATTAATGCAATGGGTGTCCATGGTCCACAGGACTAATGATAATGAAGATATGTATGTAAGTATATATATATATATATATATATATATATATATATATATATATATATATATATATATTTATATATATACACACACACACATACACAATATACACATACATATATACATGTGTGAGTATATATATAAATATATATGTATTATATATATATATATAAAACACTTTTTAAAATGGTGTTTGGCTCTGCAGTAGTGCTTAAACTGGGTCCATGAACTTTTTTAAAAAAATTAATAACTGTATTTCAGTGTAGGCTTCTTTTAATTTCTATGCATGATGCATATCATCCCACTGGAACCAGATGGCTCAGGAGGGGAAAGTGAGGCTTGTGACTTTGCACAGCTCTCCCTCACTCAAATCAAAGTCAACTACAAGTGATGTCATCATCTTGATGTCATGTTTCTCTTTGAGAATGAAGGACAAACAATTTTATTTTGTGGATTTGGAAACATTCTCAGAAGGGGACTTCACACAGATTACCAGAGGGACTCATGACACAGAAAAGTTTAAAAACCTCTTCTTCAAAACCAGGTTATGTTTTTCATATTGGTCACAACTACATCCACTGGGGCTTCTATTACAGTATCACAGGGATGGAAGGAACCTTCAACACCTTCTAGTCCAGCATTTCTAGTCTACTGTCAAAGAAAGTGATATTCACAATGATGCAAAGTGACTTACCGAAAACCCACATTGAGACAATTGTAGAGATGGTATGTAATCCAAGTGTCCATACTTCCCATTCATTGCCTTTCCTCATTCCTATTAAACAAAAGGAAAATTATTTTGGTTGTTTGCTTGGACATTTCTGAGATTCAAGAACAAGAAAACCTTAATATTTGGATACTTCTACATCTCAAAAAGACTTTCATAACCCCAGTGAAGTTGTATCTCAACAGGGACGCTTTAACCATGAGGCAGAGGCCCACTGGCACCTCAGGCTGCTTCTGAAATTTAAATATGATTAATTAAAAAAAACATTTCTGCAACTCAACTAACTCCCCAGCATTATTAGATTTTAAATATTTTCTTTAGGGATCTCAAAAGGTAATGCATTATTTATTACAAGTCAGGTTCAGCTCTCTTGCATTTCCAAACATGGGAAAAGACAGAGCTGCTGCTCAAGGGACCAAAATCTCTATGATGACGTGGTTTCAGGGGGAAATATATTGCTTTGCTGATTAAATTTTAAAAATCAAAATGCTTTGTGATAATTCACATTTGGGAATGGTATCATCCAAATACATGACTAATGTGGGTTGGTGTGGTTAAGAGATGTTTTTGAATTTCTTCAGTATTCCATTGTGATTTCCATACCAATATTTTTCACAGTTTTGAAATAGAAAATATCTTCTGAAGAACTCTGAAGTCCAAGAAAATGAAATACATTGATTTCAACTTTGAATCAAACCTTCCTTTGTTTGCTTCTTTTGCTTTACTTATCTCTGAATATGAATTAAATACAGAACCCTTAGGTGAAGCATTAGAAAAATTTAAATGAAGATCTGCCTCTGTTAATTAAGACTGGATCACTGGGAGAACAAACTAAAATTTGTAGAATCGGTCTAGCCACATATGTGGGTAAATGGTTAATCATTTTTTTAAATTAGCGATGAAATGGTTTATTGATATTATGACCCAACTTCCATATTAAAGAGGAGCTTTCAGGGACTTTCTTTTTCATTTGGATCAAAAAACACATCAGTAATAATACTTCTGGTATGGAAACTCCTATTAATGCAGATCAGCAGCTTTCTTGTAACTTACTTGGTTAACTGAAAATTTGTGACTTGCTCATCATTGCACAGCTAGTAAGTATGTATCAGAAACAGGACCTGAAGCCCATTTTTCCTGTCTCCAAGGTCACACCTCTATCTATTACGCTACCCATGCTTCTCTCTGTCTGTCTTTTTCTCTTCCTTCTTCTCACCTCTCCCTGTCTCTCTGTCTCTTTTTATGTTTCTTTCTTTCTCCCTGATTTCTTCCTCACACAATACACACACACACACACACACACACACACACACACCTCGCTTTTAATTCAGTCACACAAGTTTCTTTCAGTATTTATCACTAAATAATTTTCTTGTCCTTCAATTCTATCTTCTGAGTATCTGTCCAAAAATTTCATATTCAGGGATGATAGAGTTGTCTAACTCACAATTTATATCCCATTCCAGAACACCAATGTAACGTATGATAAAGTCACTGATTCAATTTATTTCATTTATCTGGGCTTTGATAATATTCAATTACAATGACTATTATTACATTCATAGTTACTATATAAGGTTTCCAAAGAACTTTGCTCAAAAATATGAAGCGAATAGCAAAAGTACAATCACCTCCATTTTACAGATAAGGATTTTAAGGTTCTGAGAAGATAAATAACCACTTGAGAGAATCTTTGATGTCATCAACATGGGTATTCCTTTCAGATTGAAACCCACACCTGCCTTTTCTGTGTGTCTCTCCTCTATGTGTTCCAACTAACTCAGTGCAGGAAATCCACACAACTTTCTTATTTTTGCCTATGGTGACTTGGAATTGGGATAAGGAAAGGACAATATGAAAATCTGATGATCTAAATAAATCTTATGTTAGGGAGCTGAGGAGGAGAATTCCTAAACAAATACATTGTTATTGACAGAGAGGAGTCAGTGTCCTACCTTAGACAGCTGTCTGACCATTTACACTTTCCCTTAGTACCAAATCAAAACAAATCAATTTAGTCCTATGTTTTTAGGGAGGCAGAAGATAGTGATCATATGTTGACAACAGCATTAGACTTTGAAGGAGGCAGCCCCAGATTGCTGGGGGGAAAGAAGACGGGAGGACTATGAGGACAGGTTGGGGACAACTGCTACCACAAAGAAGCTTATTGTTGCTTGAAGCCCTATGATGATGGAGAATTCATTACCAGCAGCAGTTAGTAGGACTCATAGAGCACTCAAATATGACCTCTGGTTAGAATATTTACTTACTAGCAGTGTGACCTTGGACAAGTCACAAACTGCTTCAGTTTCTTCAAATGTGAAATGGAGATAATAACAGTACCTATCTCACAGGGTGATTGCCAGGATTCAATGAGATAATAATTGTAAAGCATTTAACAGAGTGCTATCACACAGAACGTATTTAATAAATGCGTGTTCCCTTTCCCACTTCCATTTAATTTTGCACAACTCTAATTGTTAAAGATTTTTTTTCTTGCATTGAATCAAAATCTGCCTCTTTAAAAAATTTCCAGAGCTTCTAGCTCTGAGGATCAAGTCAAACAAATCTGGTCTTTTTCTCATGACAGGCTTTCGTATACCTGGAGACAGCCATCATCTCTCCCCTAAGTCTTCTCTCATCCAGGGCAAAAATTCCCATTCTTTCAACTGATCCTCCTGTGAAATGGTTTCCAGTTCCCTTTTCATTCAGGTCACTCTCTCCCTCAGCTTTTCAATGCCCTTCCTTCAGCGTGATGCCCTGAATAGAGCACAATACTCCAGATGTGATAGGACCTGGGTAGAGCTGGACAAAACTATCACGTCTCTCATATGGAACCCTGTGCTTCTATGTGAATACAGTCTAAGATCCCATTAGCTTTTTTTTCTAGCTGCTTTATCACACTGTTGCCTTGGGTCGAGCTGGTAGTCAAGCCCCCTAAGTAATTTTTTTTTATAAGAACTGCTGTCTAGTGTTCCATATATTCCTCATCATATACTTTTGTAGTTAATTTTTGATCCATGTTTGATCTCACATTTGTCTCTATTAAATTTCATATTCTCAGATTCAGTGCTGTCTTTTTGGTTGTTGCATCTGTTATCCGTCATGTTAGCAATTCCTCTCTTTTTCCTTTTATGTACAAATTTTATAAGTATGTCATATAGTCTTTCATCCAAGATGCTGGTAAAAATGTTGAACAGGATGAAGCCAGGAGTAGATTCCTAGGGTACTCTACTAGAGACTTCCCTTCTAGTTAATGGTTTATCTATTAGTCATCACTCTTCAGAGTCATTTAATCAGTGTTAAGTGTACCCAACCAGATTATCATCAGCCCACATCACCCCACACTCACCCACACTCATATTGTCCAAAGTATATCCTTTTAGATTTTGTCAAACATCTAAATGCCACCTGAATGCAGCAAAATAGCTACTAGGAATAGTGTCCCTCTGGATTCTAGTCTAGTACATAACTTAGTGTGGCGAGACAAGATTGCTAAAAATGAAGTCCTATTCTTAACCAATATATCACCTTAAATGTGATGGCCCTTTAAATACAATTCTACAGGGCACACATAAAGAACAGATGATAGCCAGTTTCTCCAAAAAGCTATCATTGGATGTAAAAAAATGAAACAATTGCAAACAAAGTGGTCAAAACAACAGATAGAAGCAATATCCCTGATCATTTCCTATGCATTGTGTGGAGATACAGATTCGTAAACTATGGCAGATGGGTAAGGGCTAGGGTGGAGGGGAGGGGGAAAGACTAACTTGTTTTCCAGCTCTCAGTAGTGGGGGTGACTTTTTGAGCAAAGATCTTAAGTAGATTGAGATGGATAACAAAGATTCAGAAGTCTCAAACTGTCCCCACACAAGAAATACAAAGGGTTACAGCTATATTTGTTATATTGTTAGAAGAAGAAAGTCTATACAGTAGCTGACTTCTAGAATCTTCTTGTTGATATAGTGCTAGAGAACACAGATTTTCTTTTATGCTGGGTGTGTGAATATGCAAGTTACAGACACATACACATATGCAAAACCATGCCTGTATTAACTAGCCATGACTTTCAATATATATAGATACAGACATTTATATGTGTATATACGTGCAAAGACTTTTTCTGTTATCTAACACATCTCCATAGAGATTTCACCCTTATTAGCTGTGCTTTACAAAAATTGTTTGGTTAAAATTATTAAGTTTGTATTCACATTCAACAGCAGTCTCTCCCCTCCTCATTCTCCCTTAATGATGTTTATAGCATTCAGCTAGTGAGAATGAGAGGAAGAACTTTGACAGCAAATATTGTATGACTCACCAGCTATTCAGTGAAAATGAGCAGACTGCTAGTTCAGTATGCTGCCATTATAGATAATTTAAAGGAAACTGCATGTTGATGCAGGGGGTGACAATGGTGGCAGATGCTTAAAAATATAAGTCCATAGCCTTAATACTGACAATACCTGTTTTGGATGATAAATAAAAAACCAGCTCAGAAAAAGAAAGTTTTATGTTGAAAAGCAGAAGCTTACCAACTAGGGTAAAATTTTTATGTGTGTTTTTAATGAGTTTTTTATCCTCAAGTCCAATGGATTGGACAGCCATCCAATGATAATTAAATCTGCTTCCACCTTTTTTGATGAAGTCAATACATCTCTGCAGTCACGAAGCACACTTTTGGCCCTTATAGCTATAGGGATCAGGACATTATCTTTGTAAGAAGAGCATCACCAAATCTGAGGCTCTGAAAATCTCATCTCACATTCCCTTTCTAAAAATGATCATTAGGTAGGGTCAGAGTTTATTCTAATCATTTTTTTTGTATTACTCTCTAGCCTTAACAGCGGATGCTCCTATAAGCCAGTAAACACACTTATTTGATCTCATTTAAAATACAATTGAGGTAAAATGCTCTTTTAACAAACTCCATGGATCACCCCAACAGTTTTGTTTTAATGAAATTTCATTCTAATGAAGGCATTGCTAGAAATCACATTCCAAGTCTGTAGGACCCGAAGATGAGACATAAACCGGAATCTCAGCAGGGAATTAACAAGTGAAAAGAAGTACTCAATTTCAAAGTGGGAAATAGGCAAAGACAGGGCACATACTTCTAAATGTACTTTTTTTCCTCCCATGGACTGCTGTATCGTTTTGTATGTTACACACTGGTGACTGGCTTCTCAGGGAGTTTAGACAGAATGACTTGAGGTGTCTGAAATGGTTAATGTTCATGGCAGAATGGTAGAGCTGCGAAGGAGTGAGAAAATCAGGAAGACAAAACTTTCTGTTCCACAGTCTTGCCTGGGGCTTATCCTGGGTTTGGGGATGGGTTGATGAGAAATCATACTACTCATACAGTAGGCATAGGACTACTATTTTCTTTGAGCTCCCAAAGAGAGCAAAAGAGGAACATAGAGGGCTCTCAGATGACATATAATCCAACTGCTTCGTTTAATGTATAAAGGAACTAAAAGGTGGCTTACCAAGATCATACAGGAAGTAAACCTCAGAGCTAGGACTGGAGCCAGGTTCTCTGATTTATAATCTAGTACTCTCTTCTCTATGTTGTGCTACTTCTCTGCGTTGTGATCAGATATACAGGAGACCCTAGAATATTAGAGCTAGAAGAGGTCCTAGAGATTATACAGCTGAATCACTAGGTGGGGAAACTGAGGTCTACCGAGTGGAAGTGACATTCTCAGTGTCACACTGCTAGTTAGTAACACAGCTGGTACCACCTTCTAGCCAGAAGCTCTTTCCTGTACAAATAGAATATCTGTTGGAGCAAATAAAAAAAATGATTCTGCTGCATTGCTATACAATTACCGGGGATTCCCTTAGACACATCCACCTAAGTATATACTTATTATTGATCTTCAACAGACTTAGCCATTATTCACTTTGGTTGCTTCCTTTTCTTTCAGGAGTCAGTGCTGCACTTTTCTTTGCTGGGGTGGGATCTGTCCTGCTGATTGAAGACATCCCAGTTTGGGGACTGGGTTTAGGTATTTGAACTGGAATGTGGGGAAGAAGTGGTTTGAGAAGGGAATTTCATGTGCAAGTAGGAAGGGGGCTAGTGTTCCTACAAAGAAATTCAGATCTGAGACTCAGAACCAGAGTTTGGGGTGTAGTAATTAATGTTTGAAGAAGCAAGATCCCAACTGTGAAACAATAAAATCACAGGATCCTAAATTCGCAGCTGCAGGAGATTTAGCAACCATTTAGTTCAACTCCTTATTTTATAGATGAGACCAGTGAAGTTAAGTGACTTAACTAAAGGACACACATGCAGTAAGCAAGAAAAGTGACACCTGAATGCAGGCTCTCTGATTCCAGGATGAATGTTATTTCCACAGTACCAGTAGCAAGATATGGACTTTAATCCAAGTCTTCTGAATACAGATTAATGATTAATTTTTCTTTGCTTCTGAGTGATGAGGTCTTGGAACCCCCTAAGGTAGTTTTCTTACCAGGATCAGTAAGCAAGTATAAAAAAAGAGTTCCCTTAATTGGCTGTGTGTTTAGATTCTGTAGGTACTTCATATGCTTTTATGACTGGCTAAGATGTGCCATCAACTCCACCTCATAACTTTCTTGGAAGTCCCTCTTACTGGAGAGTTGCCACATCTACTTCCCTTCATTACTCTCCATGAAAACAATGTGTGCTCTGGACAAATTCAATTCAGTTCCATAAGCATTTATTAAACGCCCACTCTGCACGGGGCACTGAGTTCTCTCTCTGCTCTTCTTTTTTTTCTTTATTTCCAAGAAAAATGCATTTTCAGGAAATGATCTGATCAACCCATTTACCTTAACATATAGTTATATGATAGTGTAAAATGTTTCTGTTCCAAAGGGATATCTACACTTTAACAAAAAGACAAAATTTCAGTTAAAAGTAGTAAACAAATGCTTGATTACAGAGTATGGGCATCAGAGAGTTGGTGGGTGGTTTTATGTTTGTTTTGTTTTGGGTAAGAGTATCTATCTTGAAATCTCACTGCATAAGTAGCTACCTACCTACTACTCCTAAGGTCAGCCAACACTATTATGTACATATTTGAAAGTTGTACAAAATTAGTCTAACTGAGCTAATAGCATCTTCTCCCTTCCCTTGGTTATTTCACTAAAAAAAGTGATTAGGACTTTTCACAGTTAGCCTCTTTTCCAGAAGAATATATCTAACCGGAGAAGAAACACAACCAGTTGGGATTGAAGGCTGTTCCCATTTCACAAATGAAAGAGCACATGCTTGGACTTATTTGGTGAGCAACACACATACACACACACACACATACACATACACACACATGTTCAATAAATAAGGTAAGTTGTCCAGGTATCCAAACTCAAAACTACTTCAATTTAAAGTTAGCAATTTGCTAAAAATCAATCTTATAGCTTAGATTTCCAAATCCACAGGATTTCCAAAAGTACCTAACTGAGGTCTTAGAGTTGTCTTAGCCCCTTTACTCAGGATGGTGTCATGTAAAGAGCATTGGATTGCTCCAGCTCTGCCACTTATTAGCTTTCCGACCTTGCAAAAGGACAGAGTTGGTCTTGATGTCTAAGGTAATTCTGATTCTATTAGGGAGGACAGTAGATTGAAGATTATAAGATGACACCCTAATGTCTCCAAAGTCATCTGCAGTATTGATTGAACATCTGCTATGGGCTACAACACCATACTGGAGGCTTGTGGAGCTACAAACAAAGCAATGTCATGCCCATCAATAATAAGCAAACTGGAACTTCTGTTCTTAACTTGATGGTCTGTTTAACAGGCAGCCATTGTCTTTATTAGGGATTGTTAGTGAAGCAGAATGACTTTCTTGAATCTCTAACAGTGATAAATTATATTTCAGTTTACTCAGTTGTCCTTAAGGCTATTTTTTTCTACTTTTGATATTGAAGATTTTAAAATAAACCTTTAAGTCAAAAACTGAAGGGACTACTTATCTAGCTACCCACAGACATTTCCTTTTACTCCTGCAAGATTTGGTCTTACACACTGGCCAAATAGGTAATGATAGATATAGTAGGATTCTGGGGATCTCAGGAATGTTCTCCTATTAAAATAAAGCTCCCTAAATGCTTACTGAATCATGAAATTCCTTCTGTTAGGGACAAGGCTTTCATTCAAAGGTGGTTTTTGATAAAGTTGGAACACAAGGGTCACTAGAGGAGCCAGGGAGGAGGCCCTGTAGTGGGGCAATGGTGAACAAAACATTGGGAGCATGTTTGGTCTGCTTTTGATATGGATAAAAGGGACTGTGAGGCGTGAAGTGTGTGTGTGTGTGTGTTCTCTATTTTAGTTGAGTTCTTTTTAATTTTAAATAATTTTGAGCTTCTTTTACTAAAGCCAATATATGTTCTGTTTGCCAGTGAGACCACTGAATTCATATTAAGACTTCCCAGTGTGCCCAGCTTAAAAAAACAGTGATCAGAAAACCCAAAACACTGCATCTCCAATTAGAAGGCCTGGGTTCAAATCCTGACCTTGAGACTTTCTGATTGTGTGACCATGAGTAAATCAATTTGTTTATCTGAAATGCAGTTTCTTCTGTTGAATGGGGTTAATAGTGCTTATATCATTTCTCTTATAGTATTGATTAAAGAAGTGCTTTTGAGGTTTTAAAGTGGTATAAAAGTATGAATTGTTTGTCTTCTCTTGCTATCTCTGTCTCCATCTTTGTCCCTCCTTCCCTTTCATATATCTAATTCATTTCTAGTCCAAGGATGAAGAAGCAGCAGAGGAGGACCTGTAGACAAGTCATTTTATTTCTCCTCTGACCTTTGGCAGTTCTGATTTAATTCAACAAACATTTCTTAAATGTCTACTATGTACAAAACACCCCATCATCATCATCATCATCATTCATTCATTCTCTGATCCTTTGCTGCATTTTTTGATGAAGAGATGGATATTCTCCCTGCAAAGTCAACCTTTCCACTTGATCTCCCTCCTCCTATCACCTTTAGTATCTTAATATCTTTAATATCTCTCATTTCAATTCTCTTAATCAGAGATATAATTAGACATTTATGCATTCAAATACAAACCTCAAGGTAAGCTTTTAAATCCTGGCAAGGGCAGGTGAGAGGAGAAGGTGTTGGTTGGGGTAATGATGGTAAGGGAAAGAGACCCCACCAGATAGGTAGGGATGCCATATGACATATGACATATTCACTGAGGAAGCACTCCAACCTCCCCATAACCCTTTGCTCTGAGCAAGTACAGTTTTCTACTTTCTGTAATTATTTTAGAAAGCTAGGTGCTAATGTCTTTTGATTTTACACACTTGGCTTCTGGAGAGGTCTGATTACTGAGGAGTGGGAGTATAGGGTACTTTTCAGCAAACACAGAAATGCTTCTGAAGAGGGATTTGAAAGAGGGCTTAAAGCTAACCCCTTCTAAACCCTCAAAGAACCATGTTATAGCTGAAGAGGGCCTAAGAGACCACCTTGTGCAATCTGTTCGTTTTACAATTTTATATGACTAAAGTAATGTCAGAGCAGACACTAGAACCCAGATGTTGTGAGCCTTAGTCCAAAGTTTTTTCAGTCAAGTGTTGAAATTTGCTGTTGAGGCAGGTAGGTGGCACAGTGAATAGAGCTTTGGAGTGAGGAGGATCTGAATTCAAATCCCACCTCAGATATTTACAAGCTATCTGACTGTAGGCAAATCACTTAACGCCAATTACCTCCAAAAACAAATTCCCAAAAACAAATTCCGTTTTTCTCTAGAGCACCAGTACTTCTTGTGTTAAAGAGCCAGGATACCCTTCATTTCTTCCAGGCATACGATATATCCAGACTTACTCACTTCTCACACTACCATCAGAACAAAAGTTTAGAGTCTGGGAGAGAAAGAAAAGACCCTCTGGAACAGAAGAGTCAGAACTGTTACATGTAAGGAATGGCTCCTGGGCAATGGCTGAAGATATTGTCCCATCCCAGACCTCATCCTTCTCCTGAAGTGCACCTACTCTGTGCGGTCACTTTCTTAGGTGGAACACTACTCAGTCTGCCACTGGTTTCCAGATTGCCTGTTACCTTGAGGGAGAATATCTAAAGAGGGTATTTGTTCTAGAGATCTAGGTTCTAAGTTCAAATCTCACCTCTGCCACTTACTACCTGTATGACCTTGAGCAAGTTACATAATCTCTGAAATCCCATATTCTTCATCTTTAAAATGAAAAGACTGGACTATGTTACCTTGTTCCTCCCATCTTTATCTCTATGAGTCTATCATTGACTGAGGCTTTCCCTGAAGGTCTTCTACTGAGGCCAAACACTAAGGGGTCCATCTCTCTAGGGCAAGCTCATATCTCCTTCCCCACCCCTAGGCAAGGCTTGGGTATCACCAGTCATGTCTTCAAATGTATCTCACCCCTTCCCCAAGGAAAAAGTAAGACTCCCTTGGTTATCATCACTCTATCTCTCTTGAAATTCCTTTTTATTTACCTACTAGTGTACATGTTTAATAATCTTAGAAGATTATTGAGAGCAGGGACTGTGTTATTTTGGTCTTTGTCTCTCCCACATCTGGCACAGTACCTTGAGCATATTAAACACTTAAAATAATATTTATTTAATAAAATAAATTAAAATTTCCTATCTCTCTCAGTGCACCCAGTGAATTAGTTCTTAGCATATATGAGGAACTTAATAATTGGTCACTGGATGAATGAACACATTAACTAAAGCATTTACATACCTATATGCCATAATTGCCCATATATTGTGCTCACTGTGTTTTGATGATTATATCAAAGATGACTATAATCAGAGGTTCTGAAGAGAGAAAGATTAAAGTGGTTCTGCCTAGTCATGTGGCAGAACTGGTCATGTAAGTAGGAGAGATATTCTGTATTATAGAGGGTGTGATTTCAATTAAAGGCAACAAGAACTCTGCACTCAAAAAAATCTCTGCTACTTAGAAAGACAATGTGGAGTAGTGGTTAAAGAGTTTAGTAAGGAAGTTAAGTTACAAAGGCTTGGGTACACTCCTGCTTTTTACACATACTACTTATGTGATCATGGGCAAGGGACTTAACCTGGCAGTACCAAAAGGACCTCTGTAAAACTCTCAATTTTAGGTAAGTTACCCATCTATCTTAGTGGAAGGCATCTCCACAACAGGAGTTTGCTACATTGATAAAAATCGGTGTGGGAGCAATGCAGGTTTTTGTCAGGTTCAACCCCACTCCCCCCAGAAATATTTCTTGATATTAGGCTAGTTCTCTGTTCATTTGACTCTGGTATGATAGGATTATAGATTTAGACTTGGAAGGTTACATAGAGATTGTTGGTTATTTAGTCCCACCAATTTTGTAGATGGGAAAATTGAGCCCTAGGAAGGTTATTTATTCAAGATCACACAGTAATAAGTAATAGAATTAATGTGTTGAGATTCAAATCTAGGACCTCTAATTCCAATTCCACACAAATTCCATTGCTCTACACAAAGATACCTTCCCTACCCTTGGTCCAAAAATTTTTTGCACACCTGCTTGTTTTAGGTGTTTAATACTTGAATTACCACCTAGATACCTCCTTACCTAGGGACTTTGGAATGGGAATATCTCCCTGCCTCTTTTATTCCTAAAATAAACATGTAATGCTTAATACATTTTCTCAGCCTTTCTACTGCTATTTAACTGAACAGAAACAGATGGGTTTTAAATAACCAGCAAAAATGAAAACGAAGTAGTTGCCTACTGATTTGAGCATGGCTAAAGAAACCGAGGTATTCCAGCGTAACAAGGTATTACTAGATTGACTAGTTTGAAGAATACAGAAAAATTTGAGATATGAATTGATACAACGTGAAGTAAACAGAATGAGAGACACAATCTACACGATGACTGCAACGATCTAAACAGAAACAACTGAACACTGGTCTAATTGTACTGACCAAACCTGGCCTTATAATGGAGATGAGAGAAAGCACCTTTATCTTTATTGATTGATAGGGGGAAATATGATTGTGAAATATTGAATATACTATTAGCTTCAGATGAAAAAAGTTTTCTTTTTCCTGTCTTGTTCTTCTTAGTTGTGAATGGCTCTCTGAGTAGGGGTGAAAGGGCTGTTTTTGGAGATGAGGTGAATGTAAAAGAACAGAAGACACCGATTTTTAGAACATTAAACAACCAGAAGAGAAAAAATTATGTTTTTGAAAGTCCTAAAATAATAAATAAAATATAACATATTCCTTGTCTCTATTGAAATAAAAGCAGACCAAGATGTGACATTTCTTTGGGTTTGTTCTCCTTTGGGGATGCCTTATCATTGTTGACTTGGTGGCCAGCTCACTGAGAGACTGTCTATCTCTTTTATTCACTAGGTTTTTCCAAAATTACTGGATTTACCCGATCCCTTTGACCAGGAAGCAAATGGAAATTTGATCCCCAGTCCCTTCGTCAGTTTGTTGCCACAGGCTCCAGGGTTGTGCAAGGTATGTGAAATGACAGTCTAATGAGACCCCAAGGGCTTCTGCTGCTTTCCAGAGAGGTCTCCAGATAATCTCAAAATTCCTCTATCTCACAAAAGGCAAGACAAAATTCAATTCCTCAGATTGAACTATTGAATGGCTAATGCACCATTTAGGCAGCTAGATGGTGCAGTGGATGGACAGTTGGACCTTGAGTGAATAAGACCTGAATTCAAATGTGACTAAGAAAATTACTAGCTGTGAGATCCTGGGCAAGTCACTTAATCTTTGTATGCTTCAGTTTCTTCAACTGTAAAATGGGGAAAATGATAGCACCTACCTCTCAGGGATGTTGTGTTGTAAAAATCAAATGAGATATTTATAAAATACATAGAACAGTCCCTCCTATACTGTAGGTACTTAATAAATGCTTGTTCCTTTCTCCCTCTAATTAGAGTGATATTCATTCAGCTTTTTATCCCCCATAAACTTGCAAAAAACCAGAAAAAGGGCAACAGTTTAAGCTCTATCACTCTTTTGCATATTAATATGAATGAAATGATTAGATTCCTTCTAAGAATAGATTTTGAGGATGGGGCATAATAGTAGAAGCAGAAATTATCTGAAACTCTCTCTAGAAATCAATGGAAGCCCCTGGAGTCTCATTTGGCCTGCCATTTTAACATATCTTTACTACCCTGGAGTCTGTGGCAAAAAATTGAATAAGAGAGCAGGAATCAAATTTCTTTCTGCTTCCTGGCCAAAGAAATCAGGGAAATCCAGTGATATCAGAAAAATCTAGAGAACAATAGATATATACAACCTCTCAGTGAGCTGGCTACCAAAACAAGAATAATAAGGTATCCCCCAAAGAGGACAGACAAAAAGAAAAACTATGTTGTGCTTTGCTTATATTTCAACAGCCAAGGAATAGCTTCTATTTTATAGAAGTAGTATTA
Organism: Bettongia penicillata ogilbyi; assembly: GCA_023548195.1. Taxonomy (NCBI): domain Eukaryota; kingdom Metazoa; phylum Chordata; class Mammalia; order Diprotodontia; family Potoroidae; genus Bettongia; species Bettongia penicillata. The sequence goes on from JAJHZJ010000127.1 coordinate 3,872,806, forward strand.
CTAGTAGTAGTAGTAATAGGAGTAGTAGTAGTAGTAGTTAGTAGTAGTACTACTAGTAGTAGCAGTAGTAGTAATAGTGGTTGTAATGATAACTAACATTTAATAGTGTCTCCTATGTGCCTGGCACCATGTAAGGAAAGTACAAAACAAATGTCATCTCATTTTATCCTCACAATGACCCCAGTAAGTGGACGTTGGGTTTTTTTTTTTTGTCATTTTCCAGATTAGGAGATTAGGAAACTAAGGCAAACAGATTAAGAGGCTTGTCAGTATCTAAGTTTGCAAGTATCTGAGGCAAGGTTTAAACTCGGGTTTTTCTGACTCCAGGTCTGGTACTCTATCTACTACATTAGAAAAAGGTATAGAATTGGACAGCAAAAAATGCCAGAGACAAACAAGGCTGGCTGCCAAATCTACTCAGCATTAACCCTTCAGTGTGGGAAGAAGTAATGGGATAGCCCTTCCAGGCTATTCATGATACTGGACAGAATTCTAGCTCTTCAATCAGAGAAACTGGATTTGAATCCAACTCTGCTAACTTGGTACCTGTGTGATCATGAGTGAGCCAGACAACCTCTGTGTTATCTTTGGTTAACTTCACTTAACCTCCCCAGGCCTCAGTTTCCTCCTCTGTAACATGAATGGGAGGGGGAGTTGTGTTCAACCAGTTCTAAAAATGTGATACTATGATCTTAAGAGCATTGACTTGGACATGAAGCAGCAAAGGAGGATGACTGAGATTTCTCAGTCCCTTGACTCTGCATTGAATTTAAATTTATATGATAACTTTTTGTCACACTATCATTCCCTGCCTTACACTAACTGCCTTGCCATTATCATACTTGGGTAAAAGGGACCCAGGATAACACCACTGTCTTTTTGGGGGTCTATACAGTGTCATGGAGGACATGGCATCCATAATATTTTCTATACAATAAGTCTTTAAATTTGGTACCCTAGTCATTTAGAAATGAAAGAAATATGAGCCTTAATCCAAAGGGTTATGTTTTATAGCTAGATTCGCCAAAATAGAAATGTTTCCATCTTTCCATGCTGCAAGTGGTACCCTAGTGAAGTGGCCTGAAAGAAATAATGCAATTCCCAAGGTTTTAAACTTCCTTACTAGGAGTACTCCAGGCAACAAGAGAATCTGTCTTTTTGTTTACTCTTTTTCTTCTTTACCTGCTGGAAGGAGTCTGTTTCTTTTGGAAGTCAATGCCAAAAGGCTGTTCGTTCTATCATTTATGCTATTAGATTTGTGACACACCGACAATTCTGCAGAGGATTCAGCCCTTGGCTTGGTTTCAAGTCAACACTGCTTGTCAGTTCCTTGAAATATGTCCTTGCCCTTTGTTTTCATCTGCTCTAAACAACAAAACAAATTCAGTAACTAGTTAAAATATTGCCTTTTCCAACTCCTTATACACCTGGGAGAGGGAGAAAAAGAGAAGTTTATCACTTAAGTCCCTTTGCTTTAAAGTGTTTTATTGATTATTAAGTTTTAGGTAAAATTGACATTGCAGTAAGAATCCATGAGAGAGTTATTCTTTCTACTACACATCTGAATTATAAGTCAGGGAGGCTTAACTTGCTAAAAAAAAAAGTGAATGACATAGGTCTCCTTCAGAAACCTGCAGAAGGACAGAGCATCCCAGGATCTTGAGGATAAGAGATGGGCGGTGAGGTCCTTTTGCAAACTTTTGCTTGGGGGATAAGAAGTACAATTAAACCTGTTGATGAGCTATGATAGATTAGTACAGTTTGACATATAATGAATAGCCTGTAATGTAGAAGTATTGATGACTCTCCAAACTGCATTATAATGTTTCCTCAGTGTTCAGAATTTGAATTAAGTGAGCTGAGCACTGCCAGAATGGTGTCAATGGTTACAAAGCTTCTATCTTTCTAACAAATGCATCCAACTCTATAGGTTGAGGTGGTGTTAGGTGATACCATGCTATGTCATTTAGAAATATTCTTCACATGAAAAGTGGTACTTCTAAGGTTTAATTTCAAAAGCACACCCTTCACTAAAACTCCACCAATTAGGTGAAGTACAATGATGCCCATTTTCCATATGAGGAAATTGAAGGCTAAGTGACGTACCCATGATCACACAACCAAGAAGTACTGGAGTGGGGATATCAGTACAAGGTTCTTGGTTCTAAATCACACTCTTTTCCCCATGTGATCATGTTTTAGGGAAATATCAATCAGGTATAATTTTGGAAGTGGAACTTTTTCTGATAAATTCTTCTTTTATTCTATCTGTGTCCAATATTCTTCCTTGGTTACCATGTGGAAAGATTTTTCTAGTTCACTGCCCTTAGTTCTTGTCTAGCCTAATTCTCATTTCATACTCACATCTTTGTGTTTCAAACAAAAATAAATATTTAAAGGAGCCAGCTTAGTCTAATGACAATAATGATGATAAGGCATTTATTAAGTGCTTACTATGTGCTAAGAATAAGTGTTGTGGATACAAATATAAGAAGTGAGGTTAACTTTGCCTTCAAGAAGCTTATGTTCTGACTGGGCAAAATATCATATTAAAGTGAATTAGAAAGAAGGAAGGTGGTTCACCCATGGTAGCATGTTTCAAAAATGGCTGGAAAGTAACATGGAGATGCTCTGGGTAAGTTGACACACACACACACATACACATGAAAGACAACACAAACAGAACTTCCAAAGGCCTGTAGTAGTTCCAGGGACAGAGTCCAAGGTTGTGTTGGAAGATGGAATGAGGAAAAGAATGGCGATGACCAGCATGTGGGTAGCACAGTCTGTGCTTGCATTTAGAAAGATTTAAGTTCAAATCTAGGCACTTCCTAGCTGTAGGTCAAAAATCAACTTTTCTCAATCGTAGTTTTCTGGTTTATGAAATAGGAATAAAAATGGTGCCTACCTTTCCATGGTTTCTGTAAAAATCATGAGTTGATTAATACAAAGTGCTTTGCAAACTCTGAAGTATAATATACATGACCAGTATGCATTCATTTACTATTATAGAACTGAATTCTGATTTTCTCACAGCCTTTGGGGCAACCTTCTGAGACACTACAAACCTATAGTGACAACTCTGATCTAGACTTAGCAAAATAAGTTTAATTTGATTCCAGATTATTTTCAGCCTGTATGCTTATAGTTAACTTCACAGCTAAGTCAGGAGGCTGAGAAATTTACTTTCAGGTGATAATTGATACAACTAGATCCATAGAAAGATCCAATCTTCTCCCCATTAATCAGCCTCCCAATCAAGCTTTTTTATTGTCTATTCTCTGAACTGAGCATGACCCAGAACTATATTTTGCTTGCTAGGCACCTTACAGACCAAGCTTTCCCATTCTTATCCGTGTCACAGAATCAGAGGAATAAAAGGAACTCACAGAACATTCAACCCACAAAAAAATAATAAACAACAAAAATATAAATAATATCTTTCTCCATAATATCTCCAACAATTCATCACCTAGTCTCCCCTTAAAGACCTTCAGTTATAGGGAGCTCACACTGTCCAGATAACAGCTTAGAAGAATAATGATATTGGGATTATTGCTATGAAAATTTGTTCTAGCTGGCATTGTCCATGCAGGACGCACGGAAACATGAAATGTCATGAAACTACATAGTACATACTAGTCATGTTGTCTCTGAGTTCTGACAAGTAGTTTTCTTTGGAATTGAAAACATTAATTCCCTTTATCTTAGCATTTCCCCCTGCCTGGAGACCACCCCACAAGTTCTAGTTAGTTGAGTTGAGCAAAGAAACCGTGAAGTGAAAAGTGAAAGATCTGCTACTGATAGCCTGTGCTTGTCAGCTTCCTTAGTTCATGTAATTGCTTAATCAATAAAACTAACCGAACTGTATGCAACACTGCTGAACCTTGGGATATTTCTATTTAATAAACATTCCTATCGTCCCAGCTGCGGCCAGTCATGTTTCCTCAGCAAAGATTTTTCTAGTTCTCTATCCTTGTCCTATCTAGCTTAACGCTCATTTTGCACCTATCTATATCTTTGTGTTTCAGACAAGAAAAAAATGGGTTTGCCTTTAGCATTGGAATATTTTTCTCCCCCTTGCTTCTCAGTGAATGCCAAAAATGCTCTCCATTGAACATCAGAGATGAAGGAAATATAGTGAAAGAAAGAAAGTTGATAATTTCCTGCTGATTGAATTGGATAGTGGGAAATTAGCCAAAGTAAAACTATCACTAAGAGATCATTGAAAATATTGACATGACCGAGTCTCTTAGAGTGAAAGGACACTGCCTATGTCGACGTCTGCCATATTGCAACAACCTGGAATGAGCAACCATAAAGGAAGTCTATGGATTAGACACTGATACCTCATCTAGCAATTTTTTTCCACAAGAATTCATGGGTGACGATGGAAAAAGAACAAAGGCATGCTAAGTGAGCAGCAGCATCTTACTTGAGGCAAAAAAAAAAATTGGCAGCAATTTCAGGGTTTCTACTCCCACCTGACAACACTTTTAGTGGTGTGTGCATAGAAAACACCAAGTTTAAAAGTGGCTCTCTCAGCATCAATCATCAAAACCACTTGGTACTGACGAAGAAATAGAGGAGTAGATCAGTGGAATAGGTTAGGTACCCAAGACACAGTAGTCAACGATTATAGCAGTCTACTGTTCGAGAAACCCAAGGACTCCAGCTTCTGGGATAAGAACTCATTGTTTGACAAAAATTTTTGGGAAAATGGAAAATAGTATGGCAGAAACTGGGCATAGACCAATGCCTGACACTGTATACCAGAATGAAGTTCAAATGGGTAGAAAATCTAGGTACACAGGCTGATACAGTAAACAAACTAGGATTTATGGAGAATGGATAAAGTTATGACCTAACGAGAGATAGAGAACATCATGAAATTCAAAATAGACAACTTTGATTTCATTATAGTTAAACGTTTTTGCACAAATAAAGCCAGTGCAACCAAGATTAGGAAGGAAGCAGAAAACAGGGAAAGAATTTTTACAACTAGTATTTGCCATAAAGGCCTCATTTCTAAAATATATGAAGAAATGAGTCAAATTTACAGGAATACAAGCCATTCCCCAATCGATAAATAGTCAAAGGATATGAACAGGCAGTTTTCAGAGTAAGAAATTAAAGCTATCTGTAGTCATATGAAAAACTGTTCTAAATCACTCATGATTAGAGAGATGCAAATCAAAACAGCTCTGAGATACCACATCACACCTATCAGATTGACTGACATGACAAAACAGGAAGATGATAAATGTTGGAGAAGATGTGGGAGAGTTGGAACACTAATTCATTGCTGGTGGAGTTGTGAGTTGATCCAACCATTCTGGAGAGTAATTTGGAACTATGCCCCAAAGGTTATAAAAATGTGCATACCCTTTGACTCAACAATACCATTCCTAGGGCTGTATCCCAAAGAGATCATAAAAATGGGAAAAGAATCTACCTGTACAAAAATATTTGTAACAGCTCTTTTTGTGGTGGCCAAAAAGTAGAAATTGAAGGGATGCCCATCAATTGGGGAATGGCTGAACAAGGTGTGGCATATGAATATAATGGAATACTATTGTGCTATATGAAATGAAGAATAGGTGGATTTCAGAAAAACCTGGAAAAACTTATATGAACTGATGCTGAGTGAAGTGAGCAGAACCAGGATAGTACTGTACATAGTAACAGCCACAGTGTGTGAGGACTGTTTTTGATAGACTTAGCCCTTCACAGCAATGGAAGGACCTAAAACATTTCTAAAGTACTCATGATGCAAAATGCCATCCACAACCAGGGAAAGAACTATGGAGCTGCAACACTGAATGAAGCAGACTATTTTCTCCTCTGTTATGTTTTGTTTTATTGTGTTTTTCTCATTTTTTCTCCCATTCATTTTAATACTTCTATGTGACATGACTCATTTGAAAATGTGTTTAACAGAAATGTATGAGTAGAACCCAAATAAGATTGCATGCTGTTTTGGTGAGGGAGGGGTGAGAGAGAGGGAGAAACTTTGGAACTTAGGGAAGAGATTGTTGAAAACTTAACAATAAATGTTTTGGGGAAAGCGGCCTTCTTTTCAAACACAGTACATGTATAGGAAGCATACAAGGGTGCACTTTTGTGGGGTGATTAAGGAGACCAACAAGGTTCAACAAAGAGCTTATGTCTGTAGTATGATTCATGTCAACATTAATACCTGAGGTTTGCAATGCATAGCAGCTGCCTTCATGGCACCACCCTTATTCTGAAATAGAGTTCCTGTTAAATATGATCATCATAGCTAAAATAACAATGCATCCTATTGATGTAGTAACTTTCTCAGAGGAGTTCAGGCACAGCCCAGTTCATCCTGGTAACATGGGACTTAGGAGACTGATGAGGTGACGTACAAGGCATTATTGTCCCTACTTTACAGAGGAGGGGATAGGGATATATTTTTGGTGCACTGACATTCTGGTGGGAATGTTTCATCACTGACAGCCATAGTGGTATTTTGTCCTGTTCTATCCTATTATTTTTCACATCTTTCAGTGAGGGAATATGACTTTTTAGGAGTCATTGTTTATTCTTCTTATACAGTAATTTTTTTTTCAGGAATGGTGCTTTCTCCAGGATATGGTGGCACACAATGCCTCTTTTGTAATGTGCCACAACGACCTGACATACAAAATGCAAAAAAAAAAACAAAAAACAAAAAACCAAACAAACAAAAAAACAAAAAAACAAATGAAACTACCTCCTTAAATTTAGGGCTTAGAGTAGTTGCATATTCAGAGACAAATTCTGAAAAAACATACTTCATGTATATTATGAGGAAAGATTCATTTTAGGAAAAAAATTGGTTTCTGTATTCACCTTCACATTTGTAACAACTCTTCGTTTTGAGAATTGGAAGGACAAGGAAATTTGATGTCCTTAAAAATCAATTGTATCTTTCTGAAGCTCCAAGTGAAAGCAGCAGTCCATTTGAAACACACCAGTTCAAAAATGGGGAAGAAGTGTTAATTGTCTGACACTTTTAAATGCAAGAAATATTGATTTACTGTCTTTATAGATTATGGTTTAAACAAAATAATCTGAGGTATGGCCATACATTGTTAAGCTGGAGATAATTTGATAAAAATCATAAAAATTTTTAAGCAAAATCTCCTTTCATTTATGGGTGCTAAGTGAGTAATTTCCTTATTAGACTGTTGTCTAAATCCATGGGGTGTAGCCTAAGGGCTAATTTGGAGTGAAAGGATATTAGAAGTGGACACATCAATATGTTGTTAAGAAAGTTGGCAAGATCTAGAAGAACTTTTCCAAAAGATAATTTTGCAAACTCCTGATGTGCTATCCTTGTCTATTTTTTTTACAAAACATAGAGCCATAAGAAAATACATGCTAAACTGAAATTTCATGCCGGGCAGCTTCAGGAGGTGATGGCATATGTAGCAGCTGGACTTTGTAGCCCTGATACCGATCATAAATCTATCGGACAGAGAAAGCAGCTTGTACCAACTGATCAAATTGCATGGATGATTCATCTCCCCAGCCTGCAGACACCACCATATCCAGCACCAATACCACCTCAGCAACTAGGGAGGGAAATCTGTTGGAACATTTGGCCATTAGCCATGCAATAGGCATTTGGGATTCTAAAATAAAATAACATAGTTTGGGAATGGAAATTTCTCCTCCACCTTTAATTTGGAATTAATGATTGTAACCAGTTTTCTCTGGTGCCTAAACTGATGGCAGATGGAATCTACTTAAAATATTTTATCTAGAATTTTAAAGTTACATTGATATATTATAAATATTCAATAATTCTTAACATTTTGTAAAAAATCTGAAAGTTTCTATCAAGCTGGAGAATCTTTTAATATAGTCTTTATGAAAGGATAAAACTGCTATCCAAGGACCAGGTTGGCTAATATTGTGGTGGCTCATCACCACTAAAGATGTAGTTCCAAGTGATAAATTCTATGACCATGATGACTGATACAATTCATGAAATAGACATAAGTTATAGTAGTTTACACTTCTATGATACTTTAAGGTTTACAAAATGTTTTGCTCACAATATGTATCATAATTTCCCTCAACAATACATTTTCAGATGGCAAGCAGGTGCTCAGAAGTAAGAATCCTTGTGTAGGACCACACAGTTCAAGGTAACACTTGAACTCAGATCTCCTGATCAGTAAGACCAATACTCTTCCCACTACAACATACTCCCTCATTATTAAAAAGATCCTTCATAGTCACGTTGTATATGCCTTAGTTTTCCTCTTCTGATCTCTCCTCACTCTTGTTCACTATAGCATTCATATAGTCATTCATTTTAATCCTTTTATAGCTTTTTCCTATGGCATGCATGTAATACCTCTCTTTTCTAGTCCATACTCCCCTTTGATTCCGGTCATTCAAACAACTTCTGAAATTCTACCTTCACCACAAAGTTTTTCCTGAAATATGAAGATTCAGATGAACAACAAGCAAAATAGAGAATGTTCAATGGAAAATATGTGATCAAAAGGGGCTGGCTAGGGAAAGGGGGATAATTTTAAAAAGTTTCTTCCTGGGGACTTATACGTTATTTTCTGAAAGATGGAAAAATTGAAAAACTTTGGATTGTGAAATTGTTTTTGAGTGATGAATAAATTGTTTAACATAAAGTGTTCAGATATTGCTACACAGTCTTTAGTCACCCACAATGATTTCTAAAAGCTATGCATAGGAAGAATTTTCTGTAAGACTACCTACAGGATCACATCATTACAATGCCGGTACACTGAGTAATTCATTCTGCTGGGATTCTCTTGGGTCCAAGATTGATAGGCAGAAATGTAAGGATGATAGCACTGCTACTGCATTTGACTGCCTTACAAAACAAGTAACACAGTTAGTGAGGGAGACACTTTCCCTACAGAATAAAGAACTATTTGAGGTTTGAGGTTCAGAATCATGCCAGGGTGTTTGTGATGAGATGGGGAGAGCGAGGGTGGTCTGTCAACCACACACCTTCTGCAAATTAATGCCAAGGCTCTGACTCCTCTGCCTCCTCCTCACTCCTCTTGTTTCTTGTCTGATTCACAATTCCCCATCTTGGGAAGAATGTGAAGGAAATTGGTCTGTGTTTGAACATTCTCACACCAAGCCAAGAAATAAACTAGTAAGGGAAAGGTGAGAGCAGCCTGGAATCACCAGCAGTCTTAGGAATTGGCATGAGTGATAAAAATTGAATGTCTAAAGATTCAGAAGCTGTGGATTAGAGATAGCTCAGAAAACAGGGCTGATTAGAAAAGAGTTACATGTGTTGATTCCTTAAAAAAAATTAACTTTATTTCTGGTTAGGTTTTTAAAAATAATTTTTAAAGAGTACTTTTTGCATCTTCTTGATAGTGAGGAGGGCACTAATTCCAATGAACAAAATAACTTTCTCAGTACTGCAGGAGACTGAGGTTTCATTAATGTGTGTACTGCTTTACCGATACAGATCATGACCCCTTCATACTTTACTAGACAGCTTCATAAGGTGCTTTGGCCAAAAACAAAATCACCACCTGGTGACCAGTCTTATGCAGAATAGTCCGTCTAAACTTAGATTGATCCTTCAATGACATATACAGCCTCCACTGTAGATTTTCCAGTTTAATAGAACCTGAAAGAATTTACCCCTGCATTGCTTTAACATGGGAAGGTACCAGGGGATTGATTAACATTCTCTTTCACTACACAACCTTAATTAGATTTCTTTTCTCATGTTTTTTGTTTTTTTTTCTTATATTGAGAGCAAGACAATGTTTAAGAAATACCAGGTTTTCTAAGTTTCAGTACCTCAGACAATCATTTCTTTTTTTTCCCCCATCTTTATTTATTTATTTAACTTTTTACATTCATTTTCACAAAATTTTGGGTTCCAAATTTTCTCCCCTTTTATCCCCTCCCCCCATCCCAATACCCCAAGCAATCTAATTTTCCCTATCTCCAATCTGCCCTCTCTTCTGTCATCCCTCCCTTCTCTTGTCTCCATCTTCTCTTTTCTCCTGTAGAACCAGATGACTTTCTATTCCTCATTAACTAACAGTTGTTCCTAAAACTTTGAGTTTCAAATTCTCCCCATCCCTCCCTCCCCACCCATTCCCTTTGGGACGGCAGGCAAGTCAATATAGGCCATATCTGTGTAGTTTTGCAAATGACTTCCCTGATAGTCGTGCTGTGTAAGACTAACTGAATTACCCTCCATCCTACCCTGCCCCTCATTGTTTCTCTTCTGTCTTTTGATCCTGTCCCTCCCTGAGTGTTGACTTCAAATTGCTCCCTCCTCCCATTGCCCTCCCTTCCATCATCCCCCCCCTTTGCTTATCTCCCTCTCCCCCACTTTCCTGTACTGTAAGATAGGTTTTCATACCAAAATGAGTGTGCATTTTATTCCTTCCTTTAGTCAAATGTGATAAGGGTAAACGTCTTGGTTTTTTTCTCAGCTCTCCTCTTTTTCCCTCCACTAAAAAGTCTCCTACTTGCCTCTTAAATGACATACAATTACCCCATTCCATTTCACCCTCTTTCCTCCCACTATATTTCTCTCTCACCATTTACCCTAATTTCTTTTAAGATATGGTCCCATCCTATTCAATTCACTCTGTGCTCTCTGTCTCTGTATGTGTGTGCATGTGTGCATGTGTGTGTGCATGCATGCGTGTACATGTGTGTGTATGGACCCACCAACTACCCAGGTACTGAAAAGTTTTAAGAGTTACAAATATTGTCTTTCCATGTAGGAATGTAAACAGTTCACTTCTGGTAAGTCCCTTAAGACTTCTCTTTGCTATTTACTTTTTCATGCTTCTTCTCATTCTTGTGTTTGAAAGTCAAATTTTCTTTTCAGCTCTGGTCTTTTCATCAAGAATGCTTGAAAGTCCTCTGTTTCATTGAAAGACCATATTTTCCCCTGAAGTATTATACTCATTTTAGCTGGGTAGGTGATTCTTGGTTTGAGTCCTAGTTCCTTTGACTTCTGGAATATCCTATTCCACGCCCTTAGATCCCTTAATGTAGAAGCTGCTAGATCTTGAGTTATCCTGATTTTATTTCCACAATACTGGAATTGTTTCTTTCTAGCTGTTTGCAAGATTTTCTCCTTGACCTGGAAGTTCTGGAATTTGGCCACAATGTTCCTAGGAGTTTCTCTTTTTGGATCTCTTTCAGGTGGTGATCGATGGATTCTTTCAATATTTATTTTGTCCTCTGGTTCTAGAATGTCAGGGCAGTTTTCCTTGATCATTTCATGGAAGATGGTATCTAGGCTCTTTTTTTTGATCATGACTTTCAGGCAGTCCCATAATTTTTAAATTGTCTCTCCTGGATCTATTTTCCAGGTCAGTTGTTTTTCCCATGAGATATTTCACATTTTCTTCCATTTTTTAATTCTTTTGGTTTTGTTTGGTGATTTCTTGGTTTCTCGTAAAGTCATTAGACTCCATCTGTTCCATTCTAATTTTGAGAGAACTATTATCTTCAGTGAGCTTTTGAACCTCTTTGTCCATTTGGCTAATTCTGCTTTTGAAAGCATTCTTCTCCTCATTGGCTTTTTGAACGTCTTTTGTCAATTGAGTCAGCCTATTTTTCAAGGTGTTATTTTCTTCAGCATTTTTTTGGGTCTCCTTTACCAAGGTATTGACCCGTTTTTCATACTTTTCTTGCATCTCTCTCATTTCTCTTCCCAGTTTTTCCTCCACCTGTCTAACTTGCTTTTCAAAATCCTTTTTGAGCGCTTCCAAGGCCTGAGCCCACCCGACATCCCCCTGGGATGTCTGGGGTACTGAGGCCCCGCCCTCCACATCTTTCCCTGATGGCAAGAATATGTCCTCGTCGTCAGATCTGAAAGTTGGGATCATTTGCATCTGTTTGAATATATATTTTAATATATATTAATTAATTATATACTACATAGATAAATAATTAATTATATATATGATTACATATATTATAATATAATGTATGATATATAAACAAAATATGAATAAGTATATATAGATAATTAATTATATATAATAATTTATAATATATAATATTGAAATATTATTATTAGAGAGGCATGAGAAGAGCCAGTTAAGTGTGGTATATTGTAAACCATGGGAGGAGAGAAAGCAGAGGTACAGAAAACGGTCCCCATCATCAAAAACTATAGGAATCTCAGAAGTCATTTAGTCCAGTCCTCTCATTTTGATGTTGTTCAGTCATTTTCAATCATGTCTTACTCTTTATGACATGATTTGGGATTTTCTAGGAAAAGATACTGGTTAGGGTTAGTTTGCCATCTCTTCTTCCATCTCATTTGACAGATATGGAAACTGGGGCCCAAAAAGATTAAGCTACTTTACTTGCCCTAGGCCATAGAGTCTGGATTTAAACTTGGCTTTTCTGACACTGAATCCTGCACTTTCCACTCAAAGTTTATTTCATCTTATCTTAAGTAAGCTGCCATTGCACCAATTAGCCATCAGATTCTCCTCAGAAACTGTTCCAAACATCATCTCTTCTCAAGTCAACCACAGATCTTCCTTCTCCCAGACTGTCAGCTGAGGAGAGGGCAGAGGGAACAGCCAGTGCAAAGGTCTTATTTAAGGAATAGTAAGGAGGTTAATTTGCTGGATTTGTGTACTTGAAGGGACTAAAGAAAAAGTCAAGAAAAGGAGGAATGGACCAGGTTAAGAAGAGCTCTAAATGTCTAAAAGTTTATATTTTAAGCTAGAGGTAACAGAATTCTCGTACCTCATTGAGTAGGGGTATGACAAAGTCATATTGAATCTTTAGCAATTTTGCCATGTCTGCTCAGTGGATTGGAGTAGGGAGCAACTTGAGGCAAAGAAGATCAGTTAGGTTTTGATACTTCACTGAAAATATGGAGGGCATTCTCACATCTTTACATTGTCCCATTCACTCAGATCTTAGGGGAAGAGGTAGCCTTTCTCTTGACCAACTGAGCCATTCTTGCATCCCATCTTATTTACCAGATTTCCTTCACTATCATCCTCACTCTTTATCTTATCTTCCTAAATTGGGCAAATCTGCTCCTCCTTCCCTCCCCTGCCATCCCCTCCCCTTTCTTGCCCTACTTTTCCCTCTCCACCCCTACCTTTTCCTCCTGAGAGTGTTCTGCCCAAAACAGTGAAAATTTTTGATGCTTAAAGCTACCTAATTAATTTGGGGTTTACTGGCTAGATTTCCTTCTCAAAGGCCAAGCCTTAAACCCAATTTACTCTGGTTCTCAGGGATTGGACAAAAATAGGTCCCTGCCCAAGTGTCACTTAATGGTTGTTTTGTGGGCCTTCCTAGCTCAGAGTGAATGTAAATAGTAACTTTTTCTCTTTTGGTCAGCAACCCAGAGGGTCTTCTCCTCCCAATTTGATTTTTAAATTTTATTATAGGGGCCATCCCTTGATTCACTTCTTAAAGAGACCTATTCAATGAATGGGCGTTGCCTCTCTCAAAGTGAGGACTTGAAAAGTCCTTAGTTTAAAACATGGTCAAGACTCCTGCTGCAATCCGGGCCATCTCCAGTTGTCCTGATCAGTATCTGGCCAAAACCTGATGACGTCAAAGAAAAAAAGAATTATGAATACCTAGAGACTCTTAGCATCAATGTGCCAAAAGAGGACAAGTTTATAGTTCTGGGTGACTTTAATGCTAGAGTAGGATCAGACTTCCAGACTGGCAGGGCATCCTAGGGAGGAATGGAGGTGGAAACAGCAACAGCAGTGGTCATTTACTACTGAAGACTTGTGCATCTCATGACCTTCTCATCACCAACACTGTTTTCTATTTATCTAAATGCAATAAAACTTCATTGATGCACCCTCACCACAAACATTGGCATCTAATAGACTTTGTGATTATAAGGAGAAGAGACAGACAAGATGTGAGAATGACAAAGGTAATGTGTGGTGCAGAGTGCTGGACTGCTCATAGACTTATCCTTTCCAAGTTAAATATTCACATTCATCAAAAGTGCCAGCCCCAAGGCAAAATGACAACCAGAAGAATTAATGTCAACAAATCGCAGTTCTTCTCTGAGCATGAACAAGAGTTTGTCGCTAATTTGGAGAGAAAGTTGAGCCAACACATAGCTGGCAAGAGGGGAACAGAAAAGGAATGGGGAGCTTTCAGAGATTTGGTGTTCAGCACTGCATTGGCTCATCTGGGTCAGAACACTCACAAACATCAATGAAAATGATGGGGAAATTCAGAAGCTGCTAAATGAAAAACAAGAACTCCACAGGGTATACCAACAGGAGAGTTCAACCACCTCTAAGAAGGCAGTATTTAATTCCATCCAAAAGCAAAGTACAAGCAAAGCTTAGAGAGATGCAAGATTCCTGGCTCAGTAAGAAGGCAGATGAAATTCAGTTTTATGCTGATAGTAACAATGCAAAACACTTTTATGATTCCCTGAAAGCTATTTATGCATCACAAGTACTCAGTGCTGATGGAGCCACATTAATTCGTGATAAGCACATGATCCCAGAGAGATGGGCTGAACCCTTCCATAATGTTCTCAACAGACCATCATCAATTGATGCTGAGGGCACTGATCTTTTACCTCAGGTTGAAGTCAATCCCTCCTTAGCTGAACTTCCAACTGAAGAAGAGGTTTTAAAGACCATTAGGCTCTTTTCATGTGGCAAAGCACATAATGCTGATTCTATTCTAGCTGAGATTTGCAAGGTAGGGGGACCATTGCTCATACAAAAGCTGACTGAAGTTTTCCAGGTTATATGGCAGGAGGAGGTTATCTCTCAGGAGTTCAAGGATGCCTCCATTGTCCATCTCTATAAAGGTAAAATAGATTGTCCTGTGACAATCACAGGGGGATCTCTTTCTTAATCATTGTTGGCAAAATTCTTGCTAGAGTCCTCTTTAATAGGCTGATCCTTAGCCTGGAAGATGATCATATACCTGAAGTCAGTGCGACTTCAGAAAGGACCAAGGGACAGTCTATATGGTATTTGCTTCCCAACAACTCCAAGAAAAATGCCAGGACCAGAATAGAGGTCTGTACACAATGTTTGTAGATCTGACCTTTGATACTGTTAGTCATGGGGCTTATGGAAAATTATGTCAAAATTTGGTTGCCCAGAGAAGTTTATCAATATTGTACATCAGTTTAATGATGACATGTTTGCCTGGGTCCTGAATAAGGGACAATGCTCTCGTGCCTTCCCAACCACCAATGGAATGAAGCAGGGCTCTGTGCTTGCTACCATGCTTTTTAGCATGATATTTTCAGCCATGTTATCAAATGCTTTCAATGAGGATGAACATGGCATCAAGGTCAACTACTGTACTGATGGCAAATTCTTCAATTTGAAAAGACTAAAAGCCATGACCAATGTGGAGGGAGTGTCGGTGAATGATTTTCTGTTTGCAGATGATTTTGCACTCAATACAGCCTCTGAAACTGAGATGCAACAAACTATGGATCAATTCTCTGTTGCCTGGGCTAATTTTCATCTAAATAATTAACACCAAGAAAACACAGGTGCTCCATCATCCACCACCACATTATCCATATGGGGAACTATCAGATACAAAAAATGGAGAAGTTTTGAATGCTATGGACAAGTTCACATGCCTTAGTAGTGTACTTTCCAGGGATGTACACATTGACAATGAGGTTGATGCATGCATTGTCGTAGCTAGGTCAGTGTTTTCAAGAAGCTCCAAAGAAAAGTTTGGGAGGGAACAGGTATTGGACTGACTACCAAACTGAAGGTTTACAGAGTTGTTGTGCTGACCTCATTGTTGTATGCCTGTGAAACATGGAGAGTCTACCAGTGCCATGCCACGAAACTGAATTGCTTCCATTTGAACTGTCTTAGGATGATTCTGAGGATCACCTGGTGGGATAAGGTACCAGACAATGAAGTTCCTGCTCGAGCTGAAATGCCAAGCATTTAAACTGTGCTTCAGAAAGTGCAACTCTGATGGGCTGGCCATGTTGTTTGAGAGCAAAATGTATGTTGCCAAAAAGACTATGTTATGGAGAACTTTCATGGGGCAGGTGATTACATGGTGGCCAGAAGAAGTGATACAAGGACACTCTCAAGGTCTCTTTCAAGAACTTCAGATTTGACTGTGCAACATGGGAGACACTGGCACATGACTGCTCATCATGGCATGCCCACGTCAGAAAGGATATTGTGCTCTATGAGCAAAGTAGAACTGAGACAGCACAAAGCAAATAATATATGCAAATTTGAAGTATCCATCCCAATATTCACATAGACTATATGTGCCTAACCTGTGGTAGAACATTCTGAGCTCTTATTGGTCTGACCAGCCACAGTTGGACACACTGAAATTTCAGTTTATCATGGTGATGTCATTTTGGTCCTCTTCAAGAATGAAGGACAATAGGGGGGCGGAGCCAAGATGGCGGAGTGAGAGCAAGGACTCACCTAAGCTCTCGGACAAACTCCTTCAGGTACCTCTGAAAGGAGAATCTGACCAAATATTGGAGGTGCGGAATCCAGTGGGAGACAGATTGTAATGGATTTGGAGCTCAGGTTGGACTGGAAGGTCCACGGGAAGGATCTGTTCTGCGGGGGTGAGCCCACAGCTCACAGCCCAGTGTGGCCAGTGCAGTGGAGCAGAAGGGACTTGAGAAACCTGAGAGCGGCAGGCAGAACCAGTGGATCGGCACCGAGTGTGGGAGACAAGCCGAACGGAGTCAGTGAGAGCCTCCAAGCAGCAGCTCCTGAGACCTTCAGCCTGAAGATTAAACTTCGGTAAGTCACCTGCTTGAACTTCCAGGAGCTAGGATGGCGGAATGATCAGTAAATGCTCTCTCCTCCCCCCTTGATGACAGTGAAAGAACCATAAAATATTTCCCCAGAAAAATCCTAGATCAGCAGGAACAGCAGAAGGAGGCCAATAGTCTCATAACACCTGAGGTAAGGAAAATAGCTAAGGGGGATTCTTCCTATGGTGGCAGAGGGAAACCAGAAGGACAGAGGACCCAGGGCAGAGAAAACTCGCACTAAGACCCAGGCAAGTCTCAGCACCAGGAGAGGAGCCCCAGGAGGGGTGGGAACATGCATTAGCATCTAGGCGTGGCTCAGCTGTCCAGGGGAATCAGAAAGACAATAGGGCAGCTGGGAATACCAGTCCCTGAGCTTGCCTTTGCCTCAGTTCAGTTGAGGAGATCTCCTGTGACCAGACCACTCCTTCCCCACACTTAACAAGCTAAACCCAGGGCTGACCAGGGAAACACCAAAGAAAAACCTGCTTTTAGCTTTTTCACACATCAGCTCAGCAAAAAGTTCTCTAGTTTCTGACTGAAAGAACCAGAAGCCACAACACTCAATCAACATCATGAACAAGAAAAAGCAGAGGGCCAAAAGAACCATAGAATCTTTCTATGGGGATAAGGACCAAAACACAAGCCCCAAAGAGGTCACAGCTGAGACTGTACTTTCATCTGAAACTTTAGAAGGGACTATGAACTACTCGCAAGCACAAGCAGCTCTCCTGGAACAGCTGAAGAAGGAAATAGAAGATAAACTGGCCAATGATTTTAAAATTATTAAGAAAGAATTCACTGATGAGAACATCTCTTTGAAAAGGAAAATTGAACAAATGGAAAAGGAAGTTCAAAAATTAACTGGAGAAAATAGCTCCTTAAAAGGAAAAATTGGGCAGATGGAAAAGGAGATGCAAAAGTTAACGGAAGAATGGAGGACAATAAGCAACCATCAGGCCACTGGACCTAAATGGCTCTGGAGGAGAAAGTGAGGCTGGTGACTTTGTACAACCCTCCCTCACTCGTACATCAAAGTCAATTGCAAGTCATGTCATCACCTCCCTAATGTCATGGTCCTCTTCCAAAATGAAGGACAAACCACAACACAACTCTACTGTCTAGACATTCTCATGTCTCTACTATTCCTTAAAAATATCTTTCCATAATCTTACGATCCCAGATAAGTCATTAGCTTATGTTTTTCCTCCTCTTTGTGGCAAAACTAACTTCTTTTGAAAGTAATACTCACTTTGTTCTAAAAATTCTGCAGACTGGCTTCCAACCTCATCATTTAACTGAAACTGCTCTTTTCAAAGTTATCAAGGACCTATTTATTGCCAAATATAATGGCCTTTGCTCAAGCCTCATTCTTCTTGACTTCTTTGTAGCTTTTGATACTATCAGTAGCCTTTTCTCCCTGGATACTTTGTGGCACTGCTGCTAGTCTGAGAGCTCAAGAATTTCTTAGTCTGTTTTGCAGATCCTTCATACATGTCATGCCTCTTAAATGTGGTTGTCTCCTCAAAGTGTCTGGCCCTTCTCATTTTATACTGTAGTATCTCCCTTGGAAATCTCATCAGTTTCTATGAGTTTAATTATTATCACTATGCAGATGAGTCTTAAATCTATATATTCAGCCCTAGTCTTTCTCTTGAGCTATAGTCACGCATCACCAATGACCTTTGCAATATCTTAAAGTGGATATCTTGTAGGAATCTCAAATAAGCTCTATTTGAAATAGAATGCCCCCTGTGCCCCCTTCCACCTCCCCCACTATCTATCTCCTTTCTTCTTACTCTCTATGGCACCATCATTTTCCCAGTCACCCAGGGCTACAACATCATTTTCAGTCTCTCCACTAATCCTAATTGATGCAAACTCTTGTTATTTCAACTTTTATGACATTCCTCTTATCATTCCCTTCCCTCTTCAGGATGTTATCACTTCTTCCTCAGACTTCTGCAAAGACCTTCTAACTGATTTTCTTGCCTCAAGTTGTTCCCTACTCCAATCCACTGAGAGGCCAACATAATTTTGCTAAAGCATTAGTCTGATGTTGTCATACCTTTGCTCAAGAAGCTCCCTAATACCTTTAAATTAAAATGTAGACTTTGTTTGACATTTAGGATTCTTTGTAATATATATATGGACATCTTGCATGCACAAGTTATTTTTACAAGAAATAATTTATGTTACAGTTGTTTATATGTTTTATCCCTCATTAGAATGCAAATTCCTTAAGAGTAGGAATAATTTTTCTGTTAAATTTCATCCTCAATATTGATCACAGTGCTTAGAATACAGAGGTCACGTTAAAAGATGCTTATTGATTGACTGAGGCAGGTAGACAGCACAATGGATAGAGTACCTGGCTTGGGGTTAGGAAGGCTCATTTTCCTGAGCTCATACCTGACCTCAGACCCTGGGTAAGGCACTTAATTCTGTTTGCCTCTGTTTTCTC
Organism: Bettongia penicillata ogilbyi; assembly: GCA_023548195.1. Lineage (NCBI taxonomy): Eukaryota > Metazoa > Chordata > Mammalia > Diprotodontia > Potoroidae > Bettongia > Bettongia penicillata. The sequence continues at coordinate 3,892,062 of JAJHZJ010000127.1, forward strand.
ATCTGTAAAATGGTTTTGAGAAGAAAATGACAAACTACTCCAGTATCTTTGCCAATAAAACCCTAGATGGGGTTACAAAAAATTGTACATGACTGAAAAATAGCTGCATATTGACTGCACTTTGGAGGGTGAAGACTATAAAAAGATACCAGGTTATTCAGATTTAGGAATAAAATTTTTATAGCATTAGAAAAATACTAATGAAGAAATACTAAAATAATAGATTTAACTGATATATATAAAAACACTAAGCAATAGAGTACTGAATATATTCACATCATTCCCTCTCATTCCTTTTTTAAAAAAAATATTTTTTAAATCTATTCCTTTAATATTTTTGAATAGTCTTCCTGGGATAAAGTGATTAAAAAGAACTATTCTTGCCCTCAAGGAGCTGACATTCTACCTGGGAACACAATATGTAAATACATATAAGGTAATTTGAGAAAGCACTCTCTGCTGGGTTGACCGGGGTTAGTGGTGTCAGGAAAAGTATCATGAAGGAGGAATGGCCTGAGCTGAGTTTAGACGAAAGGACAGGATTCTAAAATGCAAATATGACTGACATTGTCAAAAGTTGCAGAAAAGTCAAAAGCTGAAAACAAGTCAGCCTATTTAGTAGGTGAGATCTTGAGTAATTTTGGAAAGAACAGCTTCATTCCCAGTGATGTGAGAAGTCAGATTAGAGAGAGATAAGAAGTGAAGAGATAGTGAGGAATTGTAAGTAATGAATATAGAAGATGTTTTCTAGGTGTTGTTTAATGGGAAAACAAAAAAAAGAGAATATGAGGTGGTTAGAGATGATTATGCCAAATGAATTTTTTTTCAAGAATGGATGAGACTTAGCTAGGTTTGTGGGCAGCAGAGAATTAGCCACCAAAGAAGGAGAGACTGAAGGTGAGGACAGCAGATGATATGAAGAGCAAACTCTTGGTGGTGAGATCAGATTTTCATCACCACTTAATTTAGTTTATTATTTTCCTCTAATTTAAAAAAATATACAATCCAGATGAGACTTTCTGTAAGGATATGAACTATCCATCAATCAATCTGCACTTAAAACAGTCTATAATATGCCAGCCATGCTGTAGGTCCTGGGAAATCAAGACAAAAATGAAGCATTCTCTGCTCCCATGGATTTATTTTCTATGTGAGGTTAGTTGGTTTTATACATTTTTGCATCCTACCACAAAATGGAATGAATTAATTTTTTAAAATTATTAAAAGCATTTATTAAGTGCCAACCACTCAGTTAAGCCCTGGAGATACCAGTAGAACAATTCAGCTTTCAAGGAGTTCACACTCCAAGTAGGTCTTTTCTGATGTGTTAAATTACAATTAGTCTACGAGTATATATGCAACATTCATATACTTGGAAGTCATTTATTCTTTAATAAAAAAGCTATGTAAATGTACTGCATATTTAATTCATTTGTGATAAATTATAATTTTCTGAATCTATCTGCACATGTATATGTATGTTTTCCTTGTCAATATTATTAACTATCTTATATTGCAAGCCCCTGGAGGAGGCAGGTCAGAATTATTATTGCTACAGGGAAAAATCAGAACACTGTTCTCCCATGAACTTTAAATGGAATGGGATGAATGAATGAGCCTAAGTTGATATTGGTACACAAATACTTAGTATATACATAGATACCATATATATATATGTATATGTCATCCAATAATGGAAAATATTTTCAGCTTTTATGTGATCATAGCTCCTTTTTCTATCTAGGTAAGATGTTAGGCATCTCAGGCAACGAACTCAACTCTCACACAATGAGACTATCATCATCTATCTCTCTGTTAATTTGGGAAAAAAAAGAATTCCTTCTCTCCATTCCTCCTCATTTCAAAGATTCAGCTGCCTCCTGAAAGAGTGGGGAAACGAGTAAAGAAAGAAATGCCTGTCACTGCAGCACATCTCCAAATGGCCAGCCCAGCAGCATCTGTGGCAGGCAGTGGGCAGCTCCAATGTGTACCACAGAAAGAAGAGACTCCCACTGGTGCTAAATGAAATAATACCCAAAGTACAAATATGGAGTAAACTAGAATGAAAAAAATAAAACTACCTGGCGCTGACTTATGATGACAATTCTCCCAAGTTTTTAAAAGCTCAGTGTGGTCTTTATAAAGAACATGCACTGGCTACATAAATTTAGAGCAGGCTGTTGAGGCTCTCCATGACATTTTCAAAGGAAACCAGAAGAACATGGTTTGTTACTAAATATGAAGGCATATGGACTGCAGAATGAGCAGTAGGTAATTTTGTTGGTACAATGTCAACTCTAAGTCAAGTGAGGGGTCTTGTACTTATGTTTACTGAATCATTTTAGATGCTTTCATGATTGATCTAAGCTAATTAGATTTTGAAATGATGAAAAGCTATGATTGATCACAAATCTCTGGGAAGCGGGGAAGAGGGAGGGAGAGAGAGATATAGATTGATAGGAAGAAAAAGAGAAAGAGAGAGAGAGAGAGAGAGAGAGAGAGAGAGAGAGAGAGAGAGAGAGAGAGAGAGAGAGAGAGAGAGAGAGATACAGAAATTGAGAGATTGAAGCTAACATTCAAAGAAATAGATGACTGAGGTTCCTTAGGCCAGTAGGGCAGCAGTGGCTAGACCTCCCTGACTCCCTGGTTAAGTGTAAGAGAGAAAGACTAGACTCTCACGTTTCTGGGCTATTGCCACCTATCTCTCTGTTCATTTGAAAAGGCTCACTCTCCACTTCTCCTTTCAAAGACTGAATTGCCTTCTGAAAAAAGAAGTAAAATTCTTGGTGCCAGGAGGGATATAAATTGGTAGTCCATATAAAAATAAGCATTTCTCTTCTGTAAGGAACTGAAATGAAAAGTTTGGAAAATCGGTAAAACTGTGGTCACTAGGGGATGAAGTAAAGCACTCGGGGCTCTTGGCTCTTTATGTTATTCACCCATGGGGGCTTCTCTCAGCTTCTCCCCGTCACTTTCACCCTTTGTTTTGCCTTTCTTGCCCCTCTCTTTTGTTTTTTATCCTTCTACCCCTTTCAATAATTTACAGCACTTGGAGTTCTCTGTATAGCACTGTGAGATCTCTGGAGGAAGGACAAGTATAGAAATTCAATATAAGTAATCCAATAACAAATAAATATTTGAGACAGATTGTCCTGGTGTGTAAGATAGAGCCCGAAGTAACACAAGGTCTTGGGAAGGTAAACTTTAAAAATTTCACATCACTAGAGAACTACAAATTTAGTGCCTAGAATAATATTTTATTAATGGTACCCTAGAAGTCTGAGGAGTTAATGGCAGATTTCAGAATTAGTTGCCTCATTACTCTGGAGTAACTTCTGTTCCAGGAGAGTCTGACTCATCCAGTACTCACTGAAGAGTTTCTACCAACTCTTTGAAGGTAAAGCAAGAAATTTCTCTACATAGACCAGTGAGTGGAATTTGCAGGGGTAATAATCACTTCTCCCCTCTTTCCCTGATGGGAAAAAGGAGAGGGAGCAGAACTGCAGATGTCACACGGTTTTCCACTGGTTAAATTCTGTCTTGTTCAATGGTATACTTCCTCCCTTTTTGAAAGGTATAAGTGAGGGCTTGCAGAGCATGGAGAAGAACATAGGATCATAGATCTGAACTAGAAGAGAGCTGAGTACTTCCTCATTTTACTATAAGGAAACTGGAGCACACAGAGGTGGAAAACTTGCCCAAAGTAACCTTAGGTAATAAATGGTAGATCAGAGTTTCAGACTCAGGCTCCCCATTCATTGCTTTTTCCACTGGACCACACTGCCTCTCTGCTTTCAAGCTTATTCATAAAGCCACTTGGATAACAATTCTGACTTTTGATTAAGTTCTTTTCTGGGAAAGACTTGCCCTGAAACTCTTGCATTCCTGAGAAGATGCTCTAATTATACAGCTTTTATTTACCAAGTACTATATTGCATTTGCAATATCTTGGTGGGGAGGGGTGGAACAGAATGTGGAGTGTACTTTCAAAGGGCAATTTTTTTCCAATGGTAATAAAAGAGAAGTGTCTTAAACACAGAGTACAAGAACCCTCTCATTTATTTTTTATTGAGAAGAGACAATCAGTGATTATATATCAACGCTGAATAATATGTAGAATTTATTGTGTTCTGTTATCTATCTCTGGGATGTCAAATGATACCTGAATCATCTGCACATACAGTAAGTTAATAAGGTCAAAACTCAGAGACAAGGATAAAAAACTCAATATTTATTTGAATCTCTCTACGCACTCATCACTAAAAAACAGGATTGCAAAAAGCTTTTCTGTCTTGAACCCCAACCCGAGAGGTTATTATGGAAGTAACGAAAGATCTCATTGTATGATGATTGCAAACATAAAATATCTACAGGCAGGGACTTTGAGGATAGCTTAATCTTGAATCTGCAGTGTATAGTGTATTCAGTTTCAGTGACCAATGCATATTAAGCATGTGTAGCTCAGTTACTAGGGAAGATAATAAAGCTTAGATAAGAAAATATTCCTATCTTCATGAAGCTTATAGCTATATTGTTCAAATGTCAAATGTAGCTTTCTAAAAAGACTATTTTATGGAGAACTCATATAGGGCCCTCACATGGTGGTCATAAAAAGCTCTCAAGGTCTCTTGTAAGACCTTTGACATTGTTTGTGTGACATGGGAGACACTGGCACAGGACCACTCAGCATGGCATGCCCACATCAGAGAAAGTGTTGTGCTCTATGAGCAAAGCAGAATTGAAGTAGCTTAAAAGGAATGTGAGGTGTGCAAATTTAGAGAATCCACTCCGAATATTCAAATGGACTATTTGTGCCTGACCTGTGGTAGGACATTTTAAACTCATATGGGCCTGATCAGCTACAGTGGGACACACTATAATCTGACTCTAACTTAGTAATGTCATTTTGGTCTTTTTTGGGAAGGAGGACAACAACTAGTCTATAATGAGATACGACAAACATACAGTTAACCAGAACTATACTTAGCAATTTGGGCATCAGGAAAAAGGTTCACAAAATACTTAGGAACAAGAAACATAAAAAAAATAAATCTAAAATATGTATATTTTAAAGACAAATTCAGTTGAAAGTGGAAAGAGACTTTGGAGCAGAAATGAGGGAGAGACACAAAGACTGTGACAGATACTCCAGGAAGGTTATGGGAGAAAGGATGAGAGTAGTGTAGGGCAGAGCTAGGGAGAAACTCACCTGTAATGCAAGAAGCCCACTTTCTGATAGCTTTTAATTTTTAATTAATTAGTCATGTTAATTTGATGAAATGTTTTTACTGAAACAGTATAAGGGCACAGAGTACATTTTAAAGTTTTGTGCTCTGGGTCAAAGTCCCCTTTGCTATAACCTAGTTATATCTCCTCAGAACTATAATATGGGATGAAAAAATAAGAATGCTCAAGTCATTCTCCATTTGATAAATGGTCAAAAGATATGAACAGGCATTTTGAGAGGAAGAAATTTAAGTTATCTAGAGTCATAAGAAAAAAATGCTCTAAATCACTATTGATTAAAGAATTGCAAATTTAAACAACTCTGAGGTACCACATCACCCCTACCAGACTGAAATGACATGACAAAAGAGGAAACTGATAAATGATAGAGAAGATGTGGGAAAACTGGAACACTAATTCATTGCTGGTGGAGCTGCAAACTGATCCAATCATTCTGGAGAACAATTTGGAACTATGCCCAAAGGGTTATAAAAATGTGAATACCCTTTGACCCAGTAATACTGTTTCTAGGGCTGTATCCTAAAGATATCATAAAAATAGGAAAAAGACCAACATGTGCAAAAAGTATTTATCACAGCTTTTTTTTGTGGTAGTCAAGAACTGGAAATTGAGGGGATGGCCATCAATCTGGGAATGGTTGAATAAACTGTGTTATATGAATGTGATGAAATACTATTTTTCTATAAGAAATGGTGAACAGATGGATTTCAGAAAAACCTGGAAAGACTTAGATGAACTGATGCTGAGAGAAGTGAGCAGAACCAGGAGAACATTGTACATGCTAACAGCCACAGTGTGTCCTGACTGACTTTGATAGACTGAGCTCTTCTCAGCAATACAAGGATCTAAAACAATTCCAAAATTCATGGTGGAAAATGCCATCTAACAAATATGGAGTCTGAATGCAGATCAAAGCAGACTGTTTTCTTTTCTTTTGTTTCTTTCTCGTGGTTCCTCTCATTCTTTCTAATTTTTCTATCCAACATGACTAATGTGAAAAGATGTTTAATAGGATTGTATATGTAGAGCTTGTATCAGATTGCATGATGTCTTGGAAAGAGATCAGGGGAAGGTGGAGGAGAAAATTTAAAACTTATGGAAATGAATGCTGAAAACTAAAAATCAATAAATTAACTTATATTTTAAAAAAGACAGATAAGAAAGGTTTAGTGATGTTTTATAGGGGAAAGAGAACCAGAACTGCAATTAAGAGACCTGGATTTGAATGCTAAATCTGATATTATTATGCCTTAATATAATCTTCTTTCTGGTGTGTCCTGAAAATCAGAAGAGGAAGAAAGTTAAACTTAAGGTATGAGGCAAAAGAAAGGTGATCAGAAAATGATGAACTGACACGGAGGCTATTGTAGATCATGATGGTTAAAACACTGCTTAGTTCAGTAATAATAACAGACATCTTGGTATGACAGATGAAATAAAAGGGGGTAGGTAGATTCAACATTGAACAGAGTATTCTCAAGCTGCAACATAGTTCAAAAGGAGCCTTTCTATGTCATGAGTTGCTAAATTAAGTGTGGCCAAAGGAAAATATGCTGTCCTTGGATGATAATGCCAAATCAAAACTGGACTTTGGAGCTCCTTTTCCAGTAACAGAAATGGGTGTTGTGGCCAACCCATTTCCATTTTTTCATTCATTCCTGAGAAATTATTATGGCATGGTTGAGAGAGAGTTCATGGTCAGGAAAACTGTAGTTCCTATCTTGCCTCTGCCACAATCTTTGAGATCTTGGACAAATCTCGTAACTTCCCTGTTCCTCATTTCCCTCATCTTTAAAAGAGAAAGAAGCTGCATTTGATGGCCTGTAATGTCTCTCATGGTTCTAGATGTTAATTTTTAAGACATTAACCTTTCTTAACCTTGAGTTCTTCATCTGGATAACATCTGTGGCACCTATCTAACAATGATATTGTGAGGTTCAAATGAGATAATGAATACAAGGTGATTTGTTAATGTTATAAGGCTTATGACTTACAGTGCTTATATAGTATATAATTTGTTATTATTATGAATAATATTATGCTATATTACCTAATCATGTATATTATCTAATATTATAATTATGAATAAAATTACTGTATAGGATACTTTTAAAATTTACAAAGTACCTGACATAACTTTACTTCAACTGCATCTCACATAGGGTATTGTTTATCCAGATGAGGAAACGACATTCAGAGAAATTATGTGATTTGCTCAGATCATATAGCTATTCAGTGCCTAAAGCAGAGTCCACAGTCAGGTCTACTTGAATCCAATTCATTTCTACCAGGTGATGCCACCTCTTCTGAAACCAATGGTGCATTTCTTAACAGGATACTTACCTGGGGTCAAAAAAAAACCAAACAAACTTTACTGAGGAACATAAGTCAAATGATTTGCCTCATAGCTGTGGTCATCCTTGAAACAACTGAGGTAACCCATGGCCTGAGACATTTACCAAATTATATTTCTTTTGGTTTTTCAAGATTCAGAATTAATAAAAGAGCAAAGGGCTTTTTTCTGAACTTCTAAAAATCAAGCCAATCTTATTCAAATAATGATTTGTGAGACATACTTTATCTAAATTCTAATTTGGATATTTATTTAATCTTCTGCTCACTTCTGTTCTATTGCCCTGTGGTTGAGATGGGTCAGAGGTCAGACTCATTGCTTCTTTAAATAAGATCTTAGACCTAATGAATCTTTTGTCACAAACAGTATGCAGTCATAAATAGGTCACTTGTCATCCAGATGACAGTATCAGTATTTATAATAATACATGTAACGTATCTGAATAACAATTTCAAAGTCTGAGCAGTTCCTACTGTAAGAGTATTTTGTATAAATTAGTACCACAATTGCAAAATGGAAAATTAAATGCAATTTTTTTGCAGTTTTCATTTACTTCTTAAATCAGACTAACTGATCATTTTGTATATAGATTCTTGTCTGTTACAAGGCATTGATTGTCCTCTTTTGACTCCTGAAAAGTTATGTTTTCAAAAAGTCACTCAGAGAGCATTTCTAACACCCAAGGGAAAAGAAGAAGCAGTAGATTAGAGATTTCCAGAGACATTTAGCCATCTGGCTAGGAAACAGAGAAACTGTATTTTAATGTAGGTAACTGCTTTGAAAACCTGAGTTCTGAGTTACTGTTTTGCTTGTCTAAAAGGGAAAAAATGTTAAATCCCTCTTTATCAAAAGTTCAGTGAAGGCAATGTAGCGTGAATCTGACATCAGGCGACCAGGTCCCTGTCTCAACTTGGACACTTTCTTAACTGTATAGCCTTGAGTAAATCACCTAGCTTCTCTTAGCTTTAGTTTTCTCTGTAGAATGGAGGCATTATTAGGGACACTACTTTCCTCATAGGGCTACCTCCTTTGAAAATATTTCATAGACTGAAGTGCTGTATAAAGGTGACCTGTTGTAATTTTAAAGGAGGTTGAGCATACCAATAAGAGCATTCATTTGGGAGAGAGTATAGTCCATGATAATGCACTCTACTACCCAGAGAGTAAAAATGAGAGTCTCCTGGAGGGCCCCTCATACTTCCCCAGTATTGTGGTCACTGGAGGGTGAGCATTGTGTGGAAGTCAAAAGGAGACTGGCCTTCATATCCTCTTCCTTTCCAGGTCATTCTTGAACTGGGAAGTTGCTTTGTTTCTTTTATTTCTGGTAATATAGACACCCTGAAACTCCTATCCTTTTCTAATTTTTTTTTTCTCCTCAGAATAAGGCTTTTGGGCTCTGCCATGAGAAATAACATGATAATGGTAACTTTTAGCTTTCAATATGTATGTTAATGACTAAAAGCTGGACTCAGGCGTATGTTCTCAACAGGAAACAACAATTACAAGCCAAATCTCATTAAAAATACCATTAGGATGAAAATTTTTGTATTTAAAAACAAAACAAACAAACACAAAGGATTTTCAAATAGCAAGCTGTGGCACAATTATTTCAGGCAATTTTAATGTCCCCTCCTCCAAAAAAGAAAATACCTAGTGGCAAAGGAATTCAAAGCATCCCCAATGGCAATAATTATCATGAGATTTGATGTATAGTAAATTTGTACATTTTCTTTTTGTGGAAGGCGTCATTCTCCACAGCAATTATTGGTTTGATTAAGTAAAGTGTTTTGCCCTTAAAATATATGTTTCCACTTCCCATATGTTTGAATTGCTTAGGTCTTAGATTTCACAGGAGGGAACAGGTTCATAAAAACACTGGTCATAATCAAAGCAAAAGGTGTTACTTAAACAATTAACACTGGGAAGAAAAGAAATGCAGTTGCACAATTTGTTAGTTACTATTCTCTGCAGCAGACTTGAGTTGGCATTATGTCTGTATACTTGATTCAGTGTGCTAATGTATATCTTGAGAAGCAGTACTAGTATGTAGAAAACTGAACTAGGAGGTAGAAAGCCTCGTTTGAAAACTCACCTCAACTTTTAACTGTGCGACCATGGGCAAATTGATTAATTTTTTTACAGAACTTTTATTTCTTCACCTCTAGTGGGTTCTCACTCTAGTAAGGTAATCCATTTAGTCTTCCGTAATGGATTCTTTTGGGGCAACCAGGTGGACAGAGTGCTGAGTTATGTGATCCTGCACATGTCACTTAACCCTGTGCTTCAGTTTCCTCATTTGGAAAATGAACTGGAGAAGGAAATGGCAAATGACTGCAGTATCTTTGCATGCCTCTCCCAAAAAACTCAAATGGGGTCACAAAGAATTAGGCACAATTGAAATGTCTGATCAACAATGATTTCTTTGTCCCACTCCCCAAAGTGCTTATTTCAAATCTCTCCTCAAGCCTCCCAAACCACCCTCTCAGCAAAGGACCACCTCTCAAAGAAAATAGAAGCTTTTTATCCTGGGAGCTCCTTCTCCCCTGTTCTCCATCTTACAAACTCATTGATATCTTCCTCCCCCATTTTCTCCTCCTTGATAATAGTTTCAGATAAAGAGGTGCCCTTTCTCCTTGCCAAGGCCACTTCTATGTTTATCCTTGATTTCTTCCTTTCTAATCTCAGAAGACTGTTTCCTCATTCATTCCCTCTCTTTAATCTTAAATTTCTCTTTATCTGCTTTCTCATTCATTGTTACCTAAAATACAACTATATGACCCCTCATTCTCAAAACATTCTCAATTGACCCTACCATCCTCTCAACCTATCTTTCTTCATCTCTTCTCTTTTTTTCCATCCAAATTCTTATAGAAATCTTTCTATATCCATGATCTTTACTTTCTTTCCTCTCACTACTTCTCAGCTCTTTGAATTCTGGCTTCTGACTTAATTACTCTAGGGAAATGACTTTCTTCAAAGTTACCAATGATCTATTAATTGCCAAATACGTGAGTTTTGCTCAATCTTCATTCTTCTTGACCCCTGTGAAGTACTTTATTCTGTTAATCATGCCCACCTTCTGAATATTCTATCTTCTCTGGGATTTGTTGATAATTTCTTGAAAGATGATATCTAAGCTTCTTTTAGATTGTGACTTTCAGGTAGTCCAATAACTTTTAAATTATCTCTCCTGGATCTAGTTTCCAGGTCAGTTGTTTTTCCAATATTTCACAGTCTTCTATTTTTCCATTCTTTTGGTTTAGTTTCATTGTTTCTTGATTTCTCATAAAGTCATTAATTTCTCTATTCTAATTTTTAAGGAATTATTTTCTTCAGTGATCCTTCTGGTCTCCTTTTTCCATTTGGCCTAGTCTGTTTCTTAAGGTGTTATTTTCTTCAGTATTTTTTGTGTCTCCTTTACCAAGCTGTTGATCCTTTTCTCATAATTTTCTTGCATCACTCTCATTTCTCTTCCCCATTTTCCCTCCCCCTCTCTTATTTGATTTTCAAAATCCTTTTTGAGGATTCCATGTCCTGAGACCAACTCATATTTTTTTGGAGACTTTAGATGTAGGAGTTTGACCTTGTTATCTTTTTCTGAATGTGTTTTGTTCTTCCATGTCAGCATGGTAACTTTCTATAGTTAGTTTTTTTCTGTTGTTTGCTTATTTTTTCATCCTATTACTTGACTCTTAACTCTTTCTTAAGGCTTTTGCCTCCAGGGTGGAGGGTACACTGTCCCAGGCTTCAGGGATTTTTTGTATCTATTTTCAGAGATATTTCTAGAGTCCTGTAAATTTTCAGTTTTTCCAAGGTCATATGTAAGGAAAATTGTTTACTACTTTCTTGGCCTGTGCTCTATTTTGTGAGTAATCACAAACACTCTTTTCTGCCTTGAAATTGTGAGAAGAATTATCCTTCCACTGTTGATGTAAGCTCTATTATGATAGCACTGCTCATGCTGGGACTGCCACCCAGGACTTTGACCCAGTTCTGAGTAGGGACAAAGCAACAAAATCCTGTCTCAGTGCTAGGAAAAAAAACTGCTATAATCTCCTTCTGATCAGTTGTTTGACCCCCTTGACATCTGTGAGCTGAGAACTCTGGAAGCAGCCACTGCTACTGCCATTGTTGCAGCTGATTCAGTCACTCCCAAGGCCTGCTCCTGGTTTCTTGGGTATTTAATAAATGCTTAATGTTTGAACAATTGACTTCAAAATCATTTAAAGAACCACACAATTTTTGTAGTACCTACTTCAGAAGAGGCATTATGAAGAAAGCATTATGTAAAGTTTAATGTGCTAGACAAATGTTGGTTATTATTAAAAAGATAGACTAATGCCTATAGTAGGAGTAAAAAGAAAGTAATGACCATATTCATGGACTAGGGCTCTGTCTTAACTTAGACTGTCAAATGTAACCCATAAGTTTCATTGTATCTTGATCTATTTCCTTGTTTTTCCTTTCTCAGATGAAAATGCACTCCTTTTTTCCAATGCTCATTGGAAATTCCCCCACAAGCCAAGATTCAGATTCCAAGCCCTATCTATCCCTTTCCATATCTAAGTTCTTATCTCTTGATGGATCAGTTCTTTCATATCCTCAAGGTCTTCTCTGAGAAGGCAGATTCTTTTTATACTGACAGACATGCTTAAATCTTTTATCCAAAAAAAATGTCTTCCTTTCACCTGCTATAATCTTAAACTATGATCCTGTTTCTGGCCTTACTTTCATTGATAAACTTACACAAAAGAGTAATCTAAACTCACTGCCTCCCTGTCCTTACCACCTATTCACTTTTTGGGTACTTAAAATCTGGTTTCCATTCCCTCTGTTACATTCATGCTGAGCACTGAAAAGTTAGTCATTACTTCCTCATTATCAAATTCAATGATTTTTTGTGGACCTTCTTTTCATTCCTGAAATATTTAAGTAACTCTTGTCTCTCTTGGCTGCTGTAGCACAGCAGTATATAGGTTTACTTCTACCCTCTGTGAGCACTCATCCTTGATCTTCCTTTCTGTTTTATTAGCTACTTATTCTCCTTCTATTTCCAAGACTTGTCCTTGGTCTTCTCCAAGTCCTCTATGCTCTCTGTGACGTAGACCCCATCAGCTCTGGTGGCTTCCACTGTGCACACCTTTATTTGGTGCTGATACTGGCGCTTCAATCTGGCCTCTCTTCTAAACTGCCTACTAGTTAATTTTATTGGTTTTCTCTCTCTCCAACATCTCAAGTTCAAGTTGTTCTCATATGAAAATATCATTGTGCTGTATGTGGAATCAGAGAACCTAGAGGACAAAAATTATATATCCCGTTTATATAAGATAAAAAAAACCAAGAAATATATGGCGTAGAGTAAAAGGGATTTAGAGGCCACATGATATTGGTCTTCAAATACATGAAGAGATACCATGTTGAAGAGAGTAAGGCAATAAGTAGAAGCTAGAGGGGCAGAATTTGGGAAAGAGTTGAAATTAATAATTAAAGCTGTTCAAAAGTAAAATGATCTGCCTTGGGAGATAATAAGTTCTTTGACACTGGAGATTTCTTAAACAGAAGCCTACTGACCTCTTAGAAGGCATATTGTAGAAAGAATTCATGCCTCCAGAGCAGGTAGGGATCTATGACTTCTGAGATTCCTTCCACCACTGAAGTTTTCTCATCTGGTGTCAGGTAATTATTGGTGTTAACCACTTGTGGCAGAGTTACATACTGCTGGGAGTACTAATGCTTTGCCTCCAAGGCCACTGGATGCCTTTACTTAAAACAAGCTACCTAACTCTTCATCACCACATACCAAGTTTCTTTCCTTATTCCTTCCCAGCACAAAAGAGATATGCTAAGGCTTGAAGTTGGTCTGTGAAGTTTTTCAAAACATCTCTTCTATCTTCCTTGCCTGCAGTTATCCCATGGAACAAAAAACTTTCTAGCCTACTGAAGTCAATCAAAAGATTGATGATAATAATCAACAGAATTTTGCAGGAGGAAGGACTGCCTGAGGAATCAGAACTCCAGAACCCAAAAACAACATTTCAGCAACTCCTCTCAGAAGTCACAGCTTTGCACATTTCCTTATGTCATTTTCCTGAGATTGTATCCTAAGCCAACACAAAAATCCCTCTCTGTATTCTCTATATATGCTATTAATGGAGCTCCTTTTCTTAAAAGCAAACAAACCCTCCCTCCCAAAAAATAAAACTTCATAAATCATGCAAAACAATTTGGATTTGCGCCAAATATAGATACACTGAATGAAAGAGACTCAGAGCTTGAAAAGACCTCATTTCAAATTGTACCTGAATAGGAAAACCATATTATCTTTGACAAGTGAGCATTCAGCTTCTGTTTGAAGATCTCTAGTTATGGAGAACTCATTACTTCCAGAGTCAGACTATTTCCTTTCTGTATAATTTTCACTTAGTAATAGTTTCTGGATCAAATTAAATTTTTGACATTTTTCTGCAACTAACACATTGTACCCTATATATTATGTCCTATATCACACTGTGTATCTACATACTTGTGTAATTTCTTTTACATGATTGGAAGTCCCTTGAAGAAAGAATTATCTTTTCTTTAAATCACTGTACTCTAGGAAATATCTTGTAGTGTAGATGACAGACTCTTGACATATATTTAATTGAAATGAGTTAGATCTTCTAATATATTTCTTTTGTTTCTTCCTTTTTCATAAATAATTAGCCTCCTTTTTGTTAACAAATATCTAAGGTTCATTAGAGAAGAAGATATGAATTGATAGGAAAGACTGGGGTATTAAGAGGGTATAGAGGGTAAAAGAAAAATATATGAAGTGACAGGTGATATGATTGAAGTCTTTAGATTTTTGAAGGCCATGTATCATAGGTTAATGAAGAGAAAGTCTGGAAGTTGTATTAATGATCAGGTACTATCCCTAGAGCTGTAACTAGAGTGGAATAAGTAGGACATTTCCCAGGAACTCCAAATCTAGTAGGTTGTGCTTTCTCCTCAAGTGATCCTCTGCCTGAAAGGGAAAGTCTAGGTGTCTAGTAGGTTGGTCCCATGATAAGGAGGAAGAGCCAGGTCCCACTGAAGATAGAGTATATTTTAGATCAAGTGTAGCTCTAACCATCTCTCAGAATCCTTGTCTTCTTTGAAGCTTCAATTCAGGAGTCATCTCTTTTGTGAATTCTCCCTTCTTTCTCATCCCAATTACTGAATCTCTATTGCTCCTAAATTTTCTTTCACTGTATTTATTTGTGTACACAGTGTATTCTACTCCACAAGTCAATCCTTGAAAATAGGGACTCTCACTTTTGGCTTGGTTCCAAGAAAATCTAAAGCGATAATAAATATTTCTTGGATTGAATTGGGTATAATGATCTTATGAGAGCTGATATGCCAAGAGAATGTAGAGGCTGAAAATCTAAATAGAGTTTTTTAAGGGTTTAAAGCTAAATTGGTTAATTGACCCACAAGAGATTATTAAGAAATGGAGGCTATTTAAAGTACATTCCTGATACTATATAAACAATATGTTGTCTAAGTAAACAACATAGAGCTAAGCCAAAAAACTCTTTTTTTTATTTAGGTGGGTAGGAGACAAGGAAGATAAAAGAGCTGTGTTGTGGAACTTGAAATCATTATAGAAATAAAGATCTTCACAATGACCATTAAGAGAGAGATGCTTGTTCACTAATCAATGAGAGGACAAACTACTGGATGAACTGCATCATATCAGTCTTGACATTCTTGCAATAAATTAATATAACGAAAAAGAGGTTTTTTTTAGTTGGAAGAAAGGCTTATAGATTTTCCTTGCACTAGAAAGTAGGGCATTTGGCTAAATACAGTTAACTGTTTACACAAAGGCAATATGAGAAATCATGAAATACTTGGACATCTTGTATGATAGTTCACATAATAAGTATTTTCAAAAAAGACTACAAGGAATATAATTGAAGCTTATGCACCAATGCAGCTTGAAAGATATGAAGAGTTAGATGAATTCAATAAGAAACTAGGAAAGATCACTCAAAGTATATCTGATCCAATTTAATACTTAGTGGCCGCAACGCAAGGGAGCCATACGGGAAGATGGCAAAAAAAAATTACCACAAAATACAATTCAGGAGAATTAGAGAGACCAAAGATTCATAGATTATACTGAAACCTCTCATCTATTTATCATCATCATCACCATCATCACCAAAGGGTATCATTTAAGTGAAGTTACATTGTAACAGATAGGAAATGATAAGTTACCGATAGAGAAAGCATGTCTAAATTAGCAATTTTTGTTCAATAAAATTACCTGATTTCAAAAGCAAAGATCAAAATCAACACCAAATTGGGAGCATGAATGGAAGTGAGAAGATAGCTTCTGAAATTAAGACAACTACAAACTGATCAATTTAAACAAGCTACTTGTTCTAAAAAAAAAATCAACCAGGAAATAGAGAAAAGCACTGATATTGATACAATCTATCACAATTTTCTGCGTTTAACTCACATAAAACAAATTATTGTCCACTGGATAATGGACAATGAATGCAAAATGAGCAAGATATGTAAGAATTTTAACACTAAACATCTTTTTTCATCAATGATAGAGGCACCACACTAGGACTCTAACATCCCAGTCTCACATGTGCTATGTGAGAAAGTGAAAGTGTCTTAAAAAAACAAGCAAGGCAAGAGCAGCTAGAATGGACAAAGTATACACAAGAAATCTGTACTGCTTGTATCAAAGTTGTTTGGGCTTTGAGGAAATTATTTTTAAGATATCTGAATGAAAAAGGCATGGGAAAATTTTTTTTTTGGACCTTGTAATTGGCAAAATGGTGACAGAATCCATACTATCAACCAATACACTTACCTTCCTATCTCAACAATATCTTTAACAGTATAAGCATTGAGGACATCCTTGACCATTGAGAAATGAACAATCAGGCTTCTGCAAATTATATTCAAAAATAGACTATATCTTTATAGTATATAATTGACTGAAAGATACATACATATATAATATATATATAAAACATATGATTTTGCTGTGCTTATTGTTTGTTAACTATGGTATATATCTTTATATTGATCTATCTATATTCAATATAGTGAAATACCAGCTTTGCAACAAACTTATCCTATGAGCATATCAAAATCTTATAAGCTTAATTGGAAAATGTAGAGGTAATTACCTATCACCTCTTGTGCCCTAAGCCATCCCAGAACACTACCCCAAGGCACCTTTTCCCTTTTAACTGCTCATCTTTATTCCCTGTTCATGTTTAAGCTGTTTCAGAACCCATTATGAATGGGCTAATAGGAACACCCACTACCCCATGTTGACTTCCCCTTTTACACTGTTACTCAGGGCTTTACCTTACAGAATCCATTAAGTCTGTTTCCAGGGTCTCAGCTTTATAATATCAGTTTTATTGACCACTCCTCAAATATCTCTCACTCCATATATTCAATTAATTGTCAAATCTTGCATTTTATCTTCACAACGTTTCTTTCATCCAACTCCTCTTGAGTCACATAGCTACCACTTTAGTTCAGGCTCCTGTTATTTCTGATTATTGCAAGAACCTCCTAACTGCTCTTACTGCCTCAAGTTATTCACCATGCTAGTGAGCAGCTAGGTGGTGCAGTGGATAGAGCACCAATGCAGGAATCAGGAGGACCTGAGTTCAAATCTCACCTCAGGCACTTGACACTTACTAGCTTTGTGACCTTGGGCAAGTCACTTAACCGCAATTGCCTCATCCTGGGTCATCTCCAGTTATCCTGATGACTATCTGGTCATTGGATTCAGATGGCTCTGGAGGAGAAGTGAGGTTGACTCAAAACAAAGTCAAGTGCAAGTCTTGTCATTATTTCCCTGATGGCATGGTCTTTGGCAATGAAGGATGAACACACACACATACACATATTCACCATGCTAGTCTATCATATACACTGCTGCCAAAATAATTATACTGAAGTTCAGATCTGATCATGTGACTCCCTTCCTCAACCTATTCCAATGTCTTCTCAGTGCTTCTAAAACAAAATTTAAATTCTCTGTTGAACTTCTAAAACCTGACCCATTCAAAATTTGCCCCTCCTATATTGCTTTCTGTCCCGTATAATGAAATATTCAGATTGGCTTTTTTCTCTGTTCCTCACATATATTACATCTTTTGCCTTAGTTTCTTTGAATTGATCATTCCTTCATGCCTGGATTATATTCTCTTCCAACTTATGGAGTCCCTCTCTTCTTTGTGATGCAGCTCAAGAACTATGTTTTGCATGAAACATTTCCTGATGTCTCTCTCCCATTGCACATCTTTGGTACATGGGAAGTGTAAGACCAAAAGTCTTAATTCAGTTTTAAGCTTTAATAATTTAGAAATATTAATAAATACAAAATTTAGAAATATAAGTTAAGAATTATAAACTTTATAAATATAAATCTAGAACATTAAATAACTAGAAATATAAGTTAGAAATATAAATATAAAACTAGAAATATAAATTTAATAACTTTAGAAATATAAATAAATATTAAAATTTAGAAATTTTAGAAATATACTCTACAAGAAATAAAAGAAATATATTATTATAACAATATTAGAAATATAAACAAATATAAGAACATTTGAAAGTTTAATTATGTAAATTTTGTATACTTTTTACTTTCATGAATTTTGAATTAAAATAATTTAATTTTTTCCCAGTGCCTTTGATTGAAGATGGCAAACATTAAAAGTGAATTGCATCCTCTGGTTAGCTGAATTCAAGTCTGCAACATCAGGAAGAAGAGAAATCCCCTTTAAAAGAAGGAGGATCCTCATGGAAACATCATGAATTTCAAAATCCTAAATAATTTAAGTTTTCAAGTGTTTGATTTTGGTTTTATTTTGGAAATTTATAACATACTTCTGGAGTGATCAAGGTTTAAAATTGCACTAAGTAACTTTTGGGACACACTGTATTTGTATTCATCCAATTTATATTTATGTTGGGTTAAATATATATATATACACATATATATATCATATGTACTTGAATTTTTCCTTGTCATCTTGCAATTAGAAATTATTTAATCTTTATGTCTCTATCCTCATGTCTAGTGAAGTACCTGGAGTATAAAAAGCAATCAATAAATATTTGACCAATTTATTAACTGCCTTGATAAAGGGGGCTTTCTCAAAGAAGGTTTCCTATACCAAAGAAATCCCTGAAAAAAAAAATCTCAAAAGAAGGAGGTGGTAGCCCTATAGGACTGTTGTATTTAGTTCAGGATAGCACACTTTAGGAAAGAAATTGGTAAAATATAGAGAAATTTTTGGAAGACAATCAGGATTTTGAGGTGCTCCCATATCATTCTCCCATACCGTATCATCATCATTAGTATCAGCTGAAAGCACTGGGAATGCTTAAAACTGGGAAGACTTCAGAGGGACAGTGAAGTTATATGTACAGTATCTGAGGGGCTATCACATGGGAAAAAGATTAGCTCTGCGGTGCTTGAGGCCAGACAATCTGTACAATCAAGAATAATGGTTCTAATGCAGAAGCGGAGCAGTCAGATTTAAGTTGGACATGTGGAAAAGTTACTCCTATTAGAATTATAAAACAAAAAATGAAATGGATTGCTTCTAGTGATAGTAAATAGTCCTTCCTAGAGGTCTTCAAGCCAAGGATGAATAACTGTTTGGTATAGGAAGCAGATTCTTAATGCATTCTAGGAACTCTGAAAGAGCCTGTGAATCATTCTATTTTCTTTTTGGGTTAGTGTTTTGTATATGACTATACATTGGAATATGTTTTAGGGAAATGATCATTATTTCAGAATAAGGAGCTCTGAG
Source organism: Bettongia penicillata ogilbyi (assembly GCA_023548195.1). NCBI lineage: Eukaryota > Metazoa > Chordata > Mammalia > Diprotodontia > Potoroidae > Bettongia > Bettongia penicillata. The sequence continues at coordinate 3,911,502 of JAJHZJ010000127.1, forward strand.
TTTGAGTTCTACTTCTGGAACTTATTAACTGAATATCCATAGACAAATTCCTCAAATTTCTTGATCCATTGTTTCAAAAATTTGTGATTTCCTTGGTGTGGGAGCTCCTTCTCAGAACTCTTATTTATAAGACAGTCTAAGAGAGTTGCTTAAATCCAGAGAAATAAAAATGACTTAAGCATGGTGGAAGGGGGAGGGGATGGGGGCAGGATTTCAACTCAATTCTTCCCGATTCTAACTCCAACCCTCTATTCATTAAATCATGTTATCTCTTTTCTTTAGATGTAAAATGGGAGTAATACTATATTGCCTACTCAAAGAGAGCTTATGTAGTGCTTTGTAGGTCTTAAAGTGCCGTATAAATAAAGTGCCGTATAAATGACAATTTTTATTGAAGTCAGGAACTCTGTCCTGTTCATCCTTGTATCTGCAGTTGGAGCAAAATTTGGGGTTGTTTAAAGAATGAACAAATGGATACATTTCTAAAAGGTTAACCCAAAACAATTCTAGTATCCCTAATGATCTTTTTCCTCCCATTCCCTAACCTCCTATTTCTACTTAATCGAATCTATCTCCTTCATTGTCTAGTGGCAGAAGACCATCCACAAAATGACAAATACCAGATATGTTCTCAAGGGCATAATTCTCAGTGATGGGGTATACTGGTACTATCCTGGTAATCATGGTAGACATCAATAAAAAATAACAATAGCTGATATTATGAAAGTTTGAAAGTTGGCAAAATGTTTGAAAGTTTTCAAAATGTTTTGTCTATGTTACCTGATTTCATTCTTATTAAAACTCTGGAGAGTAAGGACCCATAGATATTACTAACTCAGTTTGTATGATGGGAAAGTTTGATGTCATGGATGGAAAGTTGGATTTGGAATCAGGAAAATGTATATTTAAAACTTGCCTTTGACAGTAACTAGCTTTGAGATTATGGGCAAATCATTTAACTCCTAAATGCCCCCTTGATTACACTATGTCATGTTCTAGTAATCAACAAGTTTTTACTTGTTCTTAAATGTTTAGGCAGAAAGTGTTAGAGCTAAGGATACAAAAACAAAAATAGGCATGTCCCTCTGTCCACAAGCATCTTACCTTCTTTGGGAGAGATGGCATGTACACATATAGGTAAAAATACAACATAGACAAAATAAAGACATCAAAACAAAACAGCTTTTTAGAGGGACAATATTCATATTTGGAGGCAGGAGCAAATTAGAAAAGTGATTATTATCATGAATTTTGAAAAAACCTAGGGATGTCGAGAGGCATAGTTGAGAAGGGAATGAACTGCACCCATAACGAAGGGCCTAAGCAAAGGCATGGAGAAGGGAGATGGACTGATTGAGATTTTTGCTGATGGAGAGAGTTTCCACACCTGGAAATCACAGAACTCACAGATCTTTCTCCTAGTCAACTATTTTTCCAAAAAAGAAAAAAGAAAAGAAAAATGAGACTCAAATAACTTAATCAAATACTTTGCCTATGACCTCAAAACTTATATATATATATATATATATATACATACATATACAGACATATATATATACATATACAGACATATATATATGCATATGCATATATATGTATATGTATGTATGCATGCATGTGTGTGTATGTGTATACACACATATGTGTATATCTCAGAGACAGAATTTCAATCTGGTTCTTTACTTGAAGATCCACATACTTTCCATTCTTATAATCCTACTTCACAAAGAAGAGAAAAGGAGAAAAGCATTTTTTTCCCATTCCTACCCAATTCACTTTTATTAAAATGAGTTTTCTTAACTACTTTGCAAGGAACAGTGATTTCTTAGGTAGAGTACTGCAAACAATTATGAATACCTATAGGGAATGATTCGGAGATTCAAAGAAGTTTTCTGTACCAAACTGTGTCTTACTCTTACCTATCAAAGTAAACATCACCTTAATATTTCTGACATCAGATTACTGGCAAAGACACCACAGGTTTCAGGCAATCTGCCACTTTCCACTGCACATACTACTTTTTAGAAGCTATTATTAGGATTTCAGCTGAGCAACATTTTAGCTTCCCCACTGAGATCCAAAACCAATATGAAACTGTGACAGTGGTTGGCAACATTGGTTTTTCATCTTTAATCTTGGAAGGGGGTGGGGGGATAGAGATGGGAAGGGAGATACGTAAGGGATGAACATTGCCTTATCTTTTATCAATACCTTGCATGTATAAATAACCAATTTTCTCAATGCCTCTGGACAAAATGAGATTTTTCTCCTAAAGTCTGGGCTACACTTGGGTTACTTTTCATCCCTTTCTTTCCCTCAAGTAAAGATTATCATTGTTACTAACAAGAATACTCTTTCTGCGCAGTGAAAGTGGTACATAGCTGTCATTTTCCCATTGCACCTAAGCTGAGGTGATATGTTGGCCATCTCACAAGCTGAATTATCTTTTCCCCAGAGGCAGCCAAGTTCATATCCTTGTGCTTCCAGCTTTGCATGGGTGTTATCAGCTGCCTGATGAAAGCCTGCTTATTGATGCTAGTCCCGCATCTTCAAAATAAGATAATACAGTGCATGAAGAGCACAGTTCAGAATGACATTTAACCTTTTAAAAATGGGCTTGATTAAATCAGGTGGTATATTGTTTTTCTAAGTCAACAAACTCTGCAAGAAAGTGTTACTATGTTTCTTTTTCCTCTACATCACATACTACACATTCCCAAGAGGAATACGATATCTTTATGTGCGTTCCAGAAAATGATATATTTCAAAAGCACATTTAATCTGAAGAAAATACATAGGTAGCAAAGAGGCAGAGAAAAAGTTACCAAAGCAGTTGCTGTGCTAAATTACTCAGGACACTAAATGATAATAAAAAGTAGTCTTTTATACAGCACTTTAGAAGTGTCATCTCATATAAAGCTCACAGTAACCCTTTGAGATAGATACTACAGTTACATTGTCCCCATTTTATAGATAAGGTACTGAGACTCAGAGAAGTGAAGTAATTTTTCCCGTCATGATCCCACATCTATCAAATGTCCGATTCAGAAATTGAGTTCAGGTAATCTTGACTCCATCAAACTATATTATACTAAAATATACCATATAATACAATATAACATGCTAAAGATCAAGTTCTAATAAACAATAAGATGAAGCCCTTTTTGTTCTTTTGGAAATATTTTAGAAAGACTAAATTCCTATAATGACCAACCTGGACCAAGAAACAAGGAAATGTACCCCCTTTCCTTCTTTGAAAGGGTGAGTCACCATGGGTTTGGAACACTATGCATATTGCCAGGCATGGTTGAAGTGTAGATTAGCTTTGCTGAACTGATTTTTTCCTCCTTTCTTTTCATTTCCTATTACAAGAGATGGCTCAGTGGACAAGGATAGAAAGGGAAAAGATTTGGAAATAAAGGAGACATAAAAACAAAAGAGCTCCATAATTAAAAAAAAAGTCTGAATTTCAAGACATTGGGACATCTCAGAAAATTATAGGTTGATTAAAAACTTGGTGGATGGCCAAATTAACTAAACAGGAATTATTTATACAAATATGCAATGTTTTTCTTTTTGTTCTTCCTGGTAAGAATGGTAGATATTAGTAAATACTATTGACTCAGCAAAGACTTTGACAATTTTCCACATGCCATTTGGGTAAGATAGAGAGATAAGTGCTAGAAGATCATTTTTGTTAAATTGGTTTGAAAGTATTAATATAACAGGATCCAAAGTGTAGTCATTAATGAGTTGCTGCCTATTTGGATTGAGGTCAAAACTGGAGTGTCTTAGGGAATGATGTTTGAACTGGTGTTCAATATTTCTGTGAGTGACTTGGATGAAGGGACAGATTGGATGCTTCTCAAAATTGCAAATGACATGAAACTAAGTGATAGGAAACATCTATAGAATAAAAATCAGAGACTAAAATTATCTTGACTGAAGGAGGATAAATGAGGATAATGAGGATAAATATTACATCCCACACTTGAGTTCAAAGAATCAACTATAATGGTAGAGGATGGGGAAGTCATAGATGAATGAGTTCATGTGAAATAGACTTGTAAGTTTTAGAGTAACCAATTTCTTTTGAGTCAACACTGTGATTCTGCAACCAAAGAAGTGAACTTGATGGTAAACTACATTAATATTTATTGCAGAGTCCACAATGAGGTTACTGTGCTCTTCCCTGCTAACATCCTACTTTGAGTTCAGTTTTGGATGTCACATTTTAGGAATATATTGAAAATTTGAGGAAGATGACTAGTGTTGGTAAGAGACTGATGGTCATTCTGCAAAAGATCGGTTGAAGGTACTAAGTATGTATAGCTTGGGGAAGAGAAACTCTAATGGGGATAAGATAGTAGTCTTCAAGTATTTGAAGGACTGTCAGATAAAGGAGAGACCAGACTTGTTCTTTTAGTTCCCAGGGGCAGACCCAGAATACTGCGTAGAAGTTGCAGAATGATCTGAGGAACAAAATTCCTAACAATTAAAGGTATACAAAATGGAAAAGACTTTAAAGGGAGGTACTGGAATCTCACACACTGGAGGTTTTCAGAAAGAAGCAGGATTATCACTTGTTAAGGAGGTTCTAAAAGGAATTTTTATTCAGATGCAAGTTGAAATAGTTGGTCTGGAAGTCTCTTCTAACTAAGATTCTGTGTTTCTTCATTGAAAACTTCATGCAACCTCATGTTATGATTAGCTATAGCCAATATTTTCTTCATGCTGACTATTGAAGGAATGGGCATATAAGACCAATGTAGCAATTTTCTTTTCATTAGCTTTTGATGCCAAAGAAAGCCTTACTGAAACCCTCTCCCTATTCAGAGATGGAAGTTGCGGAACCTTATACAGCTTATAGAAAGTCAGAGAGACTTTCTAGTAACAGTCTTGATGACTACATTTCTTATGACCATGTGGAAAAGTTAGAGCTAATATTTGTAAAGCATATTGTGCACTGTCTAGCAGATAGTAGAAACTATGAAAATGCATATTCTCTTCCCTTTTCATCCCCTTAATGAAACTACATTCAACTGGCCTTCGTCATAGTAAATTGCTTCTGAACTGCCTTCACCCTATACAGTCTAGCAGGTAAGGCACAGGGCTAGGAATCAGAATGCTACTGATTCATATCTTGTCTCGGACATTTAATAGCTTATGAAGCTGGATAAGTCACTTGTCTCCAAGCCTCTGTTTTCTCACCTGTAAAGTGGATATAATAATAGCACCTACCTCAGATCGTTGTGAAAAATAAGTGAGCTATTGTATATAAAGTGCATTGAAAGCCTTAATGGGTTATATAAATGTGATACATACATGCACACACACAAACACACACACACATATATACACATACACACACATATAGGTATATATGTATTTAGTCACTAGTTTAGGGAAAACAGCTTGATGTTGCAAAAAGTTCATTAGACAAAGATTCCAAAATCCTGGGTTCTTGTCCAAATTCTACCACTTTTAGATTATGTTGTCTTGGACAAATTAAGTCTCTTCTCAGAGCTTTAGCCTATTTTTAAAATGAAATGAATGAAATCTGTGATTTTTAAGGTAATTTCCAGTTCTATGGCCCTTGAAAAGTTCCAGGGTATAACAGTCACCCTTCATTTAACAAGCATTCACTTACCTTGGTAGTGTACTTTTCAGGGATGTACACATTGACAATGATGTTGACACACACATTGCCAGAGCTAACTCAGTGTTTGGGGGGCTCCAAAGAAAAGTTTGGAAGAGAAGAAGTATTAGACTGACTACTAGAACTGTTGTGCTGACCTCATTGTTATATGCTTGAGAAACATGGACAGTCTACCAGCGCCATGCCAAGAAACTGAATCATCTCCATTTGAACCGTCTTAGGAAGATTCTGGGGATCATCTGGCAGGGTAAGGTATCAGACACTGAAGCCTTTGCTCGAGCTAAACTGCCAAGCATTCAAATTATGCTTCAGAGAGCACAACTTGGATGGGCTAGTCACGTTGTTCGAATGCAAAATGTAACCTTGCGAAAAAGACTATTTTATGGAGAACTTGCATGGGGCAGGCGATCACATAGTAGCCAGAAGAAATGATACAAGGACACTCTCAAGAACACTGGATTTGACTGTGCAACATGAGAGACACTGGCACAGAGCCACTTATCATGGCGTGCCCACATCAGAAAGGGCACTGAGCTCTTTGAGCAAAGCAGAATTGAGACAGCACAAAGTAAATGCAGGATGCACAAATTTGGGATATCTGCCCCAAATATTGATACGGACTATCTGTGCCCAACCTGTGGTAGAGCATTCCGAGCTCATACTGGTCTGATCAGCTACAGTCAGGCACACTGAAATTTCACTTTATCATAGGGATGTCACTTTGGTCCTCTTCGAAGACAAAGGAAAACAACCAATCATTGGTAAGAATCCAGTTATCTAACATTAGATGTTCTGAATAGATGGATTTTCCAAACAACTGAAATTTAATACTTTGTTTTTGCTTTAATCATTAAAAAATGGAAATCTTCATAAGTGTATTGTATATTTTCCAGCCTAGTATCTAGTCAACACTGTTTAAGGTTTTCTTAATAACTCAGGGTCACATAATAAACATCAGTTATTGTATTCTATTTACATCCCTCAAGTGACTGTCCAGAGTTGTAGTAAATTTGTAGTACTTAGTTTCCCATTTTACTGAATTCTCTTTTACTGTTTTATTGTTAAATTTCCTGGTTGGCTGTCTTTCTGAACACTGGTGACCTACAGGACTACTGAGTTGTAGAGGGCTGTTTGCCGAGAGATGCTAAGTCTCCTAGGCTGCATTGTTTCAGCTGATGGTTCAGCTGTGTCCTCCACTGTGGCTGGCTGCCTAACTTCTCAGCTATCAATTTCACAGCTGTGAGTCTATATGTTGCTACTGCCCTCCCAGACCTCCTTTCTAATCATTTCTCAGTAGCTTTTCCTCTTCAATTGATCTTTGATCGTAACCTGAGATAAAACTGAAGATTGTGAAGGGAAGTAAATATTTGATTGTGCATAAAATGAAGCAAAATGCATGGGCTTTGTGAAAACTATCTTTATTGGGCTCAGAAAGATTTTAAAGTACTTTCAGGTTTGTGGTATTCTAGAAGGTTGAATGCATAGAAATCTGGCATATTTGATTTTGGATGTAGGGAGAAAGGGGGTCATATATTTCTACATATTAACCATTAGGACAGTTGTTTTAAAATATGGTTTTTTGATGTTCTTGAAAGGATTAATTTCAAATGATCATAACCTAGATATATTATTATTAGCTAGATATTTTTCTCAGAGGCAAGAATAAATGATTTTGCTTTAAATTTATTTTTACCTTAATAAATGTAGCCATTGTCAAGCAATTCATCACATTTCAAAAGCACAATGTAGTATGTTTAAGGATGTAAGCTAGCCAATCTTATAGCAGATATCACCTTCTTTATTTTTTAAAGCATTTTACTCCCAAAATAAATTTTTAAGGTTTGTGATACATTTGTAAAACACATTTACTGTTTCTCTAACCCAGTTGTGAAAAAGAAATTCTCAAAAGCTAGTTGAGGCCTTGATAATTTTATAACTTTGAAAATGTAAGAAGAAATGGTCCCAAATGTAAAAATAGTTTATTTGAGTTTTATGATTGTTTTAAATCACACAAAATAAGAATCATAGAAGTATAGAATTTTAGACCTCAGAAATCATCTGGTTCAACAAATTCATTTTAGAAACAAGGACACTGAATCTCAGAGAGGGAAAGGGACCCAATCAAACTCATAGAGTTTGAGAGCTCTTTGTTTCCCAAAGTCAATAGTAGTTTTTCTTCAATGCTAGAAATTTATGACATATAGAGTCCATGTGAAATAGTGACAAAAATCCTGGACTATGAATCAGAAGACATGACTTGTAGTTTTCACACCAATAATGGGGTCTGTGAATAAGGATAAATAAGGAAGCAGATGTAGGGAACTGGAAAGAGCCCTAGACTTATAATCAGAAGACTTTGATTCAGGTCTCATTGCTGATAATTACCAGTTTTATGAAGCTGAAGAACTCTCTGAGCCTGGTCCCTCGTATCTCAAATGGTGATAACAAAGCCTACCCTGCTTCTTTTACAGAGTTGCTGTGAAGACTACATAAGATTATATGTGAAAGTCTATTGTAAACTATGAAGAATAACTATTCAACTGTAAATATGTAAAGGTAAGATATGAGTATTATTGTGCCTAGCATCATACCTTGCACATAATAGACACTCGATTACAGAAGGGCACTTGTGGGAACAAAAGGTATGATGTAAAGAAAACTTTCCTAACAATTTAAGCTACCCCAAAGTGGAATGCATTGTGGGAAGCAGTGAGTTCCTTTTCATCTGAGGTCTAAAAGCAAAGGCTGGAGGATCACTTGTTCTATGTATTAGAAAGGGAATACTTTTCAAGTACAAGTTGAGCTAGATGTCTACTGAAGTCCCTTCCAGTTCTTTGATTCTGTTATATTTATCAAATGAATGAGTGTGATCATGAAAAAGAAAATCAATAGGAAGAATATACATAGAACCTGATGGATACATAGAATAGTAAACCAACAAATCTATTAATTTATTATTCACTGCCTTAGACACAGTAAATGCTCAGTGTTATGCAGCATGTCTGGTGTATATGGAGTCAGAAAACTGGTCTTTTAATTCTGGCTCTTGCTAGTCTTAGTGAAGCCTTGGGTAATACACTTAACCTCAAAGTGTTTCAGTTTTCTCCTCAATGCTATGAAGCAGTTGGACAAGATGGAATTTCCCTTCCAGCTCTATCTCTACAGTCTTTGAACCTGAGTTCTTTCCTCTGTAATCTAATGCTTCATGAAGTTCTATTTTCCAAAGAAGTTTCTTCTTTAGTATCCTTCAAGAAACCAAACACCAATTACTCAGGTTGCCTCCAGGGCACCAGCTAGTTCTGTTAACCTGGTAAGGTTATAGCTTCTTTCAGCCAATACTTTGGGCATTGCTAAGTCCCAATAGAATCATTTTCTACTTTTTTTCCTTAGCTTCTTATTTTCTTTTATCAACTCTTATTTATCTTCTTGCTTTATTGTGAAACTCTTGCTGCCTGTGCGTAGGAAGAATAATTCTAATTCCCTTAAAACATCACATAGGGACCCTTGTCCTTATGATCGCCTCCCATCTCCCCATACCAAGGAGAGATGACAGAATTGAACTCATTAGAACTACTTCATCCTGGCAAACAAAGGAATTACATTGGTGGCCCTGACCTTGGAGAAATAATGGAACTAAATCTTGAGTTTTTATATGGATTACTGAAGCCAAGCAAGCAGCTCAGGACATAACTAATGAAAATGGCCAATATGTGAATGAAAACTTTAGCGAAAGGAAGAATCAGAAAGTTGGAAATCTACTTTAAACATGTTTTTAAAGCCAGTTAGATGGCCTTAGCTACATAATGAAAAATATAACCAAAAGGAATGTAAAATAAGGGATCATTCAAATTCTTCAGATAGAAATTTAAATGACATTTAAAATGTTCTTGAACTATAGAGTTGACAAGGAGGTATTGAAACAATTATAACAAAATTCATTAATACATAAGCAAGGGTGCAGGACTTTGGTAATTGAAAGCATTGGCATTGAAAACATTTTTATTTTAATTGGGTTCCATGATGCTTTGAATGCCAGAGAAATGATTGTACATATATTTCTGGCTAACACACCCACTCATATTGTGTGAAAATAACTGCTGGCAATTTGCACAGCATCAGCCCTTTTTGAACCTGAGTGACATGTAGCTTTCTATTATAACTAAGTGCAATGGTGGGGTGGGATGGAGGACTTAAACTCTAGAGTCCCTCCTCAATTTCTACCATGTCACAGAAGCAGGATATTCTGGATAGCAAAAATAATAGTAATGATGATGATGATGATAATACCATCCATGCAATTCAGAGTTAATATTGACTCTCCAGAGCTGAAACCTAATTTATTTTAAAACAAGAAAATCACCTACTTTGATAAAATGAGCCTTTAGAAACAGTGTAAAATAGGTCTTATTCTGTTTTCCATGAAATTGTCAATGACTTTAATGGGAGTTACATGCATAGGACAAGAGGATATTGAGAAGGAAGGTGTTTTATTCCTCCAACTTAAATAAATGTTTGAAGGGCCCACAGATGGTGATGCATGTGTCATAATCACAGCCAATGTTTATGGTGATTATACAGTCAAAGTTCTTAGTCCAAATGTCCCCTTCCAAAGGAAGTTACAAATGACTCATTCTCAGCCAAAAGGGGAATGTTTTTCAGAGCTATCAAACAGCGCAATAGATTAAGTTGAGTTAGGGGTGGAGGAGTCATTTTCATTCAACAAAAAGCCACAAAAAGTGGGGAAGCAACAGTCGCCATCAGATTCACCAACAGACGGCTTTGAGGGTCACCACCAGATGGCGAATGATGGTGAGGAGAACTGGCCCATTCTCTTTACCTCTACTTAATTTAATTCAATTTATCACTCACTTCTTATCAGCATCTTTGAAAAATATCTGGTGGGGGCTGGAAAAATCAGTCATTTGTCCCAATCTGAATAGTTTGATGGAAAGGCAAAATAATAGCAGGTTCACTAACAGGTTCACCATCCAAAGTTTGTAGAGTAGGAGAGTTGGAAGGAATCTTATAGGAGTTCACTTCCCTTCAATTTACAGATGGCAAAACTGGAATCCAATTTTTTTCTACCAAGAGGTAGAAAGTAACTTAACTGAGGTCACATAGTTAATAGTAAAATGAAGACTAGAAACCAAGGCTCCTGATTCACAAGTCAATGTTCTTTCTAGATAGAAAGAAGTCATGGGACTGAATTCTCAGACTTGGAATTATGCATATTTTAAAGTGGGTAAAATCATTCTTCTAAACATAAAATCTGCCACCTTGAGTGGAGTTTCATTTGTGCTTTTTCATTTTACAAATTTCCTGTGCTTTTAATTATTTTTTCCCACAACTACACTTTTTCTGGTGTTGTTAGTTCCATTAGGATTCCATTATGTTTAATGGGCTCTATTCTAGGAAGGACTTCTGTAATAAATTAGCTGCTTGGCGAGGTACCGGAACTTTTGAAAGCCAGGAAGACATCATTTAGAGCAACGTACAAAAATGTAATACAGCAAACTCTCATGGTTCTTGAGGAGTTTTTGATTTATGATTTTAAATTTTCTCTGAATACAGTACCTCTTCAGGGTGATGCTACCTTGATTTGCTGAGTCCCATAGGGTTACTTGTTAAAGTTGGGGGGGTGCAGATAAAAGAGAACAGAAACTGTCTTAGTTGTTTTCTTTTCTTCCTAGTGCAGTAATTAAGTAGGTCACTTATTCCAAATCCTTTATCTCTCAGATAAAGGAAAGTGAGGTTCAGCAAGGTGTAGTGACTTGCCTGAGGTCTCACAGAAAGGAAGCATCAGATCTGGGATATGAAGCTAAGCTCCCAGACTTTAAATCCAGTACTTCTTTCCCAGCCTCACCCCGCCGCCCCTCCCACTACAGCACACAGACTAATTTAGAAGGCCACAAACTCTGGTATCTTCCAAGTCAGCACTATGATTAGTCCTGTTCCAATTTTTTATTTCATACCAATGTCTACCTGATCTCCATTTCTTCCCCTGTAAGAAAAGGAAGAGGATAGGACGCATATTTGTTCCTTGTCAATCTTTTAAACTGGGATGAGTTGAGGGTAAAATGAATAAAAGCTGAAGGAGAAGAGAGTATGAAAACAGATGGTGGTCTACTACCTCATCCCTCCTATCACTGGTCCTGAAATACTTTCAAATAGGTGCAATTTCTAAGGAAGCAAGTATTAGAAAGAGTCTGTATTCATTGAGTTATAAGACTTGAGAAGTTCAGTTATAATGAATTATAGGACTATAAAATCAAGGGCTTAGAGCTAGAATGCAGCTTAGAGATCAACATACTCAGCTCCTTTTTACTGATATAGGGAATTGAGGCCTAGAGAGGTTAAGTGATTTGCCCAATGTTACAAAAGAAAGAAGTGGCAGAGCTGTTGAAAGAAAAACAGGTCTTCTGATTAAAAATCCATTATACTTTCTACTATCCCATACCTCTACTACAAAATTAAAAATTAAAACTTCAAGTGTTTTCTGTTTTTTGGTGTTTTCTGGTTACTACTAGAAAAGAGAAACCAGGAAGATAAAAATTCATTCTATTTGAAGATCCACACAGTTTGTGCTATTTGAACACCATTTGAAGGAATGGGAGCTCTTGTTAGGCTAAACTAAGGAAACTTAGAAGGAATCAGACTATCTTAAAGGATCCCAGAAGACAGAACAAGAAGCAATGGAGAAAAATAGAAAAAAAAAAAAGCATATTTATGTATGAGGTAAGGAAAACCTTTCTAAAATTTATAACTATCCCAAAGTTGAATGGAATATCATAGGAAGTAATGGTTTCCTGCCTATTAGAGATCTCTAAGCAAAGGCTGAATAAACACTTATTGAGTGTTTTGTAATGTAGAGAAAATTCTTATTTAAGTATATGTGGGTGAAATGGCCTATGCAAGAATCTCCAAAGGAGTCTACAATTTGCTCCAAGTGAAAATTCATGCACTTTCATTTATTTTTCATGTATGGTATAATGGTGCACTTTTAGACTGTACCCCACCACCCGTCAAAATTCCCAATAGAATATAATTCTTTGAATGGAAGGACCTTTACATTTTTGTCTTTGTATTCCAAAGCCAGGTAAAATACTTGACAAATGATAGGGGCTAAATAAATGTATAATAAAATGAATTGATGTCCTTAAAAAATAAAGCTGTCTTTCCAACAAAGTGACATACTACTGCATAAGGCAATTACAGGAATTAGAGAGAATATGCCTCATTGAGTAAACATAATTCAGTAAATACAATTTGAAATATAGCATACCTGACGTGCTCTCTTCCCAGAGAATTCTAGTCTATTTGGCTGGCATGAACAGAGAAAATATAGGGATAGAGTGGGCAGTGAATTGATGTCATCAGGAACTTCTGCAGTGGATCTTGAAAAGCTCTCAGGAACAATCATGTATTGAGGAAGTCGTGTGATTCAGTTGGTTTGATTGCAAGACTCAAGAGCCTAAAGACATAGAGTCAGTTTGATATGTTTTGTTTTGTAATCACAAACTGCCCTTCCCAACTAACTAACTGCCACAACCACCAATTCAGTAGTTTTGTGAATGGATCCTGTTGTCAAAGGGGATACTGAGACTGGTGGCACCAGACATAAATGAATGAATGAACAAAACTAAATAAAAGCAAAAAAACCCAATGAACACTCAATGTTGTGATAATGAGTCTTGGATACTGAGGTCCCCTCTGTTCCTAAAAAAGAACAGGAAACAGTTATAGTTTCAAAGAAACACAGAGTGAGCACAAGTGAGAAGACAGGAAATGTGCTTGCTTAGATTACAAAATAGTGGAATAGGAGAAGACAGAAGAAATAACAAAGGAAAATGGTGCAATGGATGCAGATGATATCAGTCTTCAGGGCAGAATGTGCCTATTTATTCATGATATGGGCAGAGCATCTTTCTCCTTGCTTCCCAATGATAATAAGATCTGGCTTTGGGGAACCAAATAAATAAGGGAAAAAACATTCTGCATATGTAATCTGAGGCTTCTCTATTGAAGCCACTAACAGTTATAGAGTTATGGAGAAAAGAAAACAGACATTGTTCCATCTTGTTATTGACAAATGATACAGTTGAGCAGGAGAGTGTCATGCTCATTGAACATACTGCCATTAACATTGTTCTAAAGGACAACTGGTTCTTCTAGAAGATGAGATGAAAAATTAGCATAAAGTAGCTTAGCACAAGAAAATCTCTGGATAGTGGGATATTATAACACAATCAATAACAGTCAAGGAAATTGCAATAATGACCTTCATGTAGGTTGCTATTAGAAAAGACAGAGCTGCAGACCCCAAATACAGTATGTATTCAGAACTGAAATGTAAGGTCACAGAATGTCACCTTTTATGAGTGGCAGTGATAAGAATCAACATGAAATGGATGAGGTTTATTCTGTCAGACATCACCTACCTTAAAAAACACACACATTGGAATTCGCAGAATTAAAGAATCTCAAAGTAGGAATGTACCTCAGAGATCAAATCCAACTAATACCTACACATGATGTCCCCACCTGCATCCCTAACCTAACCTCTACTTGAAGACTTCCAGGGAAGGAGATCTACTACTGCTTGAGGCAATCCATTCCACTTATGAACAGCTCTAGTAGTTATGGAGTTTTTTCTTACTAAAAATCTAAATCTGCCCCTTTGTAACTTCTGTAAATTCTATCCATTCCGTCCAGGTCAGCCTTCTGGGCTCAAACTAAACAATCGAAATCTTCCATATGACAACCTACCAAATACAAAAAGACAACTATAATGTCCTTTCTAAAGTTTTTCTTTAGGCAAAACTTCCATACTTTCACTGATTATATATGTATATGTGTACATATATATGCATATACATATACACACAAACATAAATACGTACATATGTGTATGTATATACATATATACATACACACACACACACATATATATATATATATATATATATATATATATATATCACTTTAATGTTTATAAATTGCCATTTATATATTTTCTCATTTGCCCTGCTGAGCTTTGCTTTCTCAGAACAGAAGTTGTGGAGTGGAGCAGTCCCCATGAGCTGAGACATGGAGCAGGAGCAGAAAGCTGCCTATGTGTGAATCTAGGTGAGATTTGGGAATGAGGCCACAGAGGAAGAGCCATAGGAATTGGAAGCTAACCTCTAGTTAAGATGAAAGAGGACTTTACTCGGATACTTGATATTAATTAAGAAGATTGCCTTTACAGTGACCTAAGGGTAGATGGTATGGTACTTTGGAAAAGGTCTTTCCTTGGATTCATTGAATGATATGCTTTACTTAAGGACATTGCTATTGTTATGAAAAATATTTTGATTGAATGATGTGTTTTAATTAAAGATGTTGCTATGAATGTCATGCTTTACTTTATCAAACAATGCTTAGTTTGCTGCTGATTAAATAGAGAGCTCATTATACTATGTGATCAGACCCTTGAAATCATTTACACAGCAGTCCTCAGGTCTGCTGCCATAATTGGCTTTGCAGTCACACAGCTAATAACTGTCTGAGGCTGTATTTGAACTCAGTTTAGCATTTTAACTACTTTGCCACCTAACTCCTTTCTCAAGGAGTTCAGTATCTGACTCAGAGCCAAATTCTCCTCCACAACTATTCATAATAGAGCATTATAGAATACAAGCCTATGTTCTTTCAAAAACCCTAAACTACAGTTTCCTCAATGTACTTAACTCTACTGACTTTCTCCTATTTTCCATATCAACTATAGACAAGATCATAGATCAAGATCTCTGATTTTTCTGTATTTTGCTCTTATCTGTTATCATTCCCTCTTTGTTCATTGTTGCTAAACCTATTTTTTTATCCTCACTGTTATGTAAAATCCTTCTGCCCCCCAGTATTCTCCCAGGCCACCATCCTTGCTCTGACTTCATCTTTCCTCCTTCTCATCCTCAACCCTTTCGTCAGTCAGTTTAACTTGACAGAATGCTGAATTCTCATATCCTTTTGCCGTATCACCACTTAGATTTCGCCAAATTCCAATCCTAGATTATGCCCACAGCATTCATATCTTCTGTTGTTATTCTTCCTCTGCAAAACAGAGCTAAGTGAAGTTTTTGAATTGTGCTGACTGTGTCTACTGCACATTTGCGTTATTTAATCTCTACTGGGCCCTTATTATTTGAGCAAGGAAATTCTTCTATTCCTCTAATTTTTATTTTTATTATAAAAATAAGTTTTTATTGATGTCTTTTTTATATCATCACAATTTTTCTCCAATATCTTTTTTTCCTTTCTCCTCCCAGAAAGTCATCTCATGACAACAAATATTCTTAAAGAAAAAAAGTGGAAAAAATCAGCCTAATTTATTTTTCAATAAACATTAAAAATATGTGTAATTTATACTTATCTGCAATCTCTGTAAAGCGATCTGCTGGGAATGTCTTTATGTATACCTTATTTAGGTTCTGTATTCTTTATAAAATTTACACTTCTAAGGTTTGGCTTTCTTCTTCTAAACAGTTTCTGCTGTTATTGCCTCGTAAATATTGAATCTACTCCCTAGCCTCCATTTTCTGTCGTACCTCATTCTTAGAAATACTGGTTCCTGCAGGTGATAAAAAGATATTACCCCAAGATAGCAATATTCATATGTCTTTCATTATACAATTCATTATTAACCTTTGTTTTCCTCATAACAATTTCCCCTTCTTTGTTGTACAATATCTTCTCTTAGTCTACTCCCTCCCATTCTCTTGGCTATCATTTGCCCCCAGGAACTCTTGATTCCCCTTCTCATAAAGCAGAATGAGTGACCTGTCTAAACACAAAATACCTGAAGATTATCCTTATTGTAAGGTCCTAAATTCTCTTCCCAGACTATTTCTCTTTCCCTATAAGAGTATTCATCAGTGGTATCCCCTCCCACCACTGAAACACAATTTTCCCCTTCTTGTTTCAATTCATTTTGTTTTCTCACCCATTCTCTTCTAGGGTCATGTCCTCTTGAGAGACTATAGAAATTATTTAACTTCAATTGTTAACTTTTGATTTGATAAATATATGTCATATATTCCCCTCTATTTTTTCCTTTTCTCTCTTCTTTTATTCACTTTCCAAGTCTGCAATTTAGCCACACAAAAAAACATTAATTCACTTGTAGGTTGCCTGTTGTGGTGTTTAGTCCATGATGTTTCTGGCTCATTTCTTCACAGTTTTGCTTTTGTTATTTTGTTTATGATGTCCTTGGTTGCTGGATTTATTATAGCTTTCTTGTATTTCTGTTGTCCTGGGTATTTGAAAAGAAATAATTTCTTTATGCCTGGTTTTCTTTCTGGGAATGCTTTAAGTGCCTCATTTTATTGAACATCCATTTTTAAAAAAATTAATGGTTAGGCTCAGATTTGCAGAGTATATCACCTTGAATTGCAGCTTGAGTTCTTTTGCTTTTTGGAACACATTATTCCAGTCCCTCCTGTGGTTTCTAGTGGGTGCAGATTAGTCTTAAGTTATTAAAATTCCCATTCCTTTATCTTTAAAGATCTTTCTCCTGATTACTTGATAATTTTTGGTTTATCACTGAGATTGTTATATATAACCACTACCTGTTCTCAAGGTTGCAACATAGGTTTCCATTTTGTTTTGTTTTTCTCAAGGCTGTCTGTGGATTCTTTCAATTAACACTTTTCCATAATTGGAAGTTTAGAAAAAATTTTCTTGTATGATTTCTTGCGTTATGTAGTTTAGTTTCTCTCTTTTTTTTTTTTTTGGACCTGCATTGTTCTTCTGGGAAGCCTATAATCCTAAATTTCACTCTGTGCATTCTGTTTTTGAGAAAAACATTCTGCTTACATGGTGACCATGATTTCTTTTAATGTTGCTGCTTTTAGTTCCTCTTTTTCCAAATCGCTCTTCACTTGTTTTTTTTCATTTTGTTTCTTTGTTGAGATTTGACATTATGGACTTGTGCTTTTCTAATCTGCACTTATTTCTGTAGAGTATCCCATAAATTCTACTTTCATAATTCCTATTTTTCTTTTAAACCATTCAGAAACATCTTGCCTGAGGTTTCATGCTATCCTGGGAAACTACAGGTCCCCTCTCTGATCAAATATTGATTTATTTTCCTTTGTCTTTTAATATTTATTCAGTGATAACTACTTTAGTTGATCTGGAGTCCATATTCCCTTCTGCTGATAACTCCCTTGTTGGTTTATCACCTTAAGCTCAAGATTTTTGACAGAATTTTCTTACTACTGAGATGTCTGGCAAATCAGTCTAATTTTCTTACATTTGTCTGCTGCTTACTTTCTAGTTACTTTCCCTCTAACTACAGTTCTTTGGGGCTATCCTTTAAAGTTGTCTCAGCTTACTTTCAAACTTGGCAATTTAAGATTCACTGGCCTCAGTCTCTGTCCCAAGTGTTTTAGGTGTAGGGGAAGAGTGTTAGTAGAGGCAGAACTAGGCCTACCTGGATGCTGTGTTCTTTCCTTCAGGCTTATTGCAGGACAACACAGCCACATATATACGCTCTGCTCCATTTCCTTCTGTTCATCCACTCCCTAGCTAAGCTCTGCTGCAGCAAGAGTGTGCTCATGCTTTTTGTCCCAGGCAGAATAAACTTGTCTTTCAGTTTTCTACAGCACTGGGAGGAAGGAAGTGGGTAAAGTTCAGTCCTTTTGCGAGCCTATCAATTTGCTTTTGCACCATGGTGATATGGTGGGTTATATAGTGAACATATTAGGGGTGAGGGATTAGCCTTCTCTGTTGTTAGTTTAATATCTTTTTTAAAACCACATTCAGGTTCTTGGTATCCTAAACTGGGAAGATAATTGAAATTGTTTTATGTCTAGTACATAATCCCTATTTTAAGGAAGTTTCGGAGGTTGTGAGGACTGAAGGACATGTTTAGCCTATTGTCTTGTTGGCCACAAAACCTACATACCAGTGATCTGTTAATTTTCAAATCTAATGGCCTTTTCTCAGTCTTACTTCTTTATAACTTTCTAGAAGCATCTGCCACTGTGGACTATGCTCTCCTCTCTCTGGATTTTTATTCTATTGCTCTTTCTTGCTTCTCCTACCAGTATAATTATGCTTAAGTCTACTTTGCGGTAAAGCATGTCACCAAAATCTGAATGTGACCCAAGCCTCTGTCCTAGAATCTTTTCTCTTACTTCTCACCAATTCTCATGACTTAAATTACCATCTTTATAATGAGCATTCCCAGTGCTATACACTTTGTCCAATCTCTCTTGCAAGTTCCAATCTTACATCAACTACTTATTGGAAATTTCCAACTGGATGTCTTATCCTTATTTTAAACTTAATATGTCCAAAAGAGAATATATTATCTCTACCCCCATCTCATACTAAATTGTTCCTCTTTTAAGCTTCTCTATTATAACTGAGATCACCACTATTTTTTCCAACATCCAGATGAACAACCTTACTCCTCATCCTCACTCATCTCACATAACCAATAACCATAATCAGTTGTCAAATATTGTCTTCTCTACTTCAATAACATTGTTTGCATTTGTCTCTTTCTTTCCACTCAAACAGCCTCCAATCTGTTTTTTGAGGCCCTTATAACCTCTTGAACTATTAAGAGTCTTAAGGGTGTTTTCCCTGTCTCAACTTTCTCCCATCTCCAATCAATTCTCAACAGAGCTGCCAAAGTGATTTTTCGTAAAGCAAAGGTCTATAGAAGGGATTTGTTTGCTGTTTAAGGATGTAGAAAAGATCATTCTTGAAAGTGCAGATAAAATAAATCTAAAAGAGGCAGGCAATATCAAAAAGCAATAGAAGTAATAGAAATGAGATTTCAAAAGGGCTTTGATGGGATAGAATGCTAGCCCGAAACCAATATGATCAAATTTTATGATGGTAATACTAATTGCTAGCATTTATATAACACTTGAAGGTTTGCAAAGTACTTTACAAGCATTACATTTCATAATCTTCAAAACACTGTTAAGGAGGTGCTGTTATTATTTCCATTTTATAGATGAGGAAACTGAGGACCTGAGAAGCTAAGTGAAATGTTTAGGAACACGTGGTAAGTATGAGACCCGTATTTGAACCCACATCTTCCTCAGCTGCTTGTTTTGTTCTCTGTATCTGACTGTCACATGATACCTCACTTTTTGATGGTGAGGGCCTTCAAAATGTTCCTACTGAGAGACTACATTGTAGGAACTACATCAATCTATGAAATATGTAGGAAAAATACAAAGTGATATCTAGAGTACTAGAAAGGAGTTTCATCTATAATCACTGAAAACCATGCATTGGTGGGCAAAAACTGGAAATCAAGAGGATGCCCATCACTTGGGGAGTGGCTGAATAAATTATGGTATATGAATGTAACGGAATACTATTGTGCTATAAGAAATGATGAACAGGAAGACTTCAGAAAGATCTGGAAAGACTTATATGTTCTGATGCTTTGCGAAAGGAGCAGAACCAGGAGAACTTTGTGCATGGCAATGACCACAATGTGTGATAGTTTTTTCTGGTTGACTTGGAACTTCATTGAATGCAAGGACTTAAATTTCAAATGGTTTTTTAAGGCAAAATGCCTTCCACATCCCAAGAAAGAAGTATGGAATTCAATCGTAGAATGTAGCAGATCATTTTTTTGTGTGTGTGCATTACGTTTTGGTTTGTTATATGATTTCTCTAATTCCTTTTAATTCTTCTCCACAGCATGACTATAGAGAAAATTTATTTAATAGGAATGTATGTGTAGAACCTATATAAAATTGTATGCCATCAAAGGAGGGGGAAGGGAGGGGTAAAAATATAAATTATATGGTAGTGATTGCAGAATGCTGAAAAAAAATACATATATGTGTGTGTGTGTGTATATATATATATATATATATATATATATATATACATAATGAAAACCATGTATTGTGACATGATTCATTAAATTGGATTTGAAGTAATAGGAAGTTAGGTAATTCCCACACTCTGTCACTTACTACCTAAGAGACCTTGAATAAGATACTTAATCTTACTTAAAATGAAGAGATTGGATTAGATAATTTTAAAGAATGTTCCTTCTAAATCTATAAGCTTATGACCTTGGTAACTGTATTGGAAAATCATAGTATATTAAGAATGCATATTATGGAAATTATAACATGCATCTAGACAGATACCCATATCTCTACTTTTTGTGTATAAATGTGTATGTGTGCATACAACCACCACACATTATACACATGCATATTTCTATACATACACACATACATATACATGCCTACATATATATATGCAAGTATCTTGAACAGATACTACAGATGGACAATGTTCTGATACCAGAATGGAGTAGAAGGTGATGAAGTTATTTATCATTTGGAAAATTATATAGCACTTAGACTGATCCCAAACAATCTGCTGCTACAAAAGCCCATCTCCTTAACATCAATAACTTCCTGATAATGTTATATGACTACAAATTATGGAAGATGAGAATCCTGAAACAATCAATTACAAATAATCTAAAGTGCAGTAGAGAGAATGGTGAAGATGCATTGTAATATGTTACCAAGAATGACTTCCATCTTAAAAGTATTACGCAATACTTAACCAAGGACATTTATGACTGAAAAAGTAGGAAGAAGGGAGGAGCCAAGATGGTGGCTCCAAGAAAAACTCATGTATGCTGGCTCCGAACCCACAGCCCATAAATTTCCTGTAAAAAGAACTCCCCACAAATTCTGGAGCAGTGGAACCCGTGCAGAAACACACTGGAAGAGATTTCTGTTCCAGAGAGCCCTGGAAAGCCGTCCCCAGGGGTCCATCGCGCTCCGGACAGCAGAGCCCACCCCTGAGCTGCCCTGGCCACGCAGTCCCAGAGGAGCAGATCCAAGGAGGCTTCAGGACGGAACCTCTGGTGGCCGCGAAGGTCCCTCTGTCCACAGGTGCTACAGGTCAATGAGAGAGACTTCTGGGCAGGCT
This sequence comes from Bettongia penicillata ogilbyi, assembly GCA_023548195.1. Classification (NCBI taxonomy): domain Eukaryota; kingdom Metazoa; phylum Chordata; class Mammalia; order Diprotodontia; family Potoroidae; genus Bettongia; species Bettongia penicillata. The sequence goes on from JAJHZJ010000127.1 coordinate 3,933,133, forward strand.
AAGAGGGGAGCCGGGTGTCTCCGTGACTCGGGCCCCCTCAGGAGGCAGCAGCAGAGGGAGCAGCAGAGGCAGCAGCAGAGGCAGTGGTGGCCTGGGACTCCCGGAGCAGACAGGAGCTCCATTACAGAAGGTCTCTGCATAAACCTCCTGAGGGAACTGAGCCTGGGAGGCAGCCCTGCCCCCACCCCAGCACCAGAACTTAAGCTCACATTGAATACCAGCCGCTCTAGGCACGGAAAACCCTGAGGCTGGGAAGCAGCATTTGAATCTCAGACCTCAAGCACTAGCTGGGCAGATCTAGGCAGGGGTGGACAGGAATCTCGGAAGTCAAGTAACTGGCTGGGAAAATGCCCAGAAAAAGGAAGCAAGATGAGACCATAGAGAGGTACTTTCTTGGAGAAAGGATGTCCCTTCCTCCCATCATTTCTGATAAGGAAGTACAACGCTTGCCATCAGGGAAAGATGTCTCAGTCGGGGCCTCTCTATCCCAGACATCCGAGGTTAATGTCTGGTGGGCTCAGGCCATGGAAGAGCTCAAAAAGGATTTTGAATATCAAGTTAGACAGGTGGAGGAAAAACTGGGAAGAGAAATGAGAGAGATGCAAGAAAAGCATGAAAAATGGGTCAATACCTTGCTAAAGGAGACCCAAAAAAATACTGAAGAAAATAACACCTTGAAAAATAGGCTCACTCAATTGGCAAAAGAGGTTCAAAAAGCCAATGAGGAGAAGAATGCTTTCAAAAGCAAAATTAGCCAAATGGAAAAAGAGGTTCAAAAACTCACTGAAGAAAAGAGTTCTCTCAAGATTAGAATGGAACAGATGGAGTCTGGTGACTTTCTGAGAAACCAAGAAATCACCAAACAAAACCAAAAGAATGAAAAAATGGAAGAGAATGTGAAATATCTCATTGGAAGAACAACTGGCCTGGGAAATAGATCCAGGAGAGACAATTTAAAAATTATGGGACTACCTGAAAGCCATGATCAAAAAAAGAGCCTAGACATCATCTTTCATGAAATGATCAAGGAAAACTGCCCTGATATTCTAGAACCAGAGGGCAAAATAAGTATTGAAGGAATCCATGGATCACCACTTGAAAGAGATCCAAAAAGAGAAACTCCTAGGAACATTGTGGCCAAATTCCAGAGTTCCCAGGTGAAGGAGAAAATATTGCAAGCAGCTAGAAAGAAACAATTCCAGTATTGTGGAAATACAATCAGGATAACACAAGATCTAGCAGCTTCTACATTAAGGGATTGAGGGCGTGGAATAGGATATTCCAGAAGTCAAAAGAACTAGGACTTAAACCAAGAATCACCTACCCAGCAAAACTGAGTATAATACTTCAGGGGAAATTATGGTCTTTCAATGAAATAGAGGACTTTCAAGCATTCTTGATGAAAAGACCAGAGCTGAAAAGGAAATTTGACTTTCAAACACAAGAATGAGAAGAAGCATAAAAAAGTAAACAGCAAAGAGAAGTCATAAGGGACTTACCAAAGGTGAACTGTTTACATTCATACATGGAAAGACAATATTTGTAACTCTTAAAACTTTTCAGTATCTGGGTAGTTGGTGGGACCACACACAGACGTACACACACACACACACGCACACACACGTACATGCATGTACGCACACACACATACACACATGCATGCACACACAGAGACAGAGAGCACAGAGTGAATTGAATAGGATGGGACCATATCGTAAAAGAAATTAAGGTAAATGTGAGAGAGAAATGTAGTGGGAGGAGAGAGGGTGAAATGGAATGGGGTATATTATCTCTCATTCAAGAGGCAAGCAGGAGACTTTTTAGTGGAGGGAAAAAGAGGAGAGCTGAGGAAAAAACATGAAGTTTACCCTCATCACAATCGACTAAAGGAAGGAATAAAATGCACACTCATTTTGGTATGAAAACCTATCTTACAGTACAGGAAAGTGGGGGAGGAGATAAGCAGGGAGGGAGGGATGATGGAAGAGAAGGCAGTGGGAGAAGGGAGCAATTTGAAGTCAACACTCGGGGAGGGACAGGATCAAAAGACAGAATAGAAACAATGGGGGGCAGAATAGGATGGAGGGATATACAGTTAGTCTTACACAACACGACTGTTATCGAAGTCATTTGCAAAACTACACAGATAGGGCCTATATTGAATTGCCTGCCTTCCCAAAGGGAATGGGTGGGGAGGGAGGGATGGGGAGAAGTTGGAACTCAAAGTTTTGGGAACAACTGTTGAGTATTGTTCTTGCTATTAGGAAATAAGAAATACAGTTAATGGGGAATAGAAAGTCATCTGGCCCTACAGGACAAAAGAGAAAATGGGGACAAGAGAAGGGAGGGAAGATAGAAGAGAGGGGAGATTGGTGATAGGGAAAATTAGAATGCTTGGGTTATTGGGGTGGGGGAGAGGATAAATGGGGAGAAAATTTGGAACCCAAATTTTTGTGAAAATGAATGTAAAAAGTTAAATATATAAATTTATATTAAAAAAACAAAAAAAAAGTAGGAAGAAATAGCCATGTTGATGGACATACTGAGTATTACATTGGAACACACAAAATATTAAAACATTTAGAGGGAATCCTTATGTTTGGAAATCATGAAAAGACATAAAGAAAAATCTCAAAAAAAAAAATAAAAGTATATGGTGAGCATGGGTTGACATTAATCTTACCCATTCAGCACAATGTGATACCTCCAAGCTACAGAATTAGATAAAACTTTGTATTCTTGTTCGAGTCCTTCCCATAGAGGACAGAAAAGGAGGGATGCTTTTTTTTTTCTTTTTGTATCAGTTTTTTAAAGGAATCTGTTAATTTCTAAACAATTGAACAATTACCCTATTCTTGTCAAGAAAGTCAGAAAGCCTATGGAAGATTAGTTTTGCTTTTCTTGAGAGATCCCATTGACTGAGCTCCTAATGCAATAAATGTATGGCAGTCTGCCATAGTAGTTTCTAGGAGAGTTAATCATGAAAGCAATAAACAGGAATGGTAAAGGATTAAAGATTTCACTTCCAGTAAGTTCAGAGAGCAAGGGGAATGTTGCAGTGGGCTAGAGTGTTACAATATTGCATTGTTGTCAGCACCAAATAATAGCTATTTATGCACAAAGTATTTGTTGGTGTTTCTCCCAGAGGAAAAAGAGAAATGACTTGTGGAGGAATTCTTTTCTATTTGCCAGGTTATCAGGGGAAATGAAATGTCCCTTTGAAGTATGGAGTAATTGCTTTGAGAAAAAAAGAAGAAAAAGAATAAGAAAAGGGGGAAAAGGGGAATAAGGATTCTGAGAAACAGAGGTGAGGATGGAGTACATTCTAGGCAAGGATTTTATGTGATGGCTTGGAGGTAGGAGATAGAATTCCATCAAACAATGCAGCCTGTCTGGAACATGTGAAATAAAGCCAGAAAGATTGTGGAAAGCCATAAATGACAGGCAATAGCAAACCATTAACAGTTTTTGAGCAAGAGAGTGAGGTAGTCCGATCTGACTTTGCCTGTTTTGTGGGGGATGGACTGGAGAAGGTAGAAAATGGAAGCAGGGAGACCCACTTGGAAGATATTAAAACAACAAATGTTAGAGACGATAAGGGCCTCAATTAGGATGCTAGGTAAGTGACTGAGGAGGTGGAGGGGTGCTAAGGAATTAGAATCAGTAAGTCCACTAATAAATGGCTATTTCAGGTTAAAGGAAAGGAAGAGGCAAAAATGACTCCAATATTTAAAACATGGATGATAGATAAGAGAAAGAGAGAATTTTGGAGGAAGGTCAGATGTAGAGATAAAGTTAATCAATTTTTTAAGGATACACTGAATTTTGAATTACTAATGAAATATCTAAGTAGAAATGGAAAGCAGGCTGTTGGTGATTCAGGAGCAGATGAGAAAGATAAAAGTCTTATTTGTAGATTTAAAAGTTATATAAAGATAATAGTCAAGTATCTTTGCCAAGAAAACCCAAAATGTGGTCACAAAGAATTGGACAGAATGGAAAAATGATTTGACAACAATAATCCAATCCATCAAAGCAAAGGAGATCACCCAGAGAGAAAGAATGGGAGGAGAAGGGAAACAAAGGGCAACATTCCTAAGACTTAGGCTTGGTGGACACTCACACTTAGGAGAGAACAGTTCACTGGGTTGATAAGAATGAAGATGTGAATCCACAGTTGTTAGTTGGAATGTGGTCACATAGTAATGGTCAGAGGATAAAAAGATGATATGTAGAGGTTGGCTACCACAGCTTTGTGTTGACATGACATAGAAATAAAATGACTTCTCAGAAGAGTAGTTTGGAACCATAACTTATAAGAATGAGATGTTCTTAGGGAGAAAGCAAATCTAATGAGGACTGATATATGTCTTTCAGATACATACACACACATATATACATGTATTTGTGTAGCTATGTTTATATATATATATATATATATATATATATATATATATATCTGATCTTTTTATATGAAGTATTGTCTAACCATACCTCTTTCATATTATATTTGTGAAGATAATTTCTAACCTCAGATCTAGCTCTCTGTCATCCATACAAATATGATAAGTATTCTATTGTCTATCTACCCATTCTCTCTCTCTTTCTCTTCCTATTTCTCTATTTGTGTGCCTATCTTCCTGAAAATCCGAAAGAAAGAGGGCTTTATACTTTGAAACGATGTGGAGTGAACAAATTGTACATATGTATATGCCAAGAAATATACCATAAAATGTAACAGGTACAAGAGAAGAAGAAGACTAGAATGAGGAAGGAACATCAATATACAGGAGACATTATACAAGGGAAAAAAACTAGCAATAAAATTTATGGCTTTGGCATACTATACACAAAAGCACAGAGTATACATAAAAATAATCTGAACAGGCATAGATGGTACATTTATCTACATACAGATGACACAGGGATGGATGGATAATTAACATGCTAGATGACAGCTGAGATTCAAAAAACATCTTGACAATCTAGAATGTTGAGCTCATTGAATAAAAAATAAAATTTAATAGAGATAAATATAAAGTCTTACTTCAGGGTTCAAAAAATCATTGTCACAAATTCTAAGTGAGGGTGGCATGGCAATGAGCACTTCATTTCAAAAAATATCTGCTTAAAACATCAATATGAATCAACCTTGTGATGTGCCAACCAAAGAAAAAATCTTAGACTGCATTAATAGAGGTATAGTATACTCCAAGAGTAGAGATATGACAGTGACAGTGGACTCGTCCTGGTCAGAGTACATTGGAAGTCTTATGCTCATTTGGCAGCATGAAATTTTAGGAAAGTGATTGACCAAAAGAGGGGAAAGGCCTCTGATCTTTGCCATATTAGGATCACCTGAAAGATTTAAAGATGGTTAGCCTAGAGAAAAGAAAATTAGCGATACTGGTAGAGAGGGTGATGACTCTTTCTGAGTGGAAAGCGAGCTGCCTCAGAAACATTGTTCTCTTTTTATCCTTCATTTCTAGCACCTCACAAATTGCCTCATAAATGTTAGAAATTTAACAAAGTTATGCATCACTGAACTGAATTGAGTTGACCCACCTGGATTTATTGGAACATCATGACCACAATAAAGCTATAGACAGGTGGGCTGTTGTTTTTCAGAATATATTTCACTGGTATAGGAACATTTGGTACTAAGGCTCCAACTACCAGTACTTAGAGAGTGTACTGGGGCTACTGAAGCAGTCAACAGAAAGACAGTATTGGCTAATGACTGCCTGGGTAAATCAGTTAACACTTCAGTGTCCTGGAAATAAAAGAATTAATAATAAAAATAATAGTAATAACAATTATGATAATAGCTATTAAGTGGTACAATGGATAGAGGGCTGAGCATGAAAGTCAGGAGTCAGGAAGACCTGAATTCAAATCCAGTCTGAGACACTTAGTCAGGAAGACCTGACACACTTACTAGACCTAAGACACTATTTGCATGACCCTTGGCAAGTCACAACACTGTCTGCCTCAGTTTCCTCATCTATAAAATGAGATGGAGAAAAATCGCAAACTACTCCAGTATCTTTGTCAAGAAAACTACAAGTAGGGCTATGAAGAGTTGGACATGACTGAAAGCGATTAAATAACAAAATACAATTATGTTGCACTTTAAGGTTTGCAATGCCCTTAATAAATATTAACTCATTTGAGCCCCACAACAACTGTGAAAGGTAACTGCTAATATCATACCCATTTTACAGATGGGGAAATTGAGGTATGATGAGGTTAAATAACTTGCCCATGGTCACATAGCTGGTTAAATATCTGAGGCAAGATTTGAACTCAGGTCTTGATAACTCCACGTCCTAAATTCTTATTAAAAGGAAGAGAAAATATAAAAGAAGTGGAAGGGTGGTATTATATATTAAGAAGATAAAATCTGGTGAAGAATTCAGAACATTTGGGTAAGGATCAAAGGAGGAAGACACAAATGATATCCTAATGCTATGATACTATGACCCAATATCACACACCATCTGAGCATGAGAAAAAAATAGGTGAGTTCATAAAACATTATAAACTTGACACAGAAGGCAAGATGATAGAATGGTGCTGACCTTTGGTGTTCTATATTCTAGCTTTTGATTTGCTCCATACTCTTCTCCCCCTCCTTCTTACCCCTGCCCCTATCTTCAATTTCTTTTCTCTTTCCAGATCTAGAAGTTGGCATACAAGATTCCACTTTCACTGAGGGATCTTTGGTATACAAACAAACAATATCTTTGGTATACAAAGACACAATAGTCCCTATCCTCAAGGAACTTGTATTGTCCTCAACTGGGATGAGGATGTGACATGTGTACAGGTGAGAGCATAAAAGGTATATGCCAATAATTTCAAAAGGTAGAGAGCACTAAGAACCAAGGGCATGTTAGTTATTCTTTGAAAGAAGACTCAATGATAGAGTGCTGGGCCTGAAGTCAGGAAGACTCATCTTCCTGAGCTCAAACCCAGCTTCAGACACTTAGTAGATGTGGACAAGTCACTTAACCTTGTTTACCTCAGTTTCTTCATCTATAAATTGGGTTGGAGAAGGAGATGGCAAACCCCTCTAGTACCTTTGCCAAGAAAATGTCAAATGGATTCATGAAGAGTTGGGTATGACTCAAGAAACTGAACAACAGCAATGTATTTCATAAGGTATGGGTGAGGAGAAAATGTATCCCAGTCATGAGAGACTCTGGGCAAAGGCATGAGGGTGGGAGATGCAGTATTAAATAGAAGAAACAGCAAATCAGCCAGTTTGAACATAATGTAGAGTCACAAAATGTTCAGAAAAACAGAGGGTGAAACCAACTCAGAAATTATGTAAGGGTAGGAATAATTTAATGTTTAGTAATACTCTAAGAAAGTTTTTCCTTCTATTACTTTTCATTTGTCTGTTCTTTGCCTACATTTGTCCTTCAGAGAGCTCATCCTTTTTATTTGATAAACCATGATGCTAAAGACACCCAAATATTCATCTGCAGTCTTGACCTTTCAGCTGAGCACTGGTCTCCAACTGCCTTGTGGGTTTTTTCACTTGAATATCTTGCAATCATTTTGCTCAGAATGTCCAAAATATGTCATCAGCCCAAATAAATGCTGCTTGAATTAAACTGAACACTGAATTCATCATATTTTCAGACAAACCAGTCTTCCTTCCCCTCATGACATCTCAGATTCTGTCAAAGGCACCATCATTCTCCCAGGTCCCTAGGCTCAAATCCTCTGGGTTATTTCTGGCTCATCTCTCTTGTTCATTTCTTACATCCAATCAGTTACTAAATCCTATGGGTTCCTCATTTGAAATGTCTGTCATATCTATCCTTTCCTCTTCAGTCCCACTAGTCTAAACCCCCATTACCTTTGACTGAATAACTAAAACAGACTTTTATTTGCTTTCACTGACAATAGTCTCTCTCCTCTCAATTTACTCACATGCTATTGCTTGACTGATATTCCTAAATATTGCTTTGATGTCACTATCCCCTCTATGCTGTTTTAAGAGTTTCCTGTGTCCTCCAAAATAAATTCGAAAACCTACCTCGGCTTCAAGCTCCTCCATAATCCAATCATACCCTACCTTTGCAACCTCCCTACAACCCAAAAACATCTTATTTATCTAAATCTAGCACCCATTGGTCATACAATCACAGAGTCACTGTCTACAGTTGGAAAAGATTTTCATAAGCCATCTAGTCTGTCACAACTGATTAGAAATTTCCTTATTAATCATGATAAAGAGATTTATTTTAGTCCTTTAAGATATAAAAATTTCACTTTACCTACATCCTTTGTTTGATCTGTTCTACAACATCCCCACAAGATCCTCCAGTCTCTTCCTTATGCCTACTTGGAGGAACAACATGGTAAGGGACAGAGTACTGACATGAGAGTCAGGGCGACCTGGATTCAGATTCTACCTTTGACATTTATGGGTTATATGACTATGAACTAGTTATTTTAACGTGTCTGAGTTAGTTTCTTCATCAATAAAGTGCAAGATTTGAACAAGATGGCCTGCAGATACCTTCTTGTTCTATATGTATGACTATGACCCCAACGATTGAAAGCCAGTATGTCTCAAGTTTAAGTTCGAGTTCCTTACGCACATCATCTTCTCCACTCAAGCTAAATTTTTCTCATTGTTCTTACAACATATGCTCTTTATTTCTTCCTCTATACCTTCACTGATGCTGTTTCTCCTGGCCTTGAAATCATCTTTGTTTTCCTTGCTGTCTATCTAAACTTACCACTTTTTTCAAGACCCAGTATAAAGTCTCAAATCCTCAATAAAGTTTTCTCTAACTATACCAAGCAACATGAATCTCTCTTTTCTTTGAACTCCTATAGAGATAGCATAGGGTGGAAGTCTTTCTTCTGATACTTGCTAGCTTTAAGACTGTGGAAAAAACACATAATCCCTCTGAATGTCTGTTTTTCTCCCCTATAAAATATAGATTACAATAATTAGACAACCTACCTGACAGGATTATTATAAGCAAAGTATCTTGAAAGGTTCTTTATCATTTTGAGCTATTATTATGCCACTTATAGATCATAATACGCCACAACTAAGCACTTAGTCCTGTGCACCAGTGGTATTCAACTCAAATAGGAATGGGGGCCATTAAACCACACGTGAACATTCCCTGCAGGCTGCATATTAACTTTAAAAAACACACATTAACATTATCTATATTCTATTGTATTTTTATTCATCTTGTTACATAGTCCCCAATTACATTTTAATTTGGTTCAGGCAGCTGGGGAGTGTTGTGGGTGGGAGGTGTGTTTGACATCTCTGCTATACAATGCTGAAAATATTTTCCTAAAGAAGAAGTCTTGTCTTCTCCATAAGAGTAACCATATGATGGCTGGGACTATATCCCATACCACTTTTGTTTCTTCTATCCCCACAGAATCAATGATAAAACTGGGCAAAATAGGAGGGATTGAGTGTCAGAACAGGGTGGGAAAGGGCCTTTATATAAAAGTGAGATTTGGGGAAAAACATTATAGTAGACAAATAATACTTTTGCTGTCACCATTGGTAGTATTAGCACCCTGATTCCATACTGACTGTCTCAGCTTAAAGCTTCCATATCACTTCCATCTTTTCTACCAAAGCTCTTGGACTTTGGTGTCCCTGAGAAATTCCATTTCTTTTTTCTACCTTGAACTAGTTCCCACTGATTTTTGGTTCCTACTTTGGACTTCACCTCCTTCCCCAGGAGGAAATTTTTTCTTATGTTTGGTGATTGCTCCAAACACTGAGAGGAAGAAGCTGATATAAACAGGATCCAACCAAGGATCAATTGCAGACAATTCAAACCAATCTAATCTAAACAGCATCTGTTAAGCACCTCTGGTCCATAAGACACTGAAGTAGTTTCTTGGAAGACAAAAATAAAAACGATTCCCTGATGTGCAGAAGCTTATATTCTATTGGAGGAGATTCCGTTCATCATTCTTCAGTCACGTCTAACTCTTTGTGATCCCATTTAGGGTTTTCTTGGCAAAGACAATGGAGCTGTTTGTTTTTAAGAAAGGAAAAAGAACCAATAACTAAGCAGAGAAGGAAAGATTTGTTAGGGAAGTGGCCCATAAGTTAAGCTTTCAAGGATACCAATTATTCCAAGAGCTGCCTTTGCCGGGCATATAGGATTATCCAAAGCCATGTTGATTCAAACACAGACTGTGTGGAAGGGAGTGAAATAAGATAGCAAATGTAAGATAATGCCTAATTGTGAAGGGAACAAGAAGAGGAGTTTATATTTGATCCCAGAAACAATAAGAAACCACTTAAGATTCTGGATCAGGGGAGTATCATGGTAAGACTCGTGATTTAAGGAGATGATTTTAGGAGTTGCTGTAGACAATTAGAGTGCTGTTACAGAGAATGGTGAAATGAATAGCTGAAGGGACAACGTCTCAGAAGAGACTGGAGGGAGTAGGATCAAGTGTGTAAGTGGAAGGATTGACCCTAGCAAGAAGGGTAACCTCTTTGTCAAGAGACTAAAATTAAGAAAGAGAGAATGTGAATGTTGTCAGAGGGTTCTGAGGTATAAAATAGAGAAGAAGGAGTTTATGATAAATGGTCTCTATTTTCTTCATAAAGCACGCACACCTCATCAGTATCCTTAGTAGACTGGAAAACTAGAGAGCACAGCAAAATAATAAAATAAAAAACCAAAAAAGTCCTAAAGACTCCATTGAAGGAGGGATTGTCATACCTGGCTCCCTCTCAGCGTCCACCCTCTGTTTTTCAACTCCCCCCACCACCGCGTTAGATTGTAAGCTCCTTGAAGTAAATGACTGCCTTTCTTTTTTTTTATTTATATCAAGAGTTAGCACAGTGTCTGGTATATTACAAAACTGGCACTTAATAAATGTATAATCAATTGAACTGAATTGAAAAGGGAAGTAATGTCCTTGACTGAGAGGAAAGTGCAGGATGCCACTTGAAGAGACAGGAGAAGACTCAGCATAGCTGCTATATAACAGAAGGTAAATTTCTGAATTATAAGAGGATAAGAAAAATTGGTAATCATCAGTGAGGGACTAAGTGAAATTAGAGAACTTAATTTGTAATGGAACCTTAGTATATTTGTCCATTTTCTCTGGTACTTTTCATTAGGAGGAGAGTAAGACCAAAGAAAGAGGATTGTGGGGGTAACCTGTGGTTGTTATTCTTCAAGGTATGATAGGTATTAGATAGGCTTACAGAGTAGAAAATATATAGCTTTCTTGGTTTAACATTAGATTGAGATGGCAAAGGGGGGAAAGTGAGGACAGCTACTGAAAGAGAAATAAAGCCTAGAGTTTCAAAATATCTAGTCACAATTCTCATCCTACCTATTCTCAGCTATACCCACAGAGACAAATTTTTCTCTTTGCTTTACTATATATCATTCACTTTTCTTGTTAGTGATGAATGCTTTCTTCATTTGTGTATAGTTGTCCAAGGCTCTAGGTTTTATTTCTGACTCATTTCTTAGATTTTGTCTCCTATGAAGTTCTGGGCAATGCTATTTCTATTTTTACCATTCCTTACAAATTCATGATATCTGGTTTTGCAGAAACACATACACACACAAATATATACAGAGCATTTCCTCCATCTT